>OY282641.1:139062849-139487512 GCA_958299015.1 Tetanocera ferruginea
AATAATAACCACTAGCATTAAGCTGCTGTAGGCGTGATCTTGATTCCTGCAACATTTTTTAAATAAATAATGAACTTAAGAAATGAAATAGAAATGAAAAATTAATGCATTATAATGAGCAAATTATAAAGCATTTAAAAACAAACACATAATAATAAAAGCTAATTTTAACTGTAGCAATTAATTTAAAAACTCTTATAAAATACTATTTGTATTAAAAATACAGAAGTTATTTAAATACATATAATATTCAATGATTTTACATATGACATTAAGCTAAAAAACGTCTGACTTGTTTGCAGATATTTAGTAAACTTGCGTAAAAAATAAAAACGTAATAAGTTATATATTATTTAAGCTCGAAATTTTTGTTTTTATTGTCACTCTGCTTTTAGTTTAAGTTTTTATAAAATAATTATAAATAATATAACTAAGTAACTACGCATTTCTTCGCATCTATAGTGAATCTTATCTAAAGTCTATTTTCACAATTTAAAAAATTCAATTATTTTATGATCTGTACAATTATATTATTTAAAAACATAAAAGTTATATGTGGAAAACAAAAAAAAATTATTTATGATGTTTTTATTTCAATCATTAGCACAAACTTCGAGTTCGACTTTAATGTGCTTGGAAAAAAATTAGCTGGAACTTTATTTAAACAGAAATATACAAATTTAGTATTTCTTAAATTGTTACTTAAAGTTAAATTTCGAATGAAACGGGTACCAATGCGCACAATGGTTTCTTCTAATTGTTACAAAAAAACCTGGTCAAAGCGTTCCACATTCCTGGCCTCATAAAAATGAAAAAATTTTAGCATGTTGAAAGCAGTTTCCAAAAACACCCTTTTTAATATGATTAATATGGTACTTTTTGGTACATATTAAAAGTATTTCGATATAAATTCTTGTTTGTGTAATAAAATTTTCAACGTCTGCAGTAAAATATTTAAATCATTATTCAAAAAAGTTAGCCATAACTTAAAATCGTCTCAAAGATGTTGCGATAGAGAAAAATATATCATCGCTAATATCGATTTATGTGTCTTCACGATGATCGATAAGTCGCGTAGAGCTGCCATAGTTGCTTTACCAACAAATGTCATGCCGTGGTTGGTTAGATTTTCAAAGCTTGCTATAGTTGTGTGCGAAGACTGATCAAGATTAAGATTTCGCACTCCAATAGCTCGTTTTGTGACTTTTGCAACAAATAGTCACTTTTTCTAAAACACGCGTTTACACCTCCTATAGTTGAATTTTCAGAGAATTTGGCCACTAGTTCGATTAGTGAGGACCAATAAATGTTTTAAAATCGAAAATTGGGTGGAGTTTTAAAATTGAGTGAACAAGTGGAGTTGAGTGCTTGGTGCGCGATATTAGTTGAGTTGAGTGGAGTGTGAAATCCGTGTTAATTAAACCTTAACCTAAACCGATTAATTAAATCCTTCATGGGAGTTCAATCAGCTGCATATTTCTATTTATTTTATTTCATTTGTGTTTGTCAAGTCTGGAAACTAGAAAAGCCCATATATGAAGGAAATATATTCTATTCTTCATATAAAGGCATAAGATAATTCACTAAAAAGTTATCATTTTCACGTCTGAAACGGTATAATTGGTATTAATTGTTATCGTCTTTTGAACTCCTCTATAATATATATTTTTGTTTTTGTCTTCTTTTATATATTTTAATTTTGATCTATGCATCAAACACAACTTAAAAAAAGTATTTGAAAACTAAAACACTTAATTACAAAATATTTGCTGCAAAATAAATGCATCATTTTGATTATTAATCGAAATAAACAAAAACTTAGTGTAGTCGAGTGTGCGTATAAACAAGCATTGGTCAAAACAATAAAACCTCAAAGCAGACAATTAGAAATACCATCTACACTGATATCTTGTATTTTTAGAAAAGCAGAAATATTCGAGTTTTCGAATTTTAAATCGATATCATACTCAAGAAAACCAAAAAAATTAAGTGGTTTGAAAACAAAAAGCGGTTTTATACAAAACACCATTAAACATCCCTATTATTACCTACACTGTTGAATTACAAAATTCTTGGCAATTGTAAATTTAAAGTTGATTTTAAAAAATTGTTCTTGGTTTCTTCAATAATATAAAAATGTAGCAGAATTTGTCGAGGAAAGTGTATGGCATATAAGTTTCATGAAAATATTTTTATTTCTTTTTATTTAAGAATATTTAAAACAAAAAAATAAGAAATATTTATGTGTAGAACATTCAAACTTTACGTTTGTTTTGAACTCATTGCATTATAAGAAAAATATTTTTACAAAAATTAAAAAATGAAACTTCGTAAAAAGGTTCAGAATAAAAAAAAATAAAGTGGATATTTTTTTTGGAAAATAATCGATTATGACTTTTTTTTTTTATTTAAACATGAAAACCCTGCAATTCCTTATAATTTTATTTTACTTACTAAGTATATGTTATTTTAATTTTTACCTATACTTTTATATTAAAATATATTTATATTATTTAATTTTTTATTTAGTATACATACTAAAATATATATATTCTAACACGTTTTGTTCAATTTAAGTTCTATTAACATGGTAAGTAAAATGTTTGTTTATATTTTTAATTTATAGCATCAGAGCTTCTAATAGTTTCTTCCATATAAATGTGTAGTTATCTAGGCTGGTCCTCAACTACACTATTTGCCATAAACTTAACAAAATTTAAACTCACCAACAACCGCTGGCGGTTTTCAAATGGTTTTGATTTCATCAATCATTTAAGGCATTTTATTGCATGCATAAGAAAGTGTGTTTTTCACAACAACTTTTTTCAGGTCAAATTCTTCATTCACATCAAAATCCACTGCCAGTCAAAGTTATTATGTTGTTTATGCATTTCAGTTATTTTATTAAAATTTTAAATCAATTTTTTCTGTTAAATTGCTGAAAAAAACAGAATATATTCACAATTTCTTGTTTTAATTTTAGTTGTAGGCCATTTAAATATAGAATCAAATACACATATTTATAAAGTATTTAATTCAAATAAACAAAATGCGTAGAAGTACTCAAGAACTGTCTTTAAGTCATTTAAAAAAATATTGTGTTATCATCATAAAATAAACAAAACTAAAAAAAATAATACGAGAAATTGAAAGAAGATGTACTGCAAGCTAACTCTTGCATAACTAATAAAAACAAGCATACAAGAATATATATATATATAAGCAAATAACTTCATATAGCATTTGAAAAATAAAACAATAAAAATAGAACTCATTTTAGATTCTAGCATTAGATGCTGCACAATTTGTTTAAAATAAGAAAAAAAAATCATAGAATTTTAAATATGAAAAATAATATATATTAATCATTATATTAAATCACGTATATAAGTTACATAGATACATACATATACATTTATCAACTTTACATTGAAACATGAACCATGAACTGTTGCAGAAAATTCATATGATGAAAAACACTTAAATAAATTATAAATTAAAGAATTGAAATAATAAAAACAAAAATATATAAGTATATATTTCTTGGCATTGATTTTAATAGATAAAGTCTATGATAATGTTTGTAACCAAAAGGAATAAGTTAACTTTGAAAGAGAAGATGAGGTTTAATAAGGTAAGTGTTTATTTTTGATAAATATATCACTTGTTGCTTTGATATTCCCAACCTTTTAAAACCAATATTCTAATTTATAAACAAGTAAGAATAGGTTTTGATCATACGTGATATTGCTTGATCGCCAAAGCTTTTCTATATTTTATTTGTAGACATTTAATTAGACCACCCCAAACAATACTACATGTCAGATGAACCTGTCATGTCGTCGCACATGTTGTATCATTCATAAGTACTTGAAAGAAAATGAAAAAAATACTTAAATCTGTTTGAATATTTTTAATGCTTTAATATTTTATGCCTTACATTTTTTTTCTATAATATTTTTAGGATATTAAAGATGTTAGGTATTGGATTTATATAATTTCTTTAATAACATTCCAATTGTAGAAATTCATCGGTTACTTAATGAAATAATTGTGACTCCAATTCCAGCAATGCCCTCTTAAATTAGATATAAACAAATGGGTGTTGATTTCAAGACTCCTTAAGGGGAATAGGGGGTTAACCACGCCTATACGTCAACTTTCCCTATTTTCAGCAGCCCACCCAGCATATGAAAGACTGTTTTGTTTTCAATCATCTACATGAGTCCTTTTTTTGACTTGTTTTACCGATCACAAACTTATATGTTGTTTTTTCGGCCCTTTAATATATTGTTAATTTATCTAAATTTGAGCTTTGGCCGTCCTCTTTTGTTTATTTTTATTTTCAATTTTTTTAAGAACTATTGCAAAGACTGGTGGTGAAAGCCAAACTCATTTCATTCGAGGAGCCGTTCGAAAATTGGTTAGTGATTACAGATGGATAGGATTAAACCGTATGAAAGAAAAGATACGTATACTATTATCGATTTTTATGTTTTTTAATAATTACTAAATGTTTCTTGTCGTTTTCATGAATTCATGAATGAAATTATTTATATGTACTTTAAATTTAAATTATATTTACTTTACAATGCATTAATTATAAATTAATTTCATATATATTGAAAACAAAAAACAAGTTCTATTTTAATTTACACAAAATACAAATTAAATCGAACTCGACAATAACAGCAAAACATGTTTACAATCGACTCAGAAGTGATTATAAAATAGATTCAAAATTGACTACAAAATAGACTGCAAAGCAATTCCAAAATGATTAGAAAACGACTTGAAAATGAGTCGAAAATAGATCAATATAGATTCAAAACTAATTTAAAAACTCAGTTAAAAAAGACTCCTCATTCGGATTCGTGCGTAAGGTACCATTTTCTTCCGACAAAACAGTATTTTTTTGATGAGAAAAAGAACGCGTTTTCGATTGTTTTAATCGCACAGAAGAGTCAAAAATGACTCGATTTGTTTATAAATTTCATAAAATGCTGAGTGGGAGTAAGTTTCAGCTCACTCCAGTCAATGTCAAAAGATTTGTCTTTGTGCTCGACTTTTCTTTTCCATTTAAGCTTGGAAGGGCGAGATTTTCGACAAGTCTGGGCCAGTGAATTCTACCGTATGGAGTTTCTCGCTTGTTTGCTTGTTATCGACGTAGTTTATGGTTCAATCGACTGATATTTTCTGAGCCTTGTTGCACCCCCAATGCTTTCTTGGCTTGTCTGCTCAAATAGATCCTCGTTTGAAATTCGACATGACAAAAATATCCTCGGAACTCATGAGTATAATCAGTGATGAAGGTCTGAATCTAATAAGCTCCAACAACAGTCATCCTCCACTTCCTCCACAACAGATTTTTGACAAGTCTAGGCCAGCGGATTCTACCGTATGGAGTTTCTCGCTTGTTTGCTTGCTATCGACGTAGTTTATGGTTCAATCGACTGATATTTTCTGTGCCTTATTATACCCTCAATGCTTTCTTGGCTTGTCTGCTCAAATAGCTCCTTGCTTGAAATTCGACATGACAAAAATATCCTCGGAACTCATGAGTATAACCAGTGATGAAGGTCTGAATCTAATAAGCTCCAACAACAGTCATCCTCCACGTACCGCAGTGATACATAAGAACGGATTGAAAGAGTTTGATCGGCACCTTTGTGTTTGTGATAATAATGTTGCATTTCAAGATTCTAGAGAACTTATCAAACGCTGTCATAGCCTTCCCAAAACGAATTGCTCTATTTATTTTTTTTGTTCCGCGAGTGTGTTGAGGTCCCAAAATTAATCAAATAAAAATGGTGTAATAATGGGAAAGTTTGATTTGAAAATTCGAGGGTGCATAAAACAATGGAAAAAGATCTGATCATTCATTGATGAAATTTGAAATTATGTCACAAGAATTTAAAATTTTTGAGTTTGACTACCTTAAGCTGGAAGTTCATTCGATGCATTTGCGTTTTTCATCCGTTTACTCGCTAGAGCAATTTACGCAAGAAAATGATGGTAGAGTTCAATCACTGCGTTTTACGTTCAGAGCAACCAAATGCATCGAATGAACTTCCAGCTTTATGCATCCATACGGTATATCATTTTTAATCATAACATAGAGAAGTATGGCAACACTAAAGCCGATAGCAGCTATCAAAAACTTCTATCGACAGTCAGCTGTTTCGTTCAATTATTTGCACACATTCTTCTAGTTGCGGTTTACGTAAATTTTAGTGCATTATAGTGTTTAGTGTAAGAATATTTCATATAAAATAAATTTATTGAAACAACAGCCAAGTTGAAATTTTGTATCTTAAAAATGTCACGTAGTCTACAGCAGCTGACATCATCCATCTTCAGAAATGCTATATTACATCGAACAACGGCGATTAAGACACCGGTGCACTGTTCGCCTCTGTTGGTACGGCACATAAGTGTGGATCCGACTAAAGGCAAGGGTCCCATCTCTTGGAGGAGTTTAGGTTTTATTGGTGCTGCAGGTGCTATTGGCTTAGCTTTTATGCTGTACGTAAAGAATGAAAAAGAAGAAGCATTGATGCGTGAACGAAAGCGACACCTTGGCAAGGCGGCCATAGGTGGCAAATGGGAACTGATTGATGCTCAGGGAAATGTAAGAAAGTCAGATGACTTTATTGGGAAATGGTTGTTAATCTACTTTGGATTCACGCATTGTCCTGATATATGTCCCGATGAGCTGGAAAAGATGGCAGCAGTTGTTGATTATATCGGTGAGTTTGTGAAACTTTTCCCTGAACAATTTCGTACATCACACTAATCGTTATATTTTATAGATAATACCAAAGAAGTACCGAACATTCAACCAATTTTTATTACTGTTGATCCAGAACGTGATTCCAAAGATGTTGTTGGAAAATATGTAAAGGAATTCTCACCTAAACTGTTGGGTCTGACTGGCACAGTCGAACAAATACGCAGTGTATGCAAAGCCTTTCGCGTTTACTTTAGCGCCGGTCCAAAAGATGATGACAATGACTATATCGTAAGCTAAGAGTAATAGTTTAAATATTCATTGATTAATGCTGAAGTATTTTTTCTTTATTAAAAATAGGTCGATCACACTATTATAATGTATTTAGTTAATCCTGATGGTGAATTTGTTGACTACTATGGGCAAAACCGAGACAAAGATCAGTGCGTTAGTTCGATAATGGTCAACATGGCCAAATGGGATAAATTGAACAAGACGTCGTGGTTTAGCTAGAGAGTTAATTGTCATCTTCCTTTGTTGGGCTTAAATAATAAGATATTATTTGTATTTTTGTTAAGAACTTGTTAACTGCAGATAATTAATGTTGCATTTAAATACATTGCAGTGGGTATTTTTTATAAATCGTACTAAATACCGTAATTATAAAATTTTGCTTAAATTTTGCTTAAACAGTTTTTTCTCCGATTTTGTATATTTAATAGCAACTGAAGAAATTTGAACGCGTTTTGCTTATTTTTTTTTATAACTCCTTATTTTTCTTATTTTAAATTTTTTTACGGAGCTAAATTTTTTCGTTGCCATAAAAAATTATTGCAATAAAATACTTCGCTTATTATAAAATTATTAACTTTATTTTCCTACTGGGAATATTCTTGATTCTTCGTTAAGCTCCCTTAGTTTTGTTTTGGTGCCATTATTCGTATAACGAACTGTCAATAAACGCAGCATAGAGGAGAAAAATACTTCTTGCTGCTTAAATAAAACTTATGATAATGTCCAAAGCAAACAACGGTGAGTTTCGATTTCACAACTATTTAAATGACTACGAGCTAATTGTTATTCTGAAATCAACAGAAAAATCTGATTTAGCTGCTGCTGCTCCCAGCGCTCCGCCAGCAGCAGCAGGCTTCGGCGTTTACGATGAATCTGCACTCTTTTCACAAGTATGACAAAAAAATCAATATTTTTTAACGCTAAAAGTAATCATTTGCCTAACTTCCAGCGCGCTCCACCACCTTCTTATGAAGAAAGCCAAAGAATGAGCTCTGCTGTTCCACAACAACAATTTCATTCTTATTCGCAGCCACAACAGATTCACCCTGTGGGTGTTTACCAGACTGCGCCAAGCAGCTCATATGTAGGTGGCAGCGCCTATCAGTGGCAACCACCGCCACCAATGCAACAACAGTATTATCAACCAAATTATCCAGCTGTACAACAAATAGCTCCTATGATGACTACTCAGACAATAGCGCATGCATCACCGAGTGATGCTAATTCTAATCCTAAAGTAGTTTATCTTTTATGCTAATCTTGCACATGATTAATGTAATAATTCACAGGTCTTGACATTGGCCAAGGGAGCAAAAATACGCACAACTGTCACTGGTGCCGTTAATATTCCTCCTCCACCACCAGGTTGTGCACCAACACCTGCTCAGTACGCAGCAATGCAAGGTCAGCCGGTATTGGTAAAAAAGAAGAAAAACTCTTTCTTTTAGATGCATTTTTATTTTTGAGACAGTGACGTGTTAATCTCTAGAATCATATAATTTCATATAAAGCTTATAATCAAACAAATTTAAATGTAAATAAATCGAAAACTTAGCAAGCTGATATTTAAAAATTCTTTAACTCATGTTTTTCCTCACGTGGTGTCAAACAAGATCGAACTGATGAGAAATTCCGTTGCTAGATCTTTTAAGCTTATGATGGCTTTAGTTTGATAGCTGAAGTATTCGATTTTGTGAATTAAGTAAGAAATTTGCTATAACCTTTTGAATTACAATGATGAGAGGTAGTGTTAACCCATTTTAGTCCGCTGGTAGATTTCCCGACCACTGACTTTAAAACTAGTTTCTGAAAAAAATATTAAAAATATTTTCAAATTCTTTCTGCAAAGTCATAATTTGGTTAAATGGAAATTCAGAAAATAAATATAAATTTCCAAATTTTCCATTTTACATGAACAGGTATTATTTTTTAATGTTTTTTTCAAAAATTAATTTTAACGTTAGTGGTCGAAAAATCGACCAGCTGACCAAAATGGGTTAAGTAAACTTAAATTCTGTATCACATGGATCCTGTACTTTTAGAGTTAGACTAAATCTGTTTTGTGTAGAATCAACAGGGATCATATCAAAATAATATTAATACGGGATGAATCAACAATCAAATTTTATTTTTTAAAGAAACTTTTCGCTGCCACTGTTTTCATTACAAATATCTATTATGTTTTACGACTGTTCCTCATAATTTTTTTGCTCTTTTTTTAATTAAATTGTTTGTCTTTGTTTCTTTTTTTTATATAAAAAGGAATTTAATCATCTTCTTAGCATGTCATCTACACTTGCAATATTTGATAGCATTATAAAAAGTGATTTTTTAAGCGTTTGGTTTATATTATTGAACAAAAAATTTTCAATAGTGACTGAAGTATTTATTTGGAGCGATACCTCAATGCCTACCGTTTATAATCTTTACATTTTAAAGATTATTTCATGTAAATTTTTCCCACGTCTACGCCTGAGCCCACAAAGAATAGTCTAATGGGGTCGAATGGCATGATCTTGACGCCATTGGACTGCTCCAAAACGTTTGTTGCCATACCCATTGAGCCAAAAATAAACTACGTCACTGAAGACAGTTTTCCGATAAAAAGTGGATCTTCATCCAAATTTTTTAAGGCCCATTCACCAAACAAACAACTTTGTTGTAAGTCACCCGGCTTCAGTTCGTGCACCATCTACATTTTGTATGGTTTCATACAGAGGTCCTTGCGCAAAAAGCCCAACTGTCGAGAACGGCGACGTAATGACAGCAATATTCTCCTCGGTACGCACTCTCCGCAAATGGGTTGATGTATTGATGTCCAATAAATTAAAACTGGATTGAAATTTGGTCACAATACCTTGAATAGCCCGTTCGGTGTGTTGATTTTGACGACTTTAAAATGGTCGCACACATTTTTTACAGAGCATGAATCTTGATAATAAATTGAATGATTTGTTAGTGCTTTTTGTTTTTTAATCTATAAGTGGTGTAAGGGCAAACCTTTCTAAACAATTTCGGATTTGTCACATGTTAAGAAGAACGCAAAAAATCAACTTTTATAATTCATGAAATTGATACCGCAAGTGTGGACCGCTCGATTTATGAGACATGCTCGTTTGATAACGTACTAGAAATCATGTGTTGGCAACGCGTAGCGTGCAAAAAACGATACGGCAACACTTATGCAAAGTAGTGCTACCAACTGTCTCTTTAAATTTATAAATAACGGAATCGATGCCGTCAAAATTGTGAAAGCGGTTGAATTTGTATTTTCATAAATTTTAATTGTTAAAACTAATCACAAAAAAAAAGAGATTTGTCGATAAACCACGATGGCGACTGCTACGAATATAGAAAACATGGATATGATGCACTTCATGTGCCAACGTGAGGTGCAGCAATTGCAACGTAACTTGACACGATATCTGCTCGAGAGTGCTCGTATGCGGCACTTCATCAGCTCATACAGCGCGGATAACCATGAAAACGGTCAGATGACTGGCTATACATTAATGGCCTACGACAGTTACATGTCCAATATGGAGATGATCGTCGATATGGCACGAAAATTTAACATACATCTGCAGCTCAAGAAGTTGAGTAAAGCTGTCACCGATTGTTGTGAAGTGCCTCAGCAGCGTTCATTCCAAGATTACTTGCACTGGAATATTTATAGAGAACAACATGCGAAAGAATATGACCTAAAATTGAAAGCAGTGGATAGTGTGATGGGACAGCAGAAACCAGTGAAGTCGCTCGAAAGAAATACTATCACTGTACCGCCGGCAGAGCCAGTGCAACCAGCTGACCCTCCTCTAGCAGTAGAAAATCCTTCGACTTATTCCAATGTGTCAAGAAAAGTGCGGTTCACCGAATCGCCACGACCAAATATAGCTTCACTTAAACTTAAAGATTTATCAGAGTTTGTTAAGGATTACGAATTTTCAGCAACAATATCCTATGTGGAGGACTATGAGCAACTGGTGTTTTTTATATGTCAACTTAACAATACTGAACTGCTGGAGTTGAGCAGCATGTTTCATCTGCGAAAACTTCAAGTACCACCCAATAATGCCAACGAGGTATTTGGTCTTTCCATACAAAGTGATAGAATATTGCGTGCCGTCATTCATGTGTCTTCATCTGGCAGCTTGCCAGCTACAAAAGCACTGCTTATTGATTTTGGTGAGGTGGTTTCATTGGATGATTCCTGTGTGCTCTACGAAATGCCCTCAAAATATCGAATTATTCCCGTGCAAGCTATTAAGTGTGTGTTGCTAGGTGTTAATGTGGAACAGCAGAATTGTGATCGTCATCAGTTGGGAAAAGTATTGCGTCAAAGTGAGTTTAAACGCTGTTTGTTTAGGGTTGTGCGTAGTGTTGGCAGAGTTCTACATGTGCTGTTTTTGCTTAATGACCTGGATTCTATTCAAAACAAGAAATTAGAAACTTGCATAGTAAGTTAATCTACTCCACAAATATAATCAAAAACTAATAACAAATTTTTTATTTTAGGCAGCTGGCAGTGAGCGCGTGAGTCCATTAAATCCTTTCCTGTTTTCTTCGGAAGATGAGGATGACTTGAGGATTCATGACGAAGATTTATCGCAGGTGGCAATACCACTTTCGGCTTTGCAAAAGAATATTACAATGCACAATAAAGAAAACATTCCGAATATTGTGCGTGTTAAAGTTTTACCTATGAACGATACTGTATCATCTACAACCGAAAGTGCTGAGTCGGAAGACTTCAACACTGCGATAATGAAAAAGAAATCAAAAATGAATCTATCGGATGGCTCATATCAGATTATAACGGCCACTTATGTTGTGGATATCGAATCATTTTATGCACAAATTGAAGAGGATCCACTTGATCCGCTGGAACCGCTCACCTGGACCGATAGAGAAGTATCCGAAACAGAGCGCTTAACACAAGCACCACAACTGCGTGATTTAGTTTTAGCAAAATATAATAAAGATGGAATTTGGTATCGTGCAATGGTGGTTGAAATTGATGAAAAGAACAGCTTCTTTAAGGTTTATATCTAAATATTTTAGTTGCTTGCCAAAGTTCACAAAGATTTTTAAATTTATAGGTTTTTTATGTGGATTATGGCAACAATGAAATTGTACCGCTTAATTGCTTAGCCAAATGCTTATGTGATGAAATAAAGGCCCCATTTCGCGCTGTGCGCTGTCGTCTGGCTGATATATGTTCCATTACAACGAGCGATGAAATGCGTCAACAGCAAGCCATGGATATAATATGTCTTATCATACTAAATCAAACCTTTGCCGTTAAAGTACTCGAAAAAAACGAAAAAGAGCAACTCGTACGTATTATTGATGAGGATTATGCTGAAGTTACAAAGAGCCTTGTACGTTTGGGTTATGCCAAGGAAATCGAAAGTCATGTCGAACCAGTTAAATTGAATATACCCAAGTTGGGTTAGCCATTGTAAAGCATTTCAATTTCAATTAAACTTATGCAATAAGATTTTTTAAATGAACAATTCATAGAATTTTCTCGATAACTAGTGCTGTACTTTTTACGTATTCCTTAAATAAAATAACAAATTTTTTTATTTTTAATTCGCAATAAGATATTTTCAATTTTCTGATAATCAGTGATTGAATCATTTGAACAAGTGACCATTAATTCATTATGCTTAATGATTTCCAACATATTTGGCGAGGCTTTAGAATGTAAAGACATAAATTCGGATTTCTCGGAGCGTTAATACCTGCTCGGTGGTAAACTTTTCAGGTTAGAAGCCATACTGATAAGGTCTAATCACTTGCATTTCAGTCTTTCGTTTAATATGATCGACATGATCTTATATGCGATATTAAAAAAGCTTATTCCACGGTAGTTGACGCAAATGGTAGGATCGCTTTCTTGTTGAGAGTACACTGAGGTTCGCCTGGAATGCATTCTTTCGACCATATTCTGCATATAAGCTCGTAAATGCATTTAAACAAAGCTTCGCCTCCGTTCTTAAACAGCTCAGTCGGTAGGTCATTGTCTCTTTTGCGACTTTGTTAGGCCGAGCTATAGCTGTTAAGACCTTGTTATAATTGGACAGCGGAGCTTCAAGGATGTTATGTATAATTGGGGTTTCAGGGAGATATCTATTGGCGGAATTGTTGTTAGGTTCAATTGTATGAAGAGGTTATTGAAAACC
The DNA here is from genome assembly GCA_958299015.1 of Tetanocera ferruginea. Classification (NCBI taxonomy): domain Eukaryota; kingdom Metazoa; phylum Arthropoda; class Insecta; order Diptera; family Sciomyzidae; genus Tetanocera; species Tetanocera ferruginea. The sequence continues at coordinate 139,076,062 of OY282641.1, forward strand.
ATTTGCTTGGATTCGCAAAATTTCCTCTTGCAGTGCATTTTCTTTCTGGCTCTGTCCGTTTCGGTGAGGGTGATGATAAGTTATCACCTCTTTGGCAGTCGACATGTGCGGGTCTTGGTTGCGACAATCTGTTTGCACCGCGGTAAAGTAAACATTCCGTCAATCACAATGTGATCAATTTGGTTGCGCGTCTTTTTATCAGGGGGCAGCCAAGTGGCCTTATATCAAGATGCTGGAATCTAGTGCAACTAAAAACCATGTTTCGTGCTGAGGCGAAGTTTATTACTTAATCGGAATTTGAGAAACTTTCAGACTGTTGGACCAAATATAACAGCTGGGCTGAAAAATTCGCAGTCTTACATAGTAACACATTTTTATTTGGTAAAATTCGATTATATTATTCAGCACAGTTGCCTTCGAGGGCGATACTACGATTATAGCGGTCATGCCATTTTTCCATTTTTAGAGTATGATTTCTATTTCGCTTCAAAATAGGCCTCTGTTTCTGTGATAACATTCTTTGAGGACTGCAAACAAGAAAAAGTCGCTGGAGGCCAGAAAACAGATGCCATAACCTTACCTGCCGACTGTTGCGTCTTTCCATGCTTTAGATTCGGTGCATTCGGTTCTGTCGATTGAACTCTGGAGTATAGATATGGAGCCATGTTTCTTCCATTGTCACATATCGGCGGAAAAAAATCCTCTCACGGACGATTTGATTCTGGAGTGAACTAATGGAGCCATATTTCATCCATTGTCTCATATCGAAATTCGGTGAAAAATTACGGTTGAATATCTTTTAATATTACTCCGAATCAACAACACGTTGTAGTTTCTGATCGATTGTGAGTTCGCGCGGCATCCACTTGTGAACATGATTTCACATTTCAAAATATTCTTGCACGATATGTCCAAGACGCCTTTTGATATCTGCAGAGTCTCAACTATCTCGATCAACTTCACTTTATTCATTCATAATTATTTTTTGCACTTTTTTCAGCACAATGGCTGATTTTCCTGGTGCAATGTTTATCAAGCCAAGCTTTGACTTCAACAGTATTTTTTCACATAAAACAATGCTTCCTTAACAAACGAAATTCTTGTTGGTTCTTTTGTTGGCAAAGGTAAAATTTTTACACGTGTCGTTTGAAGGTTGGTACTTACTGCAAATCATCAGCCCAAATCCAAAATCTCGCACGAATTTATCTGGAAGTGAATTTTTCAGGTGCAAAAAATCCTCTTATTCTGAACGATCGGTGAAAAGAAAAAAAGTGAGAAAGAATTTCGACTAACGAAATCAAATTGCTTATTTGTTGTTTTCGACCCTGTTTTCAAATTTGTTAATTGATTTACTTCAATAAAAGTAAAATACTTACATTTCACATTTCACTCACTAACAAATTGTTGGTGGGAAAACTCGCAACAAATGTGAATTCATTCTTACTTTTTTTATCGTTCGTGTTGCCTATTTTTTTTACTGGCGAAATTTCTCTCGTTTTCAAAGATTGATTAGTATTGGAGTAAAGTAGAAAGCCCCATCCTGAAGGTGAGATTCTTTTCAGGATGGGGCTGCATGTGAATTTAATCCTAGCAACGCCATCTATGTGCTAGCCTACGAAGTTTTCAGCCCAATTGTCAGTATGAGGTAATGAGATTATTAAATTTTTATTAAAATAGAAACTACTTTTTGATTTCGGTTTAAAAATTCCGCTAAATTTGACGTATGGCTTTAAAATTTCTGTATGGCTGTTTTTTGTTTTTTATCAAAATAACGGGTTTTTACTTGTGAGTTGGTGTTTTATGGTTTCATATTGTTGGCAACACTGCATAAAACCGTAAGAATCTTAACTGCTACATTTTCATTTCCGGTTTACGAAAAACCATCTGTTATAAATTCCGTTGCACATTCAAAATAACTACAAACGTCAAAAGTTCAAACAAATTTGAGCACTTTGTCTTTCGTTCTCTCTCTCTCTCTCTCACTTTATAAGCAACAGGTTATTTATTTGGTTTTTTTTAAGTTTACTGCTAAAATGCGTTATTATTAAATATTCTTTATAAAACATGCCCACCAGAGCAACTTTCGTTTAGTATTTCTCAGCGTGTCTCGCTGTGTGGTCGGTTGTTTAATTCTCTGCTGTGCGTTAGTGTTTTATTTGATAATATCTGTTTGTTGTTGTTTATGGCAAATTGTTTCAGCTGCTTAAATTAAAGTAAGCGTTGCCAGTTTAGGCTACATTTAATCAAAAGTTGTTCATCAAAATTTCGGCGAAATAAAAATATTCGGTTAACTTTTGCTAAAAAATTGTATACCCAAAATTGTTTTAATTGATATAATATTTGATAATTTGTATTTCATTGAATGTAAGTGAAGCGCTAAAAATAGCGCTATTAATAGTCAGGCTGAAAAACTTCCCCTTTAGTTTCTAATGAAGTAATTAACATTTGTGTTTTGTTTTTTTTTTAACCGATGGCACAAATATAATTTATGAGACTGCGAGATAATAATATTCGTAAATATAATATAAACTTAATTTATTTTTAATTTAATTTAAATGGAAAAAAAAGAAACTGGAAATTTAAATTTTAAAGTGAAAATACAGTCGTGGCAGATGTCGTTCTATACTTGTCTGAAACTTTCTGCTTAGTTAAGCGGTGAGGGAACACATTTTACTTAACTAATTAAAAACTACAGTTTAGTTGGGAAATTTTTCCACTATTTACAGAGTTAATGAACATGTTTTGATCAATAATTGAATCAATAATAAAAACTGTTAACTTCAAAATTCTTAGAAATACGTTTTCATAAAATTTGTAGCATTTAATCTAAAACATATTCGTAATCGGGAGAACGGCCCATAAACTGCTTTTTTAAAATTTATATTATGAATAAAACACATAAGATCGAAAATTTAAAATTTTTTCAACAGAAAGCAATTATGAAAACCCACATAAAATCGAAAAAATAGAAAACGTGTTATATTTATATCAAAGAGAAAGAAAAAAAAAACAAACTGGCAGCACTAATTCGAATTTATGTTTTTTTATTTAGTTTTTTTTTTAATTGTCGAAATGAAACGTCCAAATATATGCCGACACATTCAGAAACTGCACTCTTTCTCCGCGTAGTTTCTGAGAAATTCGTTTAAAACTATTTCAAATCTTTTATTTTAAAATAAATATAAATTCGACTGCTTGCCGCTGACGTTAAGCATAACGTTTAGATCGTGTTGCGTGTTCGTGGAGTTCGTTGTGACGGTTGTGTGCGTGTTTTTTTTTTTTTTTTTTTGGTGTGACTTGTTTTTAAAAGTTGTATAAATAATAGAGAACTAACCTTATTGCATTAGCAAAGAACCAACCAGCAAAAGGTAAATGAAAATGATCTATAATAGCGGAAAAAGTTAACTAAAATGTGTTTCAATATTTTTTCCAATTAAGAAAAATGTGTTGTTATTGTTATTAACCGTGTTTACATAAGTTATCTCTTTCATGTGCGCGCGCCCTCATTTTGTATCTTGCTCTCCCACTCACTCGCTCTTGCTTTCGTTCGTATTGCAGAAAGCCGCTAAAAAATGCAAGCTGAGTTAAATGTTTAACATGGTAATGCTTGTTGTTTTTTTTTTTTCGTTTTATTGGTTGAGAAATTTATTTCTCGCATTTCATTTCTTAAATAAATAAAAGTCTCAAAGTACGTATTCCAGTTTGTGCTGCCACAAAAATACTAAAAATCTATGCAAATCAGCTTGCCAACCAGTTTCTTCATGATGGTTTATTAATAAATATTTATATTAAGTTCACTTACAGTCTGGAAATGTAACCGAAAAGGTCAGTAGATATATTTTTTTTTTTTAAAGTTGTATTTTGTAAATGCGAATTTTGAAAAACCAACCAGTCTTTGATTGTCACGTTGATTGCCAGAAAAATGGTTCACAAAATTATTGCGAAACTCTACTGAATATAATTAAAAATCAAGTGTTACTTGTTAAATAAATACCTGTTTCGAATGATTTGCAGTGCAACTAAAAAAACCGGTAAGAACTTTTAAAATCGTTTCAAAAAAACCAAAAAGAAGTGGATTTAATATTAATTAAATAATACAAGAAAACCTTTAAAAATATGTCTGAGAGTTTGTTCAACTGTTATATAGACATAATAAAAAATGTTGTATTGATCGAAATAGATAACAATATTTTGGCTTTCAGAATGCAAATGTAACGCTATCTATAGTTTGACAAATAATTACACTGAGCAGAATGTTCAACATTGCCATGACCAGATGCGTGCAGCAGTATAGATAAAGCATAATTTAAAACAAGCAATTAGCAGTTGACCAACATGTTTTTGTTGGTGTGATTTAAAATGGTCGTTTTAGATATTTTAGACTTTTTTTATAATCTACAAGTATTCTTTATTGTATCATTTGGCCTTGCATTTTGGAATAAGTATTAAGTTAAACATATTTTATGAATTTTACATTTACCGTTAAGAAAAAGTAGTTTTTAAGTAAACGTAAGTCTACCAGATAAATACAAGTATTTAGCAGAAAAATGAAAGCAAATGCAAAACCATCCCACAAATTAGTTCCACCCAAAAAGTCGTAAATAGCTTTTCTCAATATAATTTTCTTGTTTATTTCAAATAATGATTTTAAGTATTAATATTCTTCTTAGCTATTATTTTAATACCTACAATTTTGTCGAATTCAAGAATTGCAGTTTGATCGAAAAAAATGAAATTATCATGAAAGTGCCAAGTACTTTTGATAAAATCTTAATATGACAGTGCTGGATCTTTTCTATACTAATATATAAGTGATAAAGAATATTTGAAAGATTATTATATAAGAATTCTAGCTGATAATAACCGGCAAGGTTCAGTTCTAGTGCTGTGTTTATTAAGGCTTGGGTTATGGGTGTGAGTCCAATTCCAGTCATATCTTTAAGAATTTCTAGCAACATTCACTCTGGTTATTAATTTTGAAACATTAGCTCTTGATTGAACTCTGCATAGCGTGAACACTTTTTCCCCACTGACTACCCTCAGGGTTGCCACCGAAAAAAATATTTTGCAACCAACCACATTAAAAAAAACTACCAAAATGGATACAAAACTACCAAATCAATATAAGCTTTAAAACTCATTTAGGAATACTGTAAAAATGTTGTTATGCTTACATTTATATAAACTTTCTATTGTATATTAAACAAGTAAATTAAAAGTCACATTTTTTATTATAATCCCATTTTAAAAAGTAAAATCAAATCTCAATATTTTCCCAATACGGGCATTCCACGCCCAATACAAGTCGTGATTGCTTCATGCTCTTCGATTGGCTTGAAATTTTGTCTAAGGGTACTTTTTCCACTTATAAGAATGTAAGTTATTTGTTTTTTTTTCGCCATTTTTTCGAAAGTTATGAAGATTCCTATTTTTAATAAAAGTAAGAATCTTTAAAATAGATTCATTTCCCATAAATCATATCTCTATCATCTGTTATCCTATTTTTGTAAATGAAGTATCTTTAGAAAGATATTAAAAAGCGATTTAAGAAAATAAATATTTTTGGTATTTTTATGCTATAGTTGAAAACTTTTTGAAAAACATTTAACGTGCTCATATCTCAAAAAGTGAACCTTTTGTTTGTTTTGTAATTTTTAAAGCAGAATATGTAAACTTTTTACCAACAAAAAATTACGTCAAATGATAAGTTTTTTCGCAATCTCAATTTTTTCTGACATCCACTTCACTTTATCGTTCATAACTTCTATACCGTTTGAGATGAGGTAAATACCCAAAATCTTCAACAAAAATGTTTGCCTTATTAGGGCCAATAAAAATTTATGTATATATAATGACCTCACACGTGACCTTGGCCAATAAATTTTTAAAGTTACAATATATATCAATTCAACAGCATGAAATAATAATAACCTTGTTTAATAATATATTAAAGTTTATATAAATTGAAAATTATCTGAGCACACTAAAACATATAAAACAAAATAACACCAAAATATTCTTTGGTGAAAAATACATAAAAAAGATTAAACGAAAAATATTTTTCAATACTTTTTGTATATTCCTAAGTTAACCATTCTTAAGAAGTGCTTCTATCACGCCTTTTTTTTTATTTTCATTTATTTTCTTTGAGTTTTATTTAGCTAAAAATTTTTATTAACTACAAAATTGAAAAATCTACCAAAATCTTCCAAATTGAAAAAAAAATCTACCAAATAACCATAAGCTGATTTGAAGAAAAAAAACTACCAAATTTGGTTGAATTTAACCAAAGCGGCAACGCTGACTACCCTTTAACGTGAACAGTCCATTTCAATAGGATTCTTTGTTTTTGAATCTTGTTTTGGTTGAATTTTTTAAAGAATTCTCTCTCTCACGCATTCGTGAGCGTGAAAATTTCGCAAACGTGAACTCTCTTGGTTTTTATTAGGCCACGTTATCGCGAGTGTACTGTACTTATATTTCTGATTGAAAATTATAGCTTTAATAAATGTAATAATATCGTCTCTATGAATTTGTAGTTTTATGAGAGATATCACGTTCAGACATTACGTGCATTGAAGATATTAGTTATATATGTATACGTTCATAAAAACTTTCATGAATTTTGCGATCACTGATAAAATGTTGTGGTGACCGTGGCATGCAGGTTTAGTGTGTGGCTGCATGCTCGGAGCCCGAGTTCGATCCCCAGTCGCGGCGAAAAGTTTTTTCAACAAAAAAATTTTTCTGATCGGTCACCACCTATCTGCAGACAAGGGCAAACCTCAGATAGTAAATAATGCCGTGTAAAGCTTCTTGAGAACATGAACTTTAGCCGTTCGGAGCCGGCATAAAACATGTAGGTCCAGTTCTCGGTCAATTGTGTGCAAACATTTAATAACACACACAACACAATTGATCATAAGAAGCTCGGTCAAAGTCCTTTCGAGGGCTGAAATGGCCAATTTGTTTTTTTTTTCTTTTTTTTCTTAAATGTACTTGTACAAAAGCTCTAAGTTATTATACATGGCTGGAGTGAATTCATACACAAGCCCATGTAAAATACAACAATAAGTTATGCAAACATCAGTTGCACTCTAACTCTTATCATACACTATACATCATGCATTTCTAACTCTTATCTTATGAACTATTCTTGCCGCCATTAAATTTGTACAGGGCTCATTCCATAGAAACGGGTGTGACGTTTTGACTTCTTTATCGTGTTGAAAATGGTATTAACCGGCAAAAATGTAAGCAATTTACTATAGGGTCTATTAGAAGATGTCCTGAGGTTTCAAAATACTAAAACATAATGCAATTATTTATACTAGTTCAATAGTTACATTCACTTAAACACCTGGGACGGGTGTGACGATCACAAGTTTAAAACCTAAAAATTCTGATTTTAACATTGAAATTTAGTCAATCCGCCATACTGAGACCATTCTTGACTTACATATAGTTAAATTTAATATATTTTCTGTTGAATACTAGTGAAAAATATTTTGAAAAAATGGCAATAACCATTATTTTGTAAACTTTTAAATGGGACGGGTGTGACATAAGATTGTCCCGGGTGTGACGAGTGCGAATTATGTGGAAATTATTAAATTATCAGAGCTTAATGGATAAAATGACCATCACATATTTTTGACACCAAAATAAAAAAAAAATGTTTTTTTATTAATATAGTTTTTTAAATATTTTATAATAAATAATATTATAGTTTATTAATTTATTTAATATATTTTAAAAAAATAAATATTTTTTTGCAAAAAATCTTTTCGAATTATTTTTTTATCAAACTAATACCTATAAAAATGATTTTGCTATATATGAATTTACAAAAGAAGTTCTAATCAAAGTATATATTCATGCAAAAATTACATAATTAGAAAAAATTTTTAAAACCGTTCCGGATGTGACCAACTCCTTGTAACGGAAATGAAAAATAAAAATAAATTATTTGATAAAAAAAGTTTACAAATTTATGTAAAAGATCAATATCCTCACTCTTGGAATGTTTAATTTTTATCAAAAGCCCATGTTGCTTCTTAGGAAAACTATAGCATTTTTTTTGGGACGGGTGTGACACTGAAAAATCACTTCGTTTCAATATTTTTCTTTACTAACGCAATAACCAATATTTGTCGCGAACAAATTCGCATGTCATTGTGTATTTTATATATATATTGTATATTGTATTGTATATATATTATATATTGTTTCTATATTGATTGAAATGTAGAAACTACCGTTCCTGATCTCAGAAGTAGGAAGATCTGTTAAAACAATTTCCATAAATTTTTTAAATTAGAATTAATTTATCAGAGCGGTTTTTTGATTTAATTAAAAAAGTTATGACACTTTTATTTTTTACACAATGCATACCAAACCCGAAAAAAGTTAAAGATTTCATTCATACCATAATTTTCTCATACAAAAATATAAACATGTGTGTTCTTACTCTTGTTAACCTCCAAATTGTTCTTTTTGTTTTGAATTTTTTAAAATAGATTGTATTAAAATCGATGTAAAAGACGCATTTCTATTTAGTATTCATATTTATCTAATCTTAAGTTGTCACAGTTGTTTGGGAGGTACAACGTCCGGTAGACTTGTTTAAATTTCGCTTTAGAGAAGAGCTCCTTAGTTTAAGAAACTTTTCTTAATTTTGTTTAAAACCCAATATATATTTTTAACCTACAAATTCTTACTCGTACTCAACAATAAAACGATATAAAATATCGTTTTTTTTAACCCACTAAAGCTTGACCATAGATTTTTATGAAATTTTGAAATGTAGCCCCGAGGAACTATAAACAAGAAATATATTTTTTTCAATAAATTTATAAAGGTGAAAATCTCTTATTCACTTTAAACGAAATTTTTCCATTTAGTAAAAAATAGGTATTTTTTTGTACACGTCATGGACTGTTTGGTGTTGAAAATTTTAATTAGACCACGTATGACTGCCAGTATGTTGAGATATCGCTGTTGGTTTTTTTTAATGCATAATTTTTAATAGCTATCTGGGAAGGATGTGCTTTCCCGTTTTTTCTATCTCTCTATTTTTGGGAGATTCTATCTCTCATTTTTCCCTAAAGATTTTCCGACAAAAAAACCTGATTTTCACCTGTAAAATACTAAAGGTAAATCATGAATAATTTTTTTTTGTTTAGGTCCATCCTTCCTCTTTACTTCAGAAAATTAAATACCGCAATATCTTTCATCTAGTTCTAGAAATTTTAGGCTTTTTTTTTGTGATAATGAGAAAAGTTTTCGTTGTGACACTCGCAAGCCAGTGATTAGTTCTCTTATGGTTCTATTCTAGTTATAGATTTTCTAGCTGTATGTTTATGGGTTATGGAAAAATTACGAAAAATTAATTTTTTTGTTATAACAGCCTAAATAATGAAATAATCTTCGAGAAGAGACTTTCTTAAATTAATAAAGAATTATTTAGTGTTTTTGATGACACACTCGTGATATTTATTAGGGGTATTCACACTGAACTCGTTAGTTTGTTATTTGGTTAGTTGATACTTCGTTAAATTTGTTAACTGTGAATACACCCTTATGCTTAATTTCGTAAGCCTGGTAATCGTTATTGAAATTGCATGTAAATAGATAAAAATGCTTACAACTATGGAACAGCTCATATTTTACCAACTAATGCGAGCCATACACGATACAATCCAATTGCCAATTGAGTCTTTCAATTCAATTGACTCTCGGCCACACACTGTATAAACTGAATTGAAGGATTTTCCCTCAACTGCCAAATATTAAGAAAGAAAATTCTTCTTTTTGCGAAATATTTTATTGGTTATTAACACAAACTGAAATAAAACATACTGCTTTACAGTACGATGTTTGTTTTTTGCACTTTTTTGTTTTTAAATATGAAAGAACATTTCTGTGTCAACAAGGAATAACTGCTAAAGTCGAGTTAGGATAAAATGAGGTTATTACTTTCATTGCGTTTTTTCGCAACGAAAAACACTAGTACGCAAATTTTTATGGTTGTTCCTTGAAAATTAAATGTCTGAGACAATCAAATCCAAACAGCAAAAGTCAGGGCACCCAGATATTAGGTACCGATTTTAATCTTAAGAATACTCTTCTGAAATTTTGAAAATGAGTTTAGCTGTTATTACTTGTCGACACACACAGATTTATACACTGAGAAAAAAAACATACTTTAAAATTAAACAAAAAGTTTTAGAATAGAAATTTAACGCCTTTGCGTTTCTACAAAACAAAATTTAAGAAAAGTGTGTTTAATTTTCAACTACACTGAGGGAAAAATGTGTTAAAATTAAAAGAAATTGTGTTCATATCTAACGAATCTGTTTTTGAAATAGAGCTTGAAACAAATTCATTAAAATTAAACACAACTGTTTTTAAAGTAAAAATCAAAACAAACGTTTTTGTTTTTAAAACAATGTTTTTGTTATGAAAAGCAAATTTAAAACAAAAATTTTAAAATTTAAAACAAATATTTTAATGCATATTTTTTTGATGCCATTTTTTTAGCTTTTCCCAGTTTTTAGCATCAGATTCACAACCAGCTATCCCGGGCCCCTCCGAATACCAAATGTTAACTACATTCGATGGAGTTTGCATTTGAAATATTTTTATATATAATTTTACTTTTTATTTTATGATATGTTGGATATTTTTCAAACTTATTCAAAAAATTCAAAAATTGACATTGTATTCAAATTTTTGTTTGTTTTTTCAAAGAAACAATAAGAGAAAATTAAAATTAAGAAAAGAGTTTATAGGGAGTTGAAAATTAAACACACTTGTTTTAAATTTTGTTTTGTAGAAACGCAAAGGCGTTAAATTTCTATTTTAAAATTTTTTGTTTAATTTTAAAGTATGTTTTTTTTCTCAGTGTACCTATAAACTCCTTCCTTTTTTGAATTTTCTGTTATTATTTCTTTGAAAAAATAAACAAAATTTTTAATAAAATGACAATTTTTAAATTTTTTAAATTGGTTTGACAAATATCAAACATGAAAAAATAAAAACTAATTAATTATATATAAAAATATTTCATATGCAAACTTCACCGAATGGTGTTAACATTTAGTATTCGGAGGGTCCCGGGTGTAGCTGTTTGTGAATCTGATGCGTAAAACTTGGAAATGCTAAAAAAATTGCTTCAAAAAAAATTTGCTTTAAAATATTTGTTTTAAATTTTAAAATTTTTGTTTTTAACTTGTTTTTCATAACAAGAACATTGTTAATACAGAATACCAAACAGTTGTGTTTAATTTTAATGAATCTGTTTCAAGCTCTATTCCAAAAACAACTTCGTTGGATATGAACACAATTTCATTTAAATTTAACACATATTTCCCTCAGTGTAATATTGCAGGAAAAAAAAAATATTTTTGAACAAAAAATATTACTTACAGCTTAAAAATAGAAACATTTTAGTATTAAATTTGTAAAGGAGTTCTTTTGAAATGACAATAATTTATAATGATTTATTATAAGTCAAACATTATTCGATGAATAATTATAACTAACATTGATTGATAATGATTAATAATGAACGAGCATGTAATTTTCGTTTTGTGAGCAAATAAATTGCAGTACATAATTTTTTTGAAAAAACTCAGAACAAAAGTATTTTTTTATTAGATTTTTTTGTTACATTTACAAACAAACACTTTTGAACAAACAATTATTTTTATTCAAATAACAATTATTTCTACCTCTGGCCTGTGAATTATGTAGGTGCATGGACCACGTATCAGAAATTAATTTTTCTCTAATCCTTCCTTTTACTCTTTAGCATAATAAAAGAGGAAGCAAGGTATGTTTTCAAGCATACTTGAAGTTGCTTGAAAGCATTTCTTAACACATTTTTCGAGCTCTAGAGAGATGAACAATAACCAAAATTTTGCTCTCTTGAGCTTGAAATTTGGTTGAAAAATTTATTCGAGTAAGAATCGAATAGATTTGAACAACTGATCAAATAGCTGCATCAAATGAAATATAAATAAATATGAAGTAAATATGCGTTTTGGCCTAAGACTTCAAATAATTTTAACACAACTACTTGAATAATTTAAGTTTCAAGCAAACAGTTTAATGGTTTATTATTATAAAATTTTTTGAAAAATTGTGCTTGAAACTTGGTTAAAGTCTTAACCGTACTTTAAAATTAATTCTTTCGTTTAGTCTTATGATAAAATTACTCTCATAGTGTGAACACATGTAGCTTGAAATTCACATGAAACAGATTTTTTATTTGCCTTATTCTATTGTTAACTGTATGGTATTGTTAAAAAAAACATCGAATTAAAAAATTTGCAATTGTTTTTCTTTTTTAAAAACATTATTTTTCTTCATTCTTAACCTTCAAACTCACTTAATTTTTCATAATGTGAGAAATGTTCATGTGTGAACTTAAAACAATGCATTAAATATAACCACACATTTTTTTTTTTAAATAACAAAAATATTATTTTTATGAATAAAATGCATGCATAACATTATAAAAATATTGTGTTAATGTGTGTGTGTTATAAAATGTTTGTACATAGTTACTTGAGAACTGGACCTTAATCTTTTATGTCCAAGTTCTCAAGAAGTTTTACATGCCATTGTTTACACTCTGAGGTTAACCATTGTCTGCAAAGTGGTGATGGTCGACGAGAAAAATCAATTTCTATTGAAAAAAGCTTCTATTAGATGAAACTTCGATACCGGGTCTCGCACAGCACGCACAGCCACGGTAGCGCTCTCTTATTAGTGCTTATCTCACTGACAGATATTAAAAAGTTGATATTCCTGAAACTAAAAGCGATTTACTAAACATAAATCTTTACTTTCGATTGTAATAAAAACAAATTGTTAAATATATTTTAAGATAATGTTAATTTTTCGATGACGTTTTTAGCGCTATTTTGAAAATATTACGAAACAATAAGAACAAATTTATATTCAAATATATGCAAGTTTCTTCTTATTGAAAAGAAATGCTACTGAACAAGTTAATCTGGAATAATCGGTATCAAAAAAATGGCAAGCGTATAAAGAGACAATCGATTAAAGGAATTAAAAAGAATTACAGTAAATTTATTTATTAATTCTTTTTGATCCGAAAACAAATTAAAACAAAAAAAAAATTGATAATATTTTATTTAATTATTTTATAGATAGTGACAGACAATTTAATATACAAGCTAAATCTTATGCAATTTACTTAATATTTTTTTAAAAGCCATGTCCTTTCTTTGTTTATCTTAGCTCATAAAAAAATTAATGGAATTTTTCCATCAATAGCTTTTGAGACTTTAAATTTTTATTTGTTTAGAATTGTCACTCGACGTGTTATAAAAATAGTCAAGTGTGTGTATTTTTTTGTTTTTTTTTTTTTTGTTGAGAGATATGGAGTTTCATTCTTTACGCTGCACTGCACTATGGTCTCAATCAGCACATTTTGGGCAAAAGCAAAAGAGTGTTTTTGAAAGAGGGTCGTTTAATTCGAATTTTATGTCAAAATTTTATTTCATTTTAATTTAAGAAAAGGCGGTTCAAAAATGGCAACAGAAATTTGAAAAATTTATCGTAAAGGCGTGGAAAAATTTTTGGAAAAATCTATTTTCCATTTGGAAATCTAAAATGTTTGACTTTAAGGACAATTTGCTTCAAATCAAATTAAAGTGTGATCCAATAAGAGGTCGTTTTCAACTGGTCTGTTTTGACAGCTGTTATGTGTCAAATGGCTTGTCCATAGCATGACTCAATAATTATAAGGTTATCCCGATATTTGACGTCTTCTCACGAAAATGAAGATAGATACCACTGTTGCCAGATTGAGGTAAATTTCCCTAAATGAGATAATTTTTGACTCATTTTTTGGGCAGAGGTAAAAAAAGTAATTTTTGACTAAAAGTGGTAATTTTTGCAATATAATTATTTCTTAGATTTCCAAATATTTTAAGTTTTTTTCAGTTTTATTACCTCTATGAACGTACTCACAAGCAGTCCTTTATTGTTGAAAATCTCTTTTTTACCAAAAAACAACAAATGGCTCATTCCATAGAGACGGATGTGACGTTTTTGCAAAAAATTTTTTCGCATGAATTTTTGATCAAATTAATACCTAAACAAATAATTTCGCTTTACATGAATTTGCAAAACTAGTTTAGAAAAAAATTTTGAAAACCGTTCCGGGTGTGACCAACTTCTTGTAACGGAAATGAAGAATAAAAAGAAATTATTTCATAAAAAAAGTTTACAAGCTTGTGTAAAACATCAATATCTTTACTTTAGAAAAGTTTAATTTTTAATATAAGCCCATGTGGCTTCTTAGGAAAATTATAGCATTTTTCCGGGTAGGGTGTGACACTGAAAAAACCCTCAGTTTAAATATTTTTCTTTGTTAACGCAGTAACAGTAACCAATCCTTTTTATAAACTGTTCTTGGATAACATTGTTATCTTTTTTAACATTACTAACCTAATGTTTTCGAATGTGCACCAAGAGATGGATGTTTTTAACGTTTTAAATCTAAACAAAATATTTTAAGTTTTTTTCAACTCGGAGTTTGTTTACTTAAATTGTCAAAAAAACATAAAAAAGCATTAAAAGTAAAAATAATTTTGCAACAGGAGTAACTTTACATTTCATTTTAATGCGAGAAACAAAACTTATTCCATTTGAAAGCATTTTAAGATTCATGGTTCCGTTCCTCATTACTGTGGAATCAGCCAAATGTAGGATTATTTTAATTTTTGATTTGCTGCAAATTTTAACTTAATAACTAAAGAATTTGTTGAAATAAAAAGTAATCACATGTTTTGAAATTGTATTGAATATTGCTTAAAAAAATATCGGTTATAGAAAGCCATGATCAGTTCCTAAAACAAAAGTTTTGTACAAAGTTTTCTACAAAGGAAAAGTGGATAAAAGAAGTCCCTTACATATCGTGAATTGGAAAAGTTGTTGGTAATAGGAAGAAACAATTGTTCAAGGCTAGCAAAGAAATGTTTTATTGAAGAAGTAGTGAAGTGAGTTATAACGGCTTCATTAATCATTTAAAATTTTGTAATTTTTTTTAGAAAAAGGTAAATTTTCTCAGAAAGTGGTATTTTTTCCCAAATAGTGGTAAATTTCAGTTCGGCTCTCTGGCAACACTGATATATACCCTTATTTGAAGAGGAGAGCATTTTTAATGACACAAAAATCCCACAGCTGCTTGAATATCTTACTATTTTTTAGTACAATATATCTTAAAATTTCTAGTCAATACATTTTCTGCTACTTTTGTATTTTGAAGCATCCATCAGATGATTTTAAAAGGTTCTTCGACTTCACCGAGTCCAAGCTTGAAATATTTTCACGAATTTATTACCTTAAAAAATTCAATGAAAGCAATGCATACTTATTTTGTTTATTTTTTAAGCAGTAAAATATTGAAAACACATACTTTTTTATTAAAAAACAACACTGAAACATGCATTTTTTTTGGAGGAGACCACAAACCCTGTTTGTCATTCATTTTCGAGAGAGAATATTTTTTTGTTTACAAAAATAAGGATATGTCAAATATCGGGATAACCTTATAAATTATTGAGTCATGGTCCATATAACGTTTGTTTTTAGTATTCAATACGTTTCAATCATGAATAGACTTACTCCTGAACAACCTTTTTTAATTGTAGAAACTTCAGTCAATCAATTATCCAAAATCAGTCATTAATTAAAGAATTTCAATGTTATAGAGTTCTTCAATATCAATTTAATCGTTATGAGCGCCCAACTGAGCGCACTATTCGGAAGATCATCACAAAATTTCGAACTAACTATTTTACACTATTGGACAATTATCATTCAACCAGAGTTCAAAGAGTCCGTAATTTTGAAAATATTGCTGCAGTAGCAGAGTGTTCTGAATAACTCATGTTGTTCAAGAAATACCAGCCGATATGCTCGAAAGAGTTATCAAAAATTGAACCCACAGAATGGATCATTCATGAGCTATGTCATGGGCAACATTTGAAGGAAATACGTTTTAAACATTGAGTTGTAGGAACCGAACCCTCATTCAAATAAAGATTTGCATTAAAACATTGATTTTTATGTATTTTATTTAGACAAATTAACAAATTATAAATCTCTTATTGGATTACTCTTTATTATTTGTGATCACCCCTTGTATATTTTTAATGTCGTCCAAACTGATTTTTGTGTAATTAAAGGTTTGGCATTTTAAGTGAGGTACACATTAGCTATCTAAAGTGACTCTCATTCAACAGTACAACCACAAAAATTTTGTGATTAAGTGTCAGTCAACAGCCATATTGGTTTTTGACTGCTAAAAAGGTTCAGTCAAGCATTATATTTGCAACTTGAAGATGGATGCGGTTAACGATTTCTAAAAGGAATTTATCTGTAATGAAATGAAACGTTGCCTCTGGTATATATCAAATACATACTCAAAATTTCAAGAGCTGTTCAATAATATGCAAATATAAAAAGTGTGATTTTAATTAATATAATTAATTGTATATATCTTATTTTTTCGTCTTTAAAGAATTTTTGAGTGTCACTCAAGAACGCTAATGTGTACTTCACTTTCACAATTAGGAACGTTTTATTACCAAGCAACGCCTTTAAATTGTTCTTCAGAAATGATGATTCTGCCGTGGCCACATATCGCTTTTTATGAGAAGACTGTTGTCGTCATAATCGTTCTACGTAGCTAATAATTTGCAATATAGTGAAGAAATTTTAAAGAAGTGGATCGGTTATAGATATTTTAAGGCCTATGTATCATCGAACCAAAAATATCGCTGAAGTTAGAGAGAGTGGGTCTGAACAATTGAGATTGCCTTACTGGTCGTTACATGCAATAACAATAGAGTTCAGCTAATTCAGCTTTTTCGCACATACTCAGCATTAATATATTTGAAGTCACAATCCAGATCTTATTGAAATATTTCAATGTCATGAATTCCAGTGGCTCAAAACAAATTTATGTTGGAAAAATTTACCCAGCACAGAATGGATTGGGCTCAGGGACAACACAGGACATAATAACAGAAATACAGATCTAATTACACTAAAGGGGTATTCACGATACAGTGCAGTTGAGGACTTGAGCACTTTACAATAACAAAATACACGTACATCAAAAATCTACACAACTACATTTCTACTATAGGCTAAACTTGAAAACTTGAGGACATGAGCAGTTGTGTAGTTGTGTACATTGAAAAATTTGACAGCTTTGGAATAGAGATGCAACATTTAAGAGTTTAAAAACTAATTACTTCATAAATAATAATCTCAAGCCAATCATAGTTACAATTTCAATAATAACCATATTAATAATCTCAGTTAGAATATGGTGTGTTTCCAAAAATCTAACTGCACAACTACAAAAGTTCTCAACTTCACTCGCAACTGCACTGCATCGTGAATACCCCTAATAGCTTTCAATCTACTTTTGAGTTGACCTTTTGACAAATTAACATGCAAAAATATAACTACAGTTGTTAACAGAGGTACTTATGTGGTTTAAGAGAGCAGTAGGTATGTAATTTGTTCAATTAATAATGGCGTCTTCTGTTGAAGATATGGTTCTGAACGATATGTGATCTCTGATGTCAACAAGACAGGTACGCAATTCAAACAACAGCATCAATTAGGGTTTTGTGGCAATATAAGTATACAGGATGACTTATTGACCTCCGAAATCTCACGTTTCTCGCAAAAGGAAATCGCAGTAGACATTTGGGTACAAAACTCACATGAAAAAATCTTTTAAAAAGTAATAAATGGAACAAATTAAAATTTTCAAAAGTTTTAATTTTAAATTTTTACCACTGAAAGTAAAAAAGGTTTAAAGAGTAGTTTATTAAAAAGTTAAAAAGTTGTTCATTGCTTTTTAGAAAATATTTTCATGTGAGTTCTACAGCTCAGTAAGCACATTTGCTTTATAATCGTGGCGTTTTGAGTGCAACCATGAAAAAAGTCAACATTTTTAAAATTTTTTTTTTCTTGCAATCAGTTTTGAAAATTTGGTTTCCATATGATTATTTGTTCTCAGTATCATTACAATTGTAGTGAGCATAAATCTTTCAAAACCGATTTACACAACATTTCACACAAGACTTAAAAATAGAAAAGAATGTTTTGGTATACATACTACGTTTTAAAATAATAGAGAACGCTATAGGAAAAAAGTAGTAACTCCTTGATATTCATACAAGCCCCACAATTGTTTTTATAATTACACAGGCCGATAAGATCTTAAACCAAAACCAGATCTACTTTTCTAAAGAATTTTGGTGCGCTGAATCCGAATCCGTATCAAAATGCTCCTAAACTTCTGGTTTTCGAGATATCTTAACCTAAAAGTGCAAAAACACGGTTTTTGGCTAAACTTGGTGGATCTGATTTTAACGAAAACGCTAATAATGAAAACAATATTTCAAATAGCGATTTTTCGGATAATCAGAAAAATGGATAACCATGTAGTTCAATCTAATTAGCGTTAAGTACAAATTTTACTACAAATTTGATGAGATGGTTAACTTTGCTAAATGCTATGCATTGGGCTAAAAAGCTTAAAAAAATCTCATTGAAATCATTAATTTACTGATGTATTAAATAAATCATAAGTACAGTAAGAATATAACTTTAAGCGTACACCAGTCAAAGATTGCATCATCAACAAAAAACCATCTCTTCATTTGTTACTTCTTTATGCCTGTCAGCTACTTACCTTATAATTTAAAAATAAGTGATAATGTGCAATCTAATCATTGACCATGGTATTTAAATATGTAGTCATCTTTTGATTAATAAGTAATTATACCCTAAACCTGAAAGATCAGGCTATATTAACTTTGTGCAAACATGCGTTTTTAAAAATAGACGTCATCCGTCGATGGACACGCCTACCTCCCATACAACCCAAAAACTTTAAAACTCAATAATTAAGGTTATGTTTGTCATAGAGAGATCAAATTTGGTATGCATGTATTTTATTCCAAAACCAAGGGGTGTTCAAAAATTGGGAGTTATCCGTCCATGAACATGCCCACCTCCCATAGCGAAAGCACAATAAAAGCATTAACAGTGAGCTACAGGAATACAATTTGGTATGTGTAAATTTTTCATCAACATTTAAATGCTTATAAAATACTAGTGGTATTCATGCAATGCCGAAAACGTGCCGAATATGCCGAAAATCGGAAAAAGCGTAAACGCCGTATATCAACTGTCAAAATTTGTATGGAATTTGATATACGGCAAAGTTCCCAGTTTTCCTCACGATTTTGATGCGAAAATAGCGCCGAAAACTTTCGGCAAAGAGTTGTTGCCACCTTTCAAATATTCATTACAAACTATAAACTTCTTACTCAACTTTCAACTTGAGAATCCTTTTAAACGACAAATTGCATGTTGTCAGTTGTCGAATAATAAAATAATTTATCTGGAATTTCGTTGTCTTCACCTAAATTATGAAACAACTTATTTATTTATTTATATATTTACTTTTCAGCTCATTTATTAAACCAAAGTGGCCACTTTTGCGATATAACTTTAAGAACAGCTGATTGATATACGCCACTAACCGAAAAATACAAAAAAGGTGCCTCATGCAAAAACAGCGTATATTTTCCGATATACGGCATCGGAAAATATTCGGCATTGCATGAATACCACTAATTACTATAACATAATTCCGTAAGATGTGAGTGCGGAACGCTTGATTTTTTGAAAAATTTTATAGCATATTTTTAGGCATTTTTGTTTTGTGAATTATGAAACTTCAAAAAATTTTAAAATTATTTTTCATTTTGAAATTTCCAGTTTTATAAAAATTTTGTATCGTACCTTCTATGGTTTCCGTTTTTACTTTAAGGTATTTTATAAATATTTAGAACTAAAAATTGGTATTCGCACAATTTAAAATGGAATATGTGACCAACACTGATTTCTAATTAAAGCTTAAAGAAAGTCAATATTTCATCTTTTTTTCTTCCGAAAAACTGGGCCCGTCATTTTTGACGGGAAAAAACTATATAACATAATTCCGTAAAATGTGAGTGCGGAACGCTTGATTTTTTTTTAAATTTCATAGCATATTTTTAGGCATTTTTTTTGGTGATTTATTGAAACTTCAAAAATTTATTATTTTTTATTTCATTTTGAAATTTTCAGTTTTTCAAAAAAATTTTTAAACTTATTTCGTCGTACCTACTATAGTTTCCGTTTTTACTTTAAGGTACTTTATTTATTTTTGAAACTAAAAATTGTTATTTGCACAATTTAAAATCGAATATGGGACCATCGCTGATTTTAAATTAAAACCGGGCCCGTCATTTTTGACGGGAAAGAACTAGTATATATATAATTCAATATTATTATTTTTTTTGGAAAAGTAGGTTTAGGGTTTTTCATAGTCGGCTTAGACCGACTTCAGACTTTCTTTACTTGTTTTTTAATCAAAATGTAGCTAATTTGATAATTTCTTTTTGTCATTTAGACTGATGGCTATAGACTCCCAAACTACTGGGCCAAATGAGTTCAAATTTTGGCAGTAAATTTTCTTCGAGTACGATATGGTTTTGGGAAAAAATTGTCAAGCCTCAGTTTTTTTAACTGGCATTTTCAATTCAGTATTTCGATTTGGCTGGTATTACTTTCACACAAAACAATTTCAATAAAAATATATTCAATAATGTTTGATTTGATTTTTATGCAAGATCGCTTTGTAGACCAGATTTAACATAAACAACCAATGTGCCTCCGTAGTCCACTCTATGTTTTAAACTAGAATTCAACCATATTTAAGTAAAACACGTTGTATAGTTTTTAACTCAAATCTTCAAAATCTATTTGAATTCTTTGTGTATTAGTATGACACACTTCTATAGCACTTTTGTACACCAAAGACATAAACCATACGACGTGCACAGTGGGGAATATTACCACTCATACAAATAAAAAATGTCACCAGCTCCAGACAGTTTAAAAGTTTACCTTAAAAAAATGTACAACACTTTTTGTTAATATATTTTCCCTATTTGGTCCGATATATTAATTTTTTTTAAGTCTGAAATGGCATAATAAATTTTATGATTATTAAGAATTTCCACCACTTCTGATATCTTAAGACAACACAACAATAAAAATTATAAAAATTGTGTACAATTCCTCCTATCATCATATCAAATCAACACTTTTTTTCGTTATTGTCAATTCAGTTAAAAGTTGTGTTACATCGCTGGCATTATCTGCCTACAAATATCTGAATACCTATAAACTTACCTATAACTTACCTATAAAATACTATTAATATACCGATAAATATATTTTTATAGTTAAATATTATATTATTATTATTATTATTATTATTGTAATGCATTTTTTATTATTACTAATATATATATTTATATTCAAACTTATTTTTTTTACAGAAATCTTCAATTGCAAAGAAGAAACTTCAAAATTGCTAAAAAAAATTTTCAAAATCGCTCAAATAATCCAAAACCAAAACCAAACTTCAAATGCATGGAAAGTATTGAAAGCTTTACTAGGCAATTATTAAAAAAAAACAAAAAACACTGACATAAGATGGATGACAGAGAACCGCTCAAATTGCATTTACATTATGCGGACTACATCGTATTCGCTCTATTATTAATATTATCAACAGCAACGGGCGTCTATTTTGGCTATTACAAGTAAAAATTTACAATTTTAAATAAATTTTCAACTTTTTTACAAACAAAAATTATTTGTATTTTAATATTTTCAGACGAAAACGTGTACCATTAAAACAAGATCATGAACACGACCCGATGGTGGGGAAAATTGTTGCTTTTGCTGATCGAACTATGAGTGAATACTTGCTTGGATCACGTAATTTGAGCACATTTCCGGTTGCAATGAGCTTAGTCGCTAGGTTAGTATTGATTGAACTTGAAGTCAAAAGAACCGCTACTATATCTTGAACTTTGAATTATTTACAGCTATATATCAGGCGTTACAGTTCTCGGTACGCCGTCAGAAATCTATAATTTCGGCACACAATACTGGATGATATGTGTGTCGATATTCTTCATGGCCATCGCTGTGTCAAAGCTTTATTTGCCCGTCTTTTGTAAGCTTCGCGTTGGATCATCCTATGAGGTATGTAAATAATATGCACTGTGCCATTTCATAAGCTTATTTGTTTCCAACAAAAATTCCTTCGTTATTGAGAGAAATACCAATTCGGCGAATATTAGAGAAAAACCTTAATATTTCAAGTATCAAGGGCGAACTATTCTACTGACAAAAATGTATAAATTAATTTAAAAATATAGTTTGGCTACACAAAACACTAAAAAAATGGTTTAATTAACCTTCTTGTACCTACGTGCCGTTTTACTTGCAAAAGTACCGAACCATAGTCTTACAGACCACGGATATAAAACCCAAAATAAGTACCAATGGCAATATTTGAGAGGTAATTAAGACTTACCGTAAACACACGTGCAGACACAACTTTCCACCACTTCTCACTTTATTACTATTTCTCATTTAACGCTACCGGGCGACTGCTCAAGAGGAAGATACAGAGAGATAGAGAAGCGGTAACATACGACTACTCTACCTGAACGATCAGACTACACGTCGCTACTAAAAGGTTAAACAACTTACTATTATATAATTAATATAGAAACAATTAAACAAGGAAATGCTTTAATACTTAAACAAACAAAATTGTTAGTTAATTTGATTGAAAGTCAACAGAAAAAATAATCAGACAATCAAAATACAAGCTACGAGGTTAATGTTTTGTATGTTTATTTTTTTATTTTTTATTAATTTATTTGGACCATTTAAGAGAATTAATAAAAAGTATAAACATTAAATTACAATAAAAAAATAACGAGATAAGATTTCATATTCTAAAGTAAAATGCGATAAAATCCTACCGAAGCCATATTGAAGCCAATTGAATGACGTTTTGCTTTTTGGTACCGCTAAAATTTTTTTTTTCGCGTAGCGGCATTTTTATCGCATCGTGACAACGTTTTATTGGACTTTGGATTGTTTCACAGTAATTGTTGCATATAAATTGTTCTTGTATTTGACTTTATCATTTCTTAAATTGAAAATAGCAAATAGCAAATAGTATGATTGATGTATCTGAGCGTGTTCTAAGACAATTTAATTGTTTGTATTTGTTTACTATTCGGTTTGTTTTTTCTTTTTATTTATAATACTTATATTTTTCTCACTCCCTCCTGCATTGACTAGAATTTCTTGTATAGAATATGAGATCAATTGTGTCTGTCAATGTGTATTAATTTTGAAAACAACTTGTCATATTCATCATATTGTTTTTATACTTTGTATTACTTTATATATATATATCATGTTGACATACATACCTATAATGTTTTTACGTATTATCGCATCGTCGAAATCACGTGCTCTGATCGATTTTTATAGTAGGTGTAGGTACTCGTATTATATTAATCAAGATAAATATGCATGTTGATAAAAAGCGTTATTTAAAAAAAAATCACCAAGGCTAATGCATGAAGAAATCAATCAATTTTTAAACTGTACTCATTACACAGTCTAACGCAAAAAAATAAAAACAAACTTTGCTCAATGGATGCTAAAAAAATAAATAAGAAAAAATATTTAACGTGAATTTCATTTTTAAACGTAAGGGGATGATGCAGATTCAATTGTCGTCGCTGAAAATTCAAGTCAGGCTCAAGCACATGAGGAATATAAACCAGAAGAAGAAACAATTACTTGTGAAGAATCAAATGATGAATCCGTGAATGATGAAGACGTCCCAGTGCTTCATTCACAGAACGCTGATACTATTAGGCGAAGCAATCGGGATCACAGGCTACCAAGTAAGTTTCTTAATTTTTTCACTGGGTACGGATCAACTTGCTTGGACATTCGAGGTCGAGATGATGCTTATAAATGGATGGATGCTGTGGAAGAGGAACCAAAATCAATAAAGAAAAACAGGGTTTGGGAAATAGTGCTGCCCCCGAAGGATGCCAAAACGCTCAAGTCGAAGTGGGTATCTCGCGTCAAAGAAGATAAGAATGCGAATATCGGATATTCCAATCCGATAAAAAGCCAGGCTTGTAGTTAAGGGTTTTCTACAAAAAGATTGAATAGATTATTCAGAAACATATGCACCAGTAGCATATGTTGCTCAGTATCCTGGTCAAGCAAAAAGCAGGTCACTGTTGCAACTTCTTCAAGGATTTCGTCAAGACTTGCATCACGATGATTCGAGGAGTTCTAGCTGATGGAGTTCATGTACATCTTCAATTCCATGATTCATGATTACTACTTGTACACAAAACTATCTAAGGAAGATATGCTTATCATCGTAATGTATGTTGATGATTTATAAATTGCAAGAAGAAGTATTGATTCCGTCGAGTTTCTAAAGAAAAATTTGGCTGAAAAGTTTGAGATGTCAGATTGTGCAAAACTCCGATATTTTCTTGGAATAAAAATTGATGTCAATGAAAAAAGCAGTGTGAAATTATCGCAAGAGGCCAATATTGAAAAACTACTAAAAAAATTTGGTATGGCAGAATGCAATCCAGTAAGAAATCCAATGGAAAAAGGTCTGCATCTCTTTACCAAAAAGGATAGAAAGCCATTTGATAAGCCTAATCGCGAAATGGTATGATATATGTTTTCCAATAAGTTATATGGGACGGTACCAGCAAATCCATCTGAAGAACTTTGGCAAGGTCTTAAAATGATCGTCAGATATTTAAAAGGTACTAAAAAGAAGAAAATGGTTTTCGGTGAATATTCTAATTGGAATATTGGAACGGATAATGGGAACGAAACCAATTATTGGGTATGTAGATGCAGACTGGGCTTGTGATGTCATTGACCGGAGGCTAGTCAGTGGGTATATTTAAAATATATGGTTGCTTAGTATCCTGGTCAATCAAAAAGCTGGTCACTTTTGCAACTTCTTCCAGTGAATCGGAATACATTGCTTTAAGTGTTGCAACAGCAGAAGTTACTTGATTGATTGCAAGTAATACTTGCATCAGATAAATAGTGAACCAGTTAAAGCAAATAATCAGGAATCAAAACGTTCAAAACATATAGATATTAAACACCATTTCATAAAGGATTATATTGCAAATGGTTTCATCAAAGTTAAATCAATTGGCACTTAAAATCAACTATCATACATTTTTACAAAATCACTTGATGTAACTTAAAAATATGCTTACACGATTGAGACGGGCTATTGAATTGTAGCAATCGGGTATTTTAATGTTTTGAAAAAATCGTTTTTCTGTAAAATCCCATTTTCCGATTTACAATCAGTTTCAATAAAGACTTATTTTTTTATCATAAAAGTTCTCTGGAATTTGATACTTTCAATACTTTGATATAAATGTTCGCAAATATAAATAAATATAAGTATTCGCAGAACTATTTAAATTTTAATAAGTAATTTTTTTGTAAGCTATTTTGACTCTCTATCGCTCTTTTTTATGGTTCTATCTTGAATTTTTTAACAAAAAGATGTTGAAAAACATCCTTAGTATTTGCCACAGAGGGATAAAAAGTTATAAGAAAATCTTGTTAACTTTCAGTATAACTTATACATAGTCAATTAGTTTCTTTGTACAAGATTTTTTCGAGAGTTGTTTTATAGAGAAAAATGGTAAGTTTTTACTAAATTACTGCAAACAGTTCGTCTTTTAAAGAAATGCTGTTTCTAAAAATATGTTATGCAATAAAAATGATTAAATTTCATTTCATTATTTAAGTTAAAGTAACATTCAATTCAGGCCAATAGCCTTTGTTGCTAGTTGCCTCTGTTAGCATGTTGTATGATTATTTATAATTATATTTCATTGAACCATTAAATAAATAAATAACATTAAAATCTCTAATTGGATCAAAGGCTACTGTCGCCAAGTAAGACTTAATTTTTTCCAAAAACTCTAGTATAGTACCTACTCTGTTAAGTTTAATGTGAAATTTCACTCGAATCTGCATACAAAAAACTATAGCTGTGAAATTTTTCGCAACATGTTCGTCAAAGTAGTACTCTGTTCCACTGTGAAAAATGCTGACAACATTTCTCTTGTAACACTTTTTCACAACAATTTAATTGAACTGCTTATTTATTTTAAAGTAAAAAGTGACAGTTGTCGTAAATTTTTTTGTTTTTATATATTTATTTTTCTCTATTTAGAGAAGCAAAGCCTGACTTTCTAAAATTTTATTACAACAAAATATTTGTCAGAATTTTCACGTAACAAAAAGAAAAATTAATGTTGCGAGTGAAATTCTACGCAAACAAGGCCTAAGGGCTTAACTTAAAACGGCTTCGGCGAATAAAAAACTTATTAGAATCAGTTGGACGTTAGAAAACTTGATCAATTCGATATTTTCAGTTTGTAGAGTAGTGTTTTTCAAAAAACGCTAGTGATTAATGAACTTCAGTTGATTAGGAAAAATGAAGTAAAAAACAAATTAGGCAAAAAATGATATTTATTAATGTTTGCGGAACACTATTCAAAAGTATTTAGATAAGTTATCGTTAAAAAGGCAATTATTTGTATTAATATCAAAGTACTTTTTTATTGACACTGATTTTAATTCCAGAATCAATATATAATTATTCTTACAATATTATTTCTCATCACTTTGTATGGGAGGTAGGCGAAGAGGAACGCTGTGACTGAGTACGGTGGCAGTACGGAGTATAAAAGATCCCTTTGTGGGTACATTTTGTTTTATATAAAAAATGTTCCCATATTTTTAAAATTAAAGGTTTTCTGAGTGCAATGAATTTTTTATTGCAAAATCTTCACCTTAGAATAATAAAAACAAGGTTGTAAATTTATATTGAAAGCAATTATCTCCGCCACTTGTCATAAAACTTCTCCCTATTCTGTTTTGTTTAAAAATATGACTACATTATTTCATGTGTCAAATTGATGTGTCGAATTGATTACTTCAGTTTTTTTTTATGATAAACAAATATTATCAGGTTCCAGAGCATTGCATAGGCGCCACTTTTTAGATGTTAAATCTATGAAAGCCTTTGCTTTAATATCTTTAATGAAACTAGATTTGAGAAATTTTGAATTTATATATTACAAATCCGTTTTCGGGTTGTTATCACTAGTTTTAAATTGAATACTAAGAAATAAGATAAATGAACATTGTAAGTGTCTTTAATGTTACATTACTTTTTAGAACTTAATTTCTAGTGGGTATGTTTTATTGAGAGAGATTGAAAACATGCAAAAATTTAAGAGTTTGTCCTTAGAGTAACTTTGAGTTACACGAAAAAATAAATTGCTCGAATTGAAAATCGATTTATGTTTTATTTCAAAAAAATGTTACAAAAAAACTTAGCTTATAAACATATTAAATTTAAGCTAAAAGATAAAAAAAAAACAAGCTTATTAAATATGCTCAATTAGAAAACAAAAGATCTACCGCAGTCGAAGTTTGAAAATATTAAATTAAAATTAGTTTTTATACTTGAAAATAACCGGGAAGCTCGATCCTGGTAGCTCGAATTACCCGAAAATGGCGGGTATTCAGATATGTGCTGGGTATTTCGAGCTACACGGGTAGGTCGGGCTTTCAAAATCAGAAACTATGAGAAAAATATAATAGCGAAAATTTATGGATTCTTGGTCTGCCACAACACACTGTGTGCCTGGCTCAAAACTAAAAACTCTCTTAGCCGGTAACATTTTTACAAACTAAAATTGTTCTTTTTATAATTTCTAGTTAAGAACTTGAAATAATTTATCTTATCTCTACATATAACTTAAATTAAATTTTTTTTTTTCTTCTTTCACAGTATTTGGAAGCGCGCTTTCACTCAAATATACGCAGTTTAGCATCCTTTATGTTTGTCATGGACGAGGTATGTATGTTTTTTGTTTTACAATTTTAATATTTTTATTCCACAATTTTCTCTTTCAATTTTCGATGCTTCTAGATTTTCTTTCTACCCATAATATTATACGTACCTGGCATTGCATTCAATCAAGGTATTTTTTTAATTAAACTTTGTTTTAAATTTATTTATGAAGTTCAATATATCTTCCTTAAATTTTAGTAACTGGAATTAATTTACATATAATCACTTCAATAGTTTGTGTGGCTTGTGTATTTTATACGCTTATTGTGAGTACCTACAACTTAATTTAAAATTTTTAAAAATAATGCATAAATTAATTTAATTTTCAAATTCTTTTTACAGGGCGGTATTAAAGCTGTTGTACACACTGATGCCTGGCAGGTGTTTGTAATGTTTATATCCGTCATTGTTGTCGTCATACTGGGCACAATCGAAATAGGTGGTCCTGGTGAAGTCTTTAGGAGAGCATCCGAAGGTGGGCGCTTGATTTTTTTTGAGTAAGCGAAATTTTCAATTTCAGTTTCAGTTATTGTATGTAAAAAAATTAACTATACATAAATTTATTAACGGTACCACTTTTTTTTTTCTTTACAGCATAAATCCTTCACTCTATGAGCGGCATACATTTTGGGGTGTAATTATTGGTGGTTTTGTCTATTGGACCTCGTTCAATTCGGTCAATCAGACAATGGTGCAACGCTATATGTCGTTGCCCACATACAAGAAAGCGGCGGGCTCAATGGTTCTCTTTGCCATAGGCATCATTGTGTTTGTGTCAATTTGTACTTTTGCAGGACTGTTGATTTTTGCATTTTACCAACATTGTGATCCGTTATCAGCAGGTCTAATAGAGGTTTGTTTAATTGTTTTTTGTTTTTTTTTTTAATATATAAATTGATACTATTTTTATATATTTTACAGAACAATGATCAGCTTTTTCCGATCTATGTTATGCAAACTGTTGGTCATCTCCATGGTATACCGGGACTTTTTATTGCCGGAGTCTTTGGCGCTGCGCTTAGCTCATTATCGGTTGTGCTCAATTCTACTTCTTTGGTGCTGCTGGAGGATATTGTCAAGGGTTGTTTTAAAATACGCATGACTGAGAAGTCATCAGCTCTGCTAGTCAAAAGCAGCGTCGTTGTGCTTGGTTGCATAGCACTATCTTTAGTCTTTGTAGTTGAAAATCTGGGCGCAATTTTAAGTGTAGCGACTTCTGTGACCGCCATTGCGGCCGGCACTACATTTGGCATCTTTACTCTGGGCATGCTTGTACCATGGAGCAATACAAAAGGTACAACAATAGGTGCTCTGGCAGGTCTGCTCATGTCAGCGTGGGTTTCATTTGGTTTGCAAGGTGCTATTGCCATGAAAGCCGTTGTGCCACATACATTGGAACTTTCGGTTTCGGAGTGCCCAGTGAATGTTACCGGCGATATAAATGTATATCCCGATGAGAGTAATGTATTTCCCTTGTATCGTTTGTCATTTCATTGGGTTAATCCTATTGGCGTGGCCACTACAGTATTGGTAGGAACAATTGCGTCCCTTCTAACAGGGCCTACGAATCTTAAAGATCTGGATGCTGATTTAATTTCACCGGTTCTGCATAGGTATGTGTAGTAATGCTTAAAATAGCTTAAGTGATATTTTTGGTCAGAAATTTAAAAAAATTTAATAGTAGGTATATAAAAAATAGTTTTGATTGGTGTACTTGTTTTTGTTCTGAACCAATTTTAGCATTTTGTAAATACATTTTTGAGAATTTCTGATCAAAAGACTCCTCCCCTAATATGATGTGCATGAAAAGCTTTATGTGCTGCAATTTTCTGAATATGTGCCTTAACAAAAATACGTTATTTGTTATGCTATGACTTTTATGAAGTGTTACTTTTTTACTTCACCTTAGCTTGACACATTTTTTCAAGGAACTGAAAATTGTTACTATATTACAATTAAGTTTAAAATTATTTTTGAGCATAATACAGCACATTATAGCAAATATCGCGCACATTACAGCACACATATTTCCTTTGCTATAAATTATATAACAATATTTGTTTTAATTGCATGATATTTCTTTTAGATTCCTACCGCCAGAATGTTTTGTTATTGGAATGACGCGTGAGGCCACCTTACAGACGCTGACGAATGCGGATGGCGCCGGTAGTTCAGCAGGCGATGGTCAAAACCGTGCACAAACGCAACCGCCTGGGAGATATTAATTTAAGGCTCGATTATTTTTTGCCAAATTTTAGTTATAATAGAGTAAATATTAGCTATAGTGTATATAAAGACATCCAATGAATTTTTAAATAACAAAACAAAAACAAAAAAAAAAAAGCAGCAAATTTATACAATTTATGTAAGAATTGCATTTATATTTCTAGTACTTATTATTTGTATAAATATTTTAAGTATTTATGTGCTTATTTCAATTTTCATTTTTTTAGTTTGATGATTAACGGAGTTATTGTTGGTACAAATGGCTTTTAATAACATTTTGTTGCAAATTAGTTGGTCACAATTTTTGCCCATTAATTTATGATAGCAGGGCGATCATTTGGCTAGTGATTTTTTTAAAACTAATATTATTTATACTTAATAAAAAAGAAATATACAAAAAGAAAATAAAATTAAGTCAATGTTTTGAAAACATTTACTATTCGTATTGATGGAATTTCAATAGCCAAGCATAATGCTAAGTTTTACAGAGACGTATCAGTCTTGAACTTAATTTTAGTGCGAAAAAAAATTTCTAAGGCCATAAAAAATAAAAGAATTATTATTTGACAAAACGAAAATTGCCTGTGATATCTTTTTTGCTATCAGAATTTGCTATAATAAAAATAATAAAGATAAAGATAAACATCTTTATACATAAGAAACCATAGTTTTATTTAAGTACTAGCTGTACCCTGGTGAACTTCAAAAAAAAAAAAACAAATTGGCCATTTCAGCCCTTGAAAGGACTTTGACCGAGCTTCTTATGATCAATTGTGTTGTGTGTGTTATTTAATGTTTGTACACAATTGACCGAGAACTGGACCTACATGTTTTATGCCGACTCCGAACGGCTCATGTTCTCAAGAAGCTTTACATGGCATTATTTACTCTCTGAGGTTTGCCATTGTCTGCAGAGAGGTGGTGACCGATCAGAAAAAGTTATATTGAAAAAAAACATGCTAAGCCACACACTTAACCTGCATGCCACGGTCACCACCATGGTGAACTTCACTTCTCTCAAAAACTACTTGCTATAAATTTCAATCGTGTTTTTGATGCACAATTTTTAAGTTTAAGGCCAAAGAATCATTCATAAGCCACGTGACCGATTTTCAGCTTTTTTGACACAAATCTCCCACCTCCGTATAGTGCATGTCAAAAACCTTACCGTCTATAAAGTAACGTTTCATACGAAATAAAGAAATTAATTGGTTAAAAAATATTATTTTATTCTGACTAGCTCTCTGTATTTGCATTACTATAACTGACTAGATAAAAATAAAATAATTCTAGTATATATTTTGATGTTCGAGTTTCAAAAAACTAAAAATTAAAGATCAATTTCAGATCAAAATAAAAAATACTAATGAAGTTTTAGCACATAATTAAGAGCGGTGGAAAATTGCTCGGCATTTGCTTTTAATACTTAAAATATGCATTTTTCTCGTAACAACGTTGTTTTGATCGACACAGGGGTCTGAAAAATACTATTTTTTGAGCTGAAATTTTAATACGTTATTGAACATTCGAATGGCGCGCGAAGGTAGAAGAATTGTTTACTTTTTAACATTATTGCCTAATTATTATCCATATTTCAACAAAAAAACTATTTTCGAAAACAAAAAAAAATTTAGGAGCCATTTATTATTTTAATAAAAATGTGCCTGGCAGAATGACAAACCCACAGAAAAAAATTTAAAAATATTGATGTTCCGAAACGATCCGGTTTAGCCACACATATTTTTTTTTGTTAATGTCCACCTAAGACGTAAAAATATCGTAAAATAAGTTTAATACTTTTTTTTGTACAGTTAAAAGTTACCGGTAATATTATAAAAAATTTTAATGATTGTATTATATTTTGTTGCCTTAAAATGTTACCGAAATAACTTCGGAAATTAGCTCGGTGCAAAGACTATATTTAAAAAAAAAATCAATAATTTCATCATCAATAAAAGTTATTCTATTTTAAATCTAAGCTCTCAATCAAAAACTTTATTCTGGGAATAAAGAATCTGGAGGCTTCTTCGAAAAAGAATTCTTCAACGGATTCCATGTCAACCCATTCAGCTGTATCCAATTTTTCAATGAAAAGAATTTAAAAGAGGCGAATTTAAGCACATGCTATGTACACTACAGCATATGGGTGTGTACCACAAAAAAATTTAAAAATTTTAATTAATTTTAAATTTATTTTATAGAAATTCAAATAAAATAATTTTGGTGTTTAAAGTTGTTTAAGGTCGTGTTCCAAAGGAGCTTCGTTCACGCGAGAAGTTTGTGCATTTTTTCTTATATGGTTCTCGAACGCTTTCCTCTTGTAAACATATATCACGCCTTCTTATATATCACCCATAGTGCGTTAAGATGGCGTACAGTACTTTGAGCAAATACAAAAGTGTGGAAAAAATATAAGGAGTCTTTCCATTGTTATGAAATATTGCATGTTTTTGAATTTTTGGTTGCTGATTTCATATATCAAATCAGATTTTACGTAAATCAAGCATTTGTGCCAAAAATTAGGTTTTAAAAAACGAAATTTTTCTATATGAAATTTACTATAAAATTTATTAGAACTGGTAAAAAACAAAAAATTTTTAGTTTTAAACGATTAAGGCTTTAACTTTTTAATGCTGAAAACCTTTTGGCAATATATTTTTTTTTTTAAATATGCATATAGTTTCCAAATGCACTTTTTTCTACAAAAATGCTAATCTTCATGTAAAAAAATAAGTTTTGCACAAAAAAAATGCGTGTTAGTATTTCTTTTTAATGAAGTTAATAGGATTAAATAAAACTAAATAAAATAATATTTTATCTGCATTTTTTATTCATATTTTTATTTATTTCTCTCTCAATATAGTTCATGAAAGCAATGTCTTCTTCATGCAACTTGTTCTTGAATTTAATATTTCTGTTTGATGAAAGGTAAGGGTCTGTCAAAATCAACAAATGAGTCATCAAATCCTTATTTGAATTTTTTCGTGAGATTTTTCTCGTATGATTTAAACGGGTACATCGGATATATTTGTGAGAAACCTCCAACGCAGGTAATTTATCGTTCCTGTAAAAACTTCTAAAATAGTATTTTAATTTTTTTATAAATTTAAAAATAAATAACCTATAGACAAACCAAAATATTTTATGACTTCACATCCATGCATCAAAACTTTGTGTACAGAACTGGGCATATGTTACAAACTGCAGCACTCTTAATACAAGTTTCTAGTGTCCATTAAAAACTTACTAAATTCCTCTGTTCTAATTTTTCTGCCACCAGAAAATATACGTAAAACTAGTCCGAACTTATGGATTAAGTCTTTATTTAAACCAGTAATTTCTTACACCATTTACATTTCTTAAACCAGAAAATATTGAATAATTTTAGAAAAAACATAAATTTTACAAGTGAAAACAGTTTTTGAAAGACTAAAAACCAAAAAAAAAAAAATTAAAAATGAAACTGGAGGTATGTGGAGTTTTTTCTTATCTGCTAAAAATAGAACATTTTTAAAATATATTTTAAATTTTTTGATAAATTTAAGTAATTTTTTCGGTTCAGTGAAATAACGCCCAAAATAAAAAATGAAATAACGCCCAAAAAATTTCCATACAAATTTGGGCGTTATTTCATAATGAAATAAGGCCCAAAATATTTTAAATGATTTGCTTTGAAAATATTTTGGGCGTTATTTCATTTTTGATTTGGGCGTTATTTCATTTATTTTGGGCTTTATTTCATTTTTTATTATGGGCGTTATTTCATTTTTTAAAGCCCAAAATATTTTAAATGATTTGCTTTGAAAATATTTTGGGCGTTATTTCATTTTTGATTTGGGCGTTATTTCATTTATTTTGGGCTTTATTTCATTTTTTATTATGGGCGTTATTTCATTTTTTAAAGCCCAAAATATTTTGGGCGTTATTTCATTTTTTATTTTGGGCGTTATTTCACTGAACCATTTTTTCAAAATAATTTCCAATTTTTTTCATAAAATACAAAAACCAAAATTTGTTCAGTTTTTTTTAAAATTAAAAAAAAAACACTCGAATTATTTGAAAAATGTGCTCATAACATATTTTTCATTGAATGACGGGCAAAATCGAAAAGTCCACCAATATGAAAACCAAAAAACCTTTCACTTTAAAAGGCTGAAAATTACTGTTTTGTTAGGTTTTGTAACCTAAAATTTTTTGATTTATTCCTACTGGTCAAAGTAATGTGTGGCGCACAGTAGTTGAGCCACATACAAAATGTCAATGAAAAAAGGAACTCATTGTGGACCAATAATATTTTGTATATAAGTTGGTTATACAAAAATATTTTGATGGTGGTTGTGAATGTGACACCAGCAACAGTTGAAAAATTCAATAGCATACTTTTTGGCATTGCCATAAACTGAGCACAGTCATTCAGACTTTGAATTTGGTTAGGGCTTGTATTTCTATAAAGGAACTTTTATGAATGAACTGACCTTGATCTAACAATACGTAGAAAAACAAAGTTTTTATTTCTGAAACTAAGCAACATTAGTTTCCGTTTTAAGTCAATAATCAATATAAAAACAATACTAATAAACCTGCTTTAGTCCGTATGCGAAAACTTGTCGTCTTTGTCATACTGCAGTAATTGATTTTTAGTTAATTTCTTCAATATTCTAGCTGAAAAGATTTTGTGCAAATAAACCACAAGCAATGAAATGCAAGTGCAGAATGTTATAAAGTATATCGTATAATTGCCAGGCTGTGTAGGCATGTCACACTTGCTGATGGCATGTTCATTTGGAGTGAAAGCAGCCTGCAAATGAAATTAGATATAAGATTAACAATATTTTGATATAAGTTATGTATGCAATTATTGCTCTCTACCAATAAAAAGCTGGGATTAATTTTGTTTCGCCAACTGAAGGAAGCTACAGTGTACTCTTCTATACCTAGACGATTTTTACATTCACAATAATGATGACTATGCCCAGCAAAAGCTAGACGTGGTTGCAATAATTTTCCTTCAATAAAAGAAATACAAAAAATATTTTCTTTTAAATTGTTTTCGAAATCGTATCAAAATACCTAAAAGATCTGTTGATTGTTTAGACAGCACTTCCCATTTTTCGCGATAACGTTCAATTGTTGGCGAATCATGTACGTGACAAACTTTATCCGATATGCGATAGGTGGGAAAGTGCTGCATCAATACTGGTTGACTATAGTTTCCATGTTGAGCATGAAGCTTTGTGTGCTCAGTGCAGTTGGGGTTTTTAAGGCAGTCCAATTTTGCTGTAGAACATTAAAAAAGCAAGCATTAAGTCGCATAAAAGATACGTTTTCTTACATGATATTTGCCTCAACTCATGTTGAGCTCGTGTACAGAACTCACAGCCATCATTCTCCATGGCCATGGAATTGATGAATACAAAGTGATTCTCTTGGAACGTGTAAAGTTCAACGCTAGTATTGTTAAAATTAGCTTCAAAACGATCAGTAAAATATGGATGCATTCTACAAAAAACAAAATGCACATTAACTAGTTCAAAGTATTGCAACAAGCATAGCAGTACTTATAGTGAAAGCCCAAATCATGATTACCAGCAGCGCTTATAACTCGCGTGCCCGCTGGTGTACGAAATAGTCTCCAAAAACGTTGCACATATTGGTCAAACTGCTTATCATTGACAAGATCGCCCTCATCGAAGAGATCTCCCAACACAAAAACCAGCTGTGGTTGAAAAAGCGTTATAGCGGCTTGAAAAGCGCGATGCATATGCCACTCTCTATAGAGTTTATCTAGCCAATGTCCTCGCAGTGGACCTAGTAGATGGGTATCCGCTAGCACAAGTGCATGCAATTCTTTCGTGCTTGCTGCGGAGGATGTGGTGTTTATAGTTGGCCAGTTACACTACAAAAAAGTCATTTAACTCAAATGCTGTGTAGGAGATAATGGTGAAATTTTACCTGATATAGAATAACATAATCCACCAATATCTCACAGTAGATCACCGCGCAGATAAACATGCCAACGCTTGCCGCCACAAGTTGCAATCCTTGCATTTTTCGTTGCTCGTAATCGTATGAGCCGATAATCTTATCACAATTTATAAACCAAACAATTGTTATCTTAAAATTATAAACAACAACAACAGCGGCAAAAAATGTTTTGCAGTTTGTCAGCTGTTCGCTTACGTTACGCATTTTTAAAACATAAGTAAACTGCTTAAAGCCTTCATTACACTATTCCCGTAGCCAGCAGCATGTTAATTACATGTTATCTCCACAGAGCGAAAATTATGTTAGAGATTCTGTTAGGTAACATCAATTGAAGATGTTAATAAGTGGATTCAAGTCACGCGTAGGTTTGTGTATTGCGTATTGCGTATTGCGTATTGCGTATATTGAATTGACATGAACGCATCATAAAATTTTGCGTAAAATGAACTACGTAGTTTGAATGATTCTTAAATTGCATTCATTGTTCTGAGTTTTAAAATTAATCACATCTAACTTTGTTGAACGACGTTTTAGATCGTATGAAACGAACAATTAGGAAACAATTATGATAGGGCAGCTGCTTACGAAATCCAATTATACGCAATACGCAACAAATTTCATGTGTAAAGTTTTACGCAATTCTTTTTTTAAAGTTTATATGAAAAAAATTACATTGCGTAAGAAGTAACGAGTAAAAAGCAGTTCGATTATAGTAAACAAAGTAACATCAAACCAAATAAAAGTTATATTTTTTAAGATCATATCGAAAAATATTAACAGCTTCAATCAATAGCTTTTCTTACACAAAAGCCTAACAGTTGCTTAGTAACGCACTATTTAAGGATTTAAACAACGTTGCTTAATTTGTTATTTATAAACATTTCTTATTCAATGTGTAAGTCGGTAAGGCAGTTGCAAAAAAGTTCACAATAATCAAGAAATCGTTCACAATAAGCGGAAAAAAGAACCATTTTGGAGCATGCTTTAAGAATATATGACACTTGCTTGTTTTCAGATCTTTAAACAAGCAAGGGATAAAAGAGACAGCAATGTATTGTGTGAATGGGATGTCTGTAGAAAATTTTGTGAAAAATTCAACAGCTGTTGCGACAAAAATATAATTTATTTTGTGTCAAAAATCTACAACTTGTCCGAATTATTTAAAAATAATTACGAGCTCGAGCAGCGCAATTTTTTTTTATTTCAATTAAAAACATTTAAATGCAACCAATTGAAATGCAAAAACAGCATTAAAAGGTACAACGGCAAAAATGCAGAATGTCTGCTTCACAAAATATTTATCTTGTTCTTCTTTCTGCTGTAACAAGGTATTCACAATGACTTTTTCGTGATTTTAAGCTGGTAGAAGCTGAAAAAGTAGAAAATTTTTGTATATTCTAGCGCTTGATTTGCTTGATTGCACATATAGCGTAGGCAGTCATATCAACGGAAAATTGTAGTGAGCATTTATCGTACTGCTCTTTACTTACAATTTAAGCGCTGAAAAATACTAAAACTAGCCAGTGTCATATAGGCTTTAATAAAAAAGAAATAATTTTCGTGAAAGACCTTATCAATTATAAATTATATAAAGAGCAAAAAAAATATTTTTAGTTGATTTTTTGGTTCACGTGTATTTTACCATTTAAAAAATCAAATAATATTTGAGATAATCGAACAACTTTTCGAATTATTAAATTTAAATAATAAATATAATTTCAAGAAAAACGCCTTTAACACTTATCTAACACTTATCTTTAAATATGTTACATGTTAAATATCTTTTAAACGGCTTTGAATTTTATTCTGACTTTTTTACTCATTCTTAAGATTTTTAAAAAATAAAGCAATAATTGAAACCGGACTTTAAACTCAACTTTGAAAGAAGTTTTCTCGAGAATATCTCCAAAGCTTTTTATAAATTTCATGGCATAGTTTTTTTCTAAAACAATTCTCAGTAAGCCCGTCATACATTGATTGTACCAGACACTCGCAGACGATGTATTTGTTGTGATTAGTGGAGGATTTAAGGAATTTAAAACAAATTACAGGAAGACTCTAATGAGTTACATAGATTGCACATAGCTTTTAAAAACATGGTTAATGTCTTTAACCATACGTCGTCTTCGACCTCAGACTCTAATGAGTTACATAGATTGCACATAGCTTTTAAAAACATGGTTAATGTCTTTAACCATGCGTCGTCTTCGACCTTTTTACACTATTGGGCCCGTCTTCGTTGGACGAAATCTTCTTTGACTATTTTTTGCCCCTTTAAAAGTATCCGACCGCTCTAAAATTTTTTGTGGGGGATTTAGTGAAACTATTCAGCAAAATTTTCCTGAAGATTTTGTTCAAAAATATTTAAACAGCTACTCGCTATCAATATTAAAACACTGAAAAACGAGCATTTTGAGACTTTAACTTCAAAAATTAATATCTCGGGCCCAAGTAGATATTAAGAAGAACTATTTTAGGAATTTACTCTCATTTATATGACTTTCGAAAGAACTTACCTAGATTTGGCTGCGTTCCAAAACGTATAAATATTTTGAAATCTGCAAATTTGTTAAAACTGCAAGCCACAAGAATCAAAATAGTTACCAAACGACTTCTTTTTACTTTACAATAATTAAAATTTTTACGGTAAAACTTAATTTATCGACAAAAAATTTGCACACACCAATAAAATTGCATTTTCTACAACAAAAATTGTTTTTACTCACTATAAAATATGAAAAAACAGCTTACTGACAAACAACACAACGTCTTCTAACGGCCATTGCGTGAACTTCTTTATACATGATGAAGTTATATAAGGAAGTGCAATTTATACAGTGAGTTTTATTGTAAAGTTTTATTGAAAAAAAAAATTTTAAGTTTTTTAGTAAAACCGCGTGTAACCCGCGGTTCACACTGGAAATAAATTATTTTATACCATCTGTCAAATTCTATTTCTTACCATAAATATTGCAACCAATATTTTTTACATGGGCATTCTATCGTATACAATATCATTTTTAAAATAAATATGAATAAATTTGGACCACTTACAAGTAAATCGTAAATAAAGCACTATTCTTGCACAAATTCTTGCATTAAAATTTCGAGGAAAAGTTTTCTGTTTATGTTAGGGATGGTAAATGATGGCAAAATTACATTTTCGATATTTAACAACAAAAGAACGTAAATAATTTCTAATAGCAAAGTAACAAATAAAATAATTATGTATGGAGTATTTTTTACATTTTAGGCACATTTTAATATTATGAATGTGCTAATAGAAAAAATTATGATAAGCAGTGCAAGGACTGCTATGAGGCTGGAGAAATTTTTTCGAGAAATTATTTTTGAACTCATTAGAGAATTGAATAATTATGAAAATTATTGTTTTATTAATTGTTGTTAATTAATATGATGCAATTTAGGTTTACTTTCGTTAAATAATTTCATACTTTGCTAAACACCACGTAATATGATATTTTAAGCAACTATGAGGTATTTCATTGACTTGCGGTAATTTTGTGGTAATTTGCACGATTTTGAGGAATTTGACGTATATTTGACGTGTGGTAATTTGAGAGAATTAAATGCGAGAATAAGGTTATTTTTGATTTATATTCACCTGACAACGCTGAGCGCGTGTAATGAAAATCTAACGAATTTATTGGCAGCACTTAAAGATTTAAGTTCGGCAACTAATAAAAATTTATATATATTTTTGTGTAACCATACATCAATTGTGTGAGCGCCTAAATATAAACAAAGAAGACGATGTCTTATGTCTCATATTAGCAGCCTTGATGTCATATCATTTCAAAGTGAAAGAGCAACAGAAAATTACATAAAATCTCCTTCGTTGTGTTTCTTTCAGGGTTGCATCCGACAAAAATAAAAAAGTACTCCTAAAATAATAAAATATATATGGAAAAAATAAAAAGGTGTGTGCAGATAATAAAAATTTTTTCGTATGCGATAAACAGGTACAATATATCCAAGCAAAAAAAAAAAAAAGTCCTCAAATAAAATAGGATAATAAAATCAATACACGTCCTTGACTTTATGAAAATTTCCTCTGTTTTTTAATGAAATGTCATTCATTATGACAATCAGTCGTATGGCCATCCTTTTTTTATTTTTACAATTTTACAATTATAACGACATTAGCTGTGTTTTTTACCAAGCGAGTAGTCAAAAAACGACTGCTTACTCGCTTAAGAATTTTTTTAAAACTTGGAAGCATTTTCTGAAAAGTCAAAAACGTTGTTTATGTTCTGATCAAATTTTTGTAAACAATTTTTGACAAATTTATTTTATATATCAAAGTTCTGACAATTAGTGATGCATAAATTTTCAGATTTTAAGCATTGGAGACTCGGTTCTGAAAACTAACCCGATACTCAAAATATTTTCAGTGCTAAAAGCTTAAACAAACAACATAGTTTTACATAATGAGTATATTTGATAAATTTTGTTTATCTTACCTGTTAAATTATTATGTATTTTTATTGAAATATTGATCTTAAGCAAATTATGAGTATTTCGTGAAAAGTATTTGGTACAAAAAATGTTCATTTCATACATCACTATTGACTATCAATCAGATATAGTTGCCACCTTTGTAGGAAATTTATACAATTATTGAAACATAACTTGGAAGCATTTTTTTTCGTTTGGTCGGCAAACTTTTAAGCGAGTAACAGTTTCCTGTGTTATTTAAGCGAGTATACATATGATAAGCGGTCGTTTTTTAACTACTCGCTTGATAAAAAACACAGCTATTATTAAATGTATACGTTTTAATCAACAAAAAATTTACTTTTGATTCTATGTGACCTCGTAAGTCCAAAAGTAAGCGTGCTAAGCTGCCAACCCAGAGGTTCCACATTCGAATCCTGTCCAAGCAGTGCTTCCACGCTTAAACCTTTCTTTAATTCTTTCTAAATGTCTAATCAACTGAAAATAATAAAAGGTGCGTTTTTTTGGTATCGCTATATACGCTTGCCCAAAAAAACGCACATCTTCGCTTAATATTCCGCTTAACATTTCTCGTCCAAACTTGGCAGCATTGCTTATCACTTGTCAAATAATTAATATAACTTCATACATTCTTCACGTTCTGTGCAAATTGTTGTTTCAATTTTTATATAAAATTTTCTACTCAAATGGATAACTTGGAGGAATCACAAGTAAGTAAACAAACAAAATTGACTGTAATTATGCTTTTATATTGGAGAACATCTAAGATAAATGTTAAATAACCATATTTTTATCTATTTAAGATATCGGAATTATTGTTTGGGAGCTCAAGAAGTTGTCAGGATGAACGCGAAATAGAAAATTTGCTAAATTTAATATCTTCGGATTCTTCAAGCTCTAGTTCTGAAGAATCGGAGTGTGAGGCTCATCCTAAATGCAAAAACTATGTGGCAATAATTGATTCATTTAGTGATGAGGACTTCAAGTGTCATATGCGGCTACAGCGGCCAACTGTTGAATACCTAATAGGTATGAATACGATATTTGTTTTTTGAGTTAATTATTTAAAAACTTGTTCATTTCAGCAACTTTTTCACATTCTGAGTTCTTGCCGAAACTAACCAATGGAGGAAGATTAAAAATTGGAAGTAAAACGACAATTTACTTGTACATTTGGTACATCAGCAACACGGTCACTTTTAGGCAGCTTGGCAACTTATTTGGAGTGTCAAAATCTTCTGCGTGGGTAGCTGTACGCCGCGTGACGTCGTGGCTTATTTCCATTGGACACAACTATGTGAAATGGCCGCAAGGAGCTGCTGCAGAGGAAACGTGCAAAAATTTTGAGCAAAAGCAGAAGATACCAAATGTGATTGGAGCTATTGACTGCACGCACATCTCAATAAAAGCACCAAAAGTTTCAAAAGAAGACTACTTTGATCGCAAACAAAATTATAGTTTGGTTCTACAAGCAGTTGTTGATGCAAACAAAAAGTTCATAGATATCACATGCGGCGAGCCAGGGTCATTGCACGACAGCAGAGTTCTTCGCAGATCTGATCTTTATAGAAGAACAGAAAGCAACTATGATGAGCTGTTTCATGGTGGAAAATTCTTACTGGGTGATTCCGCATATCCTGCTACAAGTTGGCTAGTACCACCCTTTAAAGATTATGGAAATCTGACTGAAAGCCAAAGAAAATTTAACTACATTCATTCATCAACAAGAATGATAGTAGAAAATGCTTTTGGTTTACTAAAAGGACGTTTTCGGAGACTCTTGAAGTTCACAGAACAAACAGATTTGCGTACTCTAACAAATATCATAGTTAGTGCATGCGTTTTGCATAACATATGTATAATGAAGGATGATTTGTTCAATGAAACTATTGCAGATCCACTGGAAGAGATTTTAAATAATGATTCTCCTCAAGAAATCATTGGAGCAGTTGATCGGCGTGATTTACTTTTTACTGACTTATTAGAAAAAAACATTATATAGAAATACATTACTTGTTATACATAAAATACATACTTGTTTCATTATACATTCTAAAATCGAATGCCCCATTAATTGAGCAGCTTAAATATCAAATTATTATTTAAGATTTTGCCAAAAATAAAAATCAAAGTTTTAATTTTTAGTTTTTTTTATTTAAAATTTTTTCCAATAAATCAATTTTTTTATTTTCAGCTTCTTTTAAAACCTTATTTTCTTCTTTCCACTTTTCGGTGAAGGACTTGTGAATTTTATCATAAAACGCTGCACGTTGAGCTGCTTTTGCTTCAATAGCTTTTGCTTTAAGCTGCAGCTTAGCAGCATGATAACATTCACGCGGTGACTTCCTCTTGTTGCTTCGAGCTGCAGCTGATGTTGAAGGTAAGTTGGGATCAGGCAAGTCAGGTGATACTGGAAGGAAGGAAGATGGCACTTCAATCGGCTCAAAAAGGTCACTCACTTCGAAGTCCATGTCAGTTGGTTCATTTAAAACCGAACTACCATCATGAAGACTCGAAACGGGTCCTCTGCCTAGGTGCAGTGTATGCACATTTGCAATCAAAGGCTTGCTGCCGAATATCTCCTCCAGCTCTTCAAAATAAGGTGGAATACACGGAGTTGCGCCCGTCTGCTTGGCATTATCCTTTGCGCTTTTGTATGCGGTCAAAAGGGTTCGCATTTTCCCTTCAAGCGCCGTGACAGAGGTACTGGAGTCCTGAAATTGAAGACATGTTAAAAAGGAAAATAAAATAAATATTTGCTTTCTAACCGTAAGGTTTTGCGATATCATATCTTCCAATATGTTGCAGTAAGCAAATTTTTTCTTCCTGGCGTGTTTAAACTCATCTTTCCTGGCCAGATAGCACTTCAATAGTCCTAATGTCTCCACACGACTCCACTTCTTGCGTTTATTGCTGAAAAACAAAATAATTATGCTATTTTATGTTTGCAAAATAGCTATATAAATTTTAAGATATCTTACCAATCATTTGTAGCCATTTTCGTTCACATACAATATTTGTTTCTTATTGCTTACGATGTTTTCTTTTTGATTTGACAGAAACATGGTTGTTTTCCAAAAAGTGCTGCCAATAAATTTCATGAACCATGATTTTTTTGATCTGGCAATAGTGTTTCTATCGACGACTACGAGCTAAGCGGCTAAATTTATCCTGTCTTAGCTAAGCAATTTTTTGTATGAAAAATATTGTTAAGCGTATATAGCGATGCCAAAAAAACACACCTAAAAATAGAAAAGAATAGTAACAATAACAATCACCATTATTAATTATTTCATTATTTTAATTTAAATACACGTAAATATTTTTTCTTTAGGGCATACCATCGCATTTGCTTTTTTTAAATGGATTCGTTCTTTCAGTTGCGCAACCACATTTCTTATTTCAATATTTATTG
The DNA here is from genome assembly GCA_958299015.1 of Tetanocera ferruginea. NCBI lineage: Eukaryota > Metazoa > Arthropoda > Insecta > Diptera > Sciomyzidae > Tetanocera > Tetanocera ferruginea. Next base: position 139,120,119 of record OY282641.1, read on the forward strand.
CTTAAATTTCATATGTTGAATGACGGTTTCAGCTTGATCATGAATGATTATTCAGTCACTACGAATAATCACTCAAAAGTGTTGAAATTTTAGTGTCTTTCAAGATCGCTAATGTAAACATCACTTAAATCAATATTCAATAAAATTGCTCCATATGGCAACATTGCTTATTTTCATGTATCTACAACCAATATTTGTAAACAAACTCAAAGCAAAGACCAAAGTGTGATGAAATACGAAAAATGAAGGAAGTACCAAGAACGGACGTACTTCGTACCATCTGATTTGTATGAAAATTTCATACAAGCTGGATGGTACGAAGTACTTTCCTTTATTGGTACTTCCTTCAATTTAGTACTGCATCGCACTTTCCTCTTTGAAAAATTTTCATTGGGAATTCTCTACATCCAATACGTAAACAATCTTGTAAGAGCTTTAAAGTGCTGCCACATTACTATATTGAAAGTAAAACTGAAATTGTTTAGCAACACCAAAAGAAAAATACATAAGAAAAGGGAAAAATAAAGTTGTACTAGTACGAAAAAGTTGGTACTTCGTATCTAAATAATTAAAAGGTATTCAAAATGGTACGAAAGTACGTACTTATGCAACCTTGGTTTCTTTACATAAATTCCAACTCATGCGCCGCTTCGAATATTCAAATGGCAACATCATAGCAGTGCTGCCAAACATAGTATACATATTGGTCTAAAACACAACGAAGCATTCGTCAACGCCGCCACCACTTTAGTTTTGACATTTACCCTAACCTCCACAAAAAATTTAATCTTAACGACAAATTTGTGTGAATTGCAAGAAGCTTCAATCCAAGATTGTTCGAAAAAAAGCCGCTTTTAGTGATTAATTGGTTTATATTTTGCAATAAATACAATTTTAAACACACGCGTAGGTGTTGCAACAATTGCACAATTAAATGAAATAGAAAAAAAGTGAAAATCAAAAAGAAAAAAACATTTTTCCATATAAAGTGGCGCACAAGAAGTAAAAAAGTGGCTTAGCATAAATATATTTTGCCAGCGTTCTATTTGAAATAAAACTGGAAAAACTACTTGTACAAAGAAAGTAGAAAATTATTGGAATAAAACTAAAATTAAAAACGGTCGTTAACAATAAAAGCCAACGTCGAAGTCAACGCAGGAAACCAACAGCGAAGCCGACGTCAATATCAAGTGTTTGTGTATTGAATCGAGCAGCGAAGTCAACAGACAGCCAGCCAACAACCGCAGACACCCCTACCAGCGATCGAACGAACGAACGTGCGCACACTAGTTTAGTACAGTCGCCGTCGCCGGAGAGAGCTTGTTGAACTACATATTTCGCTGCCTGTCCCTTTTTTTTGTGCGTGCCTGAATTTTAGCTATTTCGTTTTGCTTCGCTTGTTCGTTTTCGTTTTCGTTGTGTGTTATTCAAGGCAACGAGAACTAAAAGAAAACTTTATCGCGGAATAATTCCGAGCGAACCACTAAATAATTTTTGAATAACTTGTATTTGTAAAAGCGTTAAAGTGTCTTCAAATAGTCAGGAAAAACGTGCTCCGTCGCGCCTAAAGATGTCTACGAAATCAAAACGCGCAGGCACAGCCACGCCCCAGCCTCAACCAGGGGGCACTTCAACACCGCTTGTTGGTGGCGGTCTTGGTAGTGGCAGCGCTAGTGGAGCAGAGCGTTCCAGCAGCCCACTGAGTCCTACACGCCATTCGCGTCTGCAGGAAAAGGCTGAGCTGCAAAATCTTAACGATCGTCTGGCCTGTTATATCGATCGTGTGCGCAACTTGGAGAATGAGAATGCGCGCCTTTCCATCGAGGTGCAAACTACGCGGGATACCGTAACTCGCGAGGCTACCAACATAAAGTCTATGTACGAGAATGAATTGTGTGATGCGCGTCGTTTGCTGGATGATACTGCACGCGAAAAGGCCAAGTTGGAGATTGATACCAAGCGACTGTGGGAGGAAAACGAAGAGCTGCGCGTTAAGCTGGACAAGAAGACTAAGGAATGTTCCATTGCTGAGGGTGGGTAACCTATTTTTTTTTTGTTGTTTTTGTAAATCTTAAATTCACATTTTTTAAATATTTATCATAATTGTTTAGGTAACGCCCGCATGTATGAGTCACGTGCTGCTGATTTAAGCGCCAAGTTTAGCGCTGCCAATGCCGACAGAAAGAAGGCTGTCGATGACTTGAATGATCTGCAGAAGGAGCTTGATCGTTTGCGCAAACAGCTGGATGAAGCACGCAAGCATTTGGAGGATGAAACGTTGGCACGCGTTGATTTGGAAAATAATATTCAATCGCTACGCGAAGAGCTGACCTTTAAGGATCAAATCCATACACAGGAAATCAACGAAACACGTTCACGTCGCCAGGTTGAGATTAGCGAAATTGATGGACGTCTGTGTGAGCAGTATGAGGCCAAATTGACGCAATCCCTGCAAGAGCTGCGCGAACAATACGAAGGCCAGATGCGTGCCAATCGTGATGAAATTGAAATGCTGTATGAGAACAAGATTAAGAATCTACAATCTGCAGCCAATCGTAATTCAAGCGCTGCCTCTAGTGCTATTGAAGAGCTGCGTAGCACACGCACTCGCATTGATGGACTTAACTCGCGCATTAGCGACTTGGAGTCTACTAATGCGGCGCTAAATGCACGCATACGCGAGTTGGAGCAGCTGTTGGATCACGAGCGTGCTCGTTTCAATGCCGAAATCGGCAATTTAGATGCCGAGCTGCAGCGCATGCGTGATGAGATGGCTCTGCAGTTGCAAGAGTATCAAGATCTGATGGACATCAAGGTAAGAACAAAACTTTTGATATGATTTCCAGCTTATATTGCTGTTTGTTTTTTTATGGGTCCAATGAGCAAAATCAATAAATAATAGTGGGTGCTTTAAGCTTGTAATTTAACATTTTAATTCCAGCAGCTAGTAAAAAAACTCCGTCAGATATTTATTTGAAAGTACAAAATCTAAAGTTTTACGAATTTTTGAGACAAAGTTCGATAAGAGAGTAAGTTGATACGAATTAAGTTGTATACAAAATCAGGTTTTGTAAAAAGCATCCCCAGGTTTGGCAAGATATGAAGCAGACTTCTCAGAGCGGAACAAATTAAATTAATTATAGCAACTAGATGTGATTGGTTTTGAAATAAACAAACCATATGTAGCAGAGCAAAGGCATATTGATACTATCTTAGAACTTATGTATGCGCTGAATAATTTTTAGGTTTCAAAGAAATATAAATGCGACCGTAGTTTGAACAATCTGTAGCTTGAGTAAAGAAATCCATCAAAAAATATCTACTACTCCATATTCAGAATATCTACTCCATATTCGGGTGGTAGGATCTTCAGGCTATGGTCGGTTTTATCACAGAGTAGATTTCTTCCGCTCAGCACATGGCAACCATATGACACATGTTGCTAATGTAATATTCGAGGCATACTTTTGTCAACAGTAAATTATCGTAATAATCAATTCATTTCACTGTAAAATATTGGATAGAAAAGTAGTATTGTTCAAACCAGTGGGGGGAGGAGATATGAAATTATTACCCAACTAGTCCTCATAGCTGATTTCATACTATTTTTTTTCCCACAATCATTTTGAATTTAATTTTATTTCTAATTATCCATCTGTTTAATATGTAGAAATAATATAATTAATAGTTATCTCTTTTCATTAGGTTTCCTTGGATTTGGAAATCGCAGCTTATGACAAGTTGCTGTGTGGCGAAGAATCGCGCTTGAACATAACGCCCTCTACCGCCAATACGGCAACCGTTAGCTCACTTAGTCAGTCTCTACGCTCCACACGCGCCACACCCATACGCAAAACACCCTCACGTGGTCAGTCCACCACTGCTGGCGGTTACAAGCGCAAACGCACTGTCATCGATGAATCTTCCGATCTAAGCCAGGCTGAGTTCTTTGAAACCGGCAACACTAAAGGCGATATTCAAATTATTGAAGTCGATCCGGAGGGTAAATTCGTGAAACTCTTTAATAAGGGTTCGAAGGAAATACAAATTGGCGGCTGGCAACTAATACGCACAACTGGCAAAAATGAGACAACATTTAAGTTTCATCGCACTGTTAAAATCGATGCTGGCGCTTCCGTGACAGTTTGGTCTTCAGATGCTGGTGTCACCCATGAGCCGCCCAGTAACATTGTTATGAAGACACAAAAGTGGTTTGTTGGTGAAAACATGAAGACATCACTGTTCAATAACGATGGCGAAGAAGTGGCTGGCTCAGAGCGTGTTAAGCGCACTGTGACTAGTCATATTTCGCGTCATCGTTCCACTGGTGGACGTTTGGGTGTTTCACAAGTCGATGGCTTGGGTGAGGAGTTGTATCATCAACAAGGTGATCCGCAGCAGGGAGAGGAAAAGTGCCGCCTTATGTAAAACTATAAACTACAATATAAATGCGCCGCACTCGAACACACACACACGCATACAAACAACCACTACAATTACAATTAAATATTATTATTTTTATTACTGTAACTAACTGTAACGTTTAAATTACTTTTCAAATACCTAAAATATCTTTAAAAAAAAAATATCTTAACCTACTTCCTTTTTTTACACATAGCGTTTAATTTAATAAGACTTTTTTTTTTTGGTAATTATTTGTGCCCATATTTCTGTTAAAAAAAAAAACAAAAAAATACAACAAAACTGATTAATCTAGAAAAACAAAAATTATTACTTAAAAAATAAAAACAAACAAGATGCCAGCTTTTTAAGCAAACATTGAAAAAATACAACCCGAAACCAGAAAAATACAAATTTATGTTTAGTTGATACAAATAAAATTTATATATATCATTACTATACTTAAAAAAACAAAAACAAAATAAAATAACAAAAATAATTAAAAACAAAAAACAAAACAAAAAATAGTGTTGGACAAAATTTTCTTTTCTTCAAAATTGCATAAATGTACAAATAACTATGGTAAAAAACACAATGTTCTCTCTATGTTCAAACAAACAGTTTTAAATTATTTCATTGACATAAGCATTATTTTTTAGCAGTTAATGAAAAAAGTTCGAAGAAAAGCTTAAATTATAAAACTTGAAAATTTCACATGAAATTTAATTGCATTTTTTTTTTACTTAATATTAAAGCCTACTTTTATTTATGTATTGAGAAATATGTCCTTTTTTGTTTTATAAAATAAAATTTTTAAAGCAATGCAACAACTATAATAAAAAAATTCATAAAAATAGAAAAAACAAAATTGCAACAACTAAAGTTTTTTATAAGTTTGGTAGCGATGTTGACGGGTAGCCAAATCCACAGCAAATTTAGGCAACATTCAACATGTGTTGCAGCTCACTGGAATTTTTTGTTTTTAAATCACGTGAAACATGATTGCGCGGCAGCAAGTATGTAAAAAACATGATAGTTGCTCATAACTAGCTGGCCTGGTGCGCGTGTTAACATAGAATTTAACACTACAATAGCGAATTGGTATCAAAACAAAGTACTTGATAAACTTGTTTACATTATCAGGTTGCTTGATTTTAACTAACTTTACAAAAAAACTAATTATGTATGCATGAAGCTTGTTTTTAGAGAAAAAAACACTGAAGAAGATTTTAATTTGTTTCCAAAAAAAAAAATCTATTCTGTGATTCGGCATAAGCATGTTTGATACTTTATTCTGGTCATATATTTTTTTTACTTCATGGAATCAATAACCTGTGTTTTTGCTACCACAGCTCTTTGCCAATTTACATGCATACACAATTATGTAATGTCTTTTTATGCTACATTCATACAAACATATAATTTCTATTATTTTTCTTCTAAAAATACTCAGCAAATATTTATGCTATCTTTGTTCTATGTTTGTAGATATCTATCGTTTCTGGGTAAGCTAGCCAATTTTTAGGTAGTCGTTTGTTAATCCCTTTGTCTAGAAATATGCGTAGACTTATTTTTAATTTGCATTTGGAAATTATTTTATGGTGATTCGCAAATTTATGTTGTTTTTTATTACAACATGGCCGGTTCATGTGCGTTGACAATTTTATAGTTGTTACAAATTTTTTAAAAAACTTTGAAAATAAAACTGCAAGAAAATTTATTTTTTAATTAATTTTTGACATGCGAGTATTGGCCATAGCCCCTTGACTGGTTGTACGTTCAACTGAACGGTTAAAGGAGCTTTGATATGGAGGTGATAGATCAGCTAGAAGAAGAAAACGATTCTTAACAATTCTAACAACCGAAAAATAATATAAAAACGGTTTAAACAAAATCCAGAAGCTTCGATGCGAAAAATAGCTCTTGTGGTGGGTATTAACCGTAAGTTAGTAAGGTAAAGCCTACAAACACCAAAAAGGACAGTTGTTTAAGGATAAGAACAAGCGAGATCGGCTCCATTGAGCAAAAGCACAATAGGCGAAACGATCGTATCTGGTTAACAGAAGCTCCTGGGGCCTTACTCTATAACGCGATTCGAAAGTTAAATTGTTCGAATTCGGAATTATGACTCTCTGCAAATCGATTTTCGCAATCAATATTTTGACGTATTTTCTGTTTCTTTACACTTATTTTCGCATTTTTGACGTTTAAAAGTCAGTAATACCAAGGCATATTAATCCAGGTACTATAATAAGAAAAAACTGAATGGGAGTATAATGTCAAAATCAGAAATGACAATGAGCAATGTTGCTTCTGCACCAAAAACAAAACAAAAGGGGATTTTTTAATTAAAATTAACTTACACCTAATATCAAAAGTTTAAAATTGTTCTTCACAATATCTCCAAAATACAATTAAAACATCAAGCACAAAATTCAATAATTAAAAAATTAATAAACTGTAAACTTACACATACGAAAATTAGAAAAGGCTAGCGTAAAGTTTTTCTCTGAAAAACAAAAAAAGCCCCCAACTCGTTAATAAGAGTGGGCATTATTTGATTTTGACATTAGACTCCCAAAAGTCGGCAGCGCAGTTGCGTTTTATACTACCTGGATAAATATGCCTTGAGTAATACTAGGTCTGTTTCCGTACTCACTTCAAGTAACTTGAAGTTACTCGAAAGCGTTTCCGTACACATTTTTCCAGCTCGAGAGAGAAGAAGAACAAGCAAAATGTCACTTTTTGTGGCTCTCTATTACTCGAACTTTACTTGAAAAATTTCTTCGAGCACGAATCTCGAGCTTCAAACAGCTGATTGTCAAAGTGATAAAATTAAATTGTTGCATTGTATTGCGAACAAAATGTATGCAATTGGTTAGAAAATTAATAAAAATAGTTAAAATTACCAAATCAACGCTTACGAAAAAGTTTGAAATACAGAAACACAGCAATTAAATTTTATTGTTTTCAAAAAACAGGTGTTGTGCTCGAAACTTACTTGAAAGCGTTTCCGTACTTTTTGACAAATTTTCTCATTTTGACAAATAATCAAATTACTCTCTATTACCCGAACTTTACTCGAAGTTACTTGAAGTGCGTACGGAAACAGACCTACTAACTTTAACTGAATATTTGATGAAACGATAAGTTAACTCACTGTCACGAATGCAAAAAAGTAACACAGTACGATTTAACTTTCGAATCGCATTTAATTTTCGAATCGCATTACTTTTCGAATCACGTTACAGAGTAAGGCCCCTGGTTTTACCGCCATTATCGAACATCGCCAAAATCCCCAATCCGTCATGGGTTGGATAGGAATTTGTGTTAGCGGTAAGAAAACCACCCCTGGTTTTTGTGGGCCAAGGAGTTAAAATCAATCCAGAAGTTTACCGTCGTGACCTCTTGAAAGCTGTAGTACTTCCCTGGGCTCAACTCCACTTTGGGGGAGAAATATGATCTTTCCAGCAGGATTCCGCACCAGCTCATAGAGCAAGAATAACACAAGACTGGTGTAGAGTTTATTTTTCGGACATTATCACGTCTCAAGATTGGCAGCCATATTCACCGGACCTCAACTAAATTAAACCTGTCCGAAATTTCACAGAAAACTTCGATTTAGACCGATATTTATTAGGTTTTCAGAAAATTTTTTAATGAAAATAATTTTTTATTCAATAAAATCCCTGTCCTAATTTTTGTCTAAATTCATATCCAAATTCTTTACCTTATCATCATTCTAAACTTTATTCTTGTCCTAAGCTCTTTATAAATATATGTTATAATCCTTGTTCAAATCTATTTTCTTTATCAAATATATTTTCTAATGATTGTCCTAATCCTCGTTCATATACTTGTCGTAATTTTTATTCTGATTCTTGTTCTAGTATTTCTTCAATTCCTTGTAATAATCATTGTCCAAATCATCTTATCCTTGTGCTCACCTTTGAATTTTTCGGGTCCAAATTCTTGTCCTTGTCTTGTGTCCTTATTCTTTACCTAATCCTTATAATAGTCCTTGTCCAAATCTTTAACCTTATCTTAACTTTTGTCATAATTCTTGTCCCAAACTTTATCGAAATTCTTGTCATTATCCTAATTTAACCCGACCCCTGTCTTAATCCTTGCGTTGTTCCTTGTCAAAATGCTTAAACTTATCTTACTTGACTGAACAAGTTATTTCACTTATTAAGTATTTTTACAAATTCAGAAAAAAATTCTAGTGCATGGCAAGAAATTCGGAATTGGCGCTTCAGGAATTTTATTATGGAAAAGAATTGCCGTCACTAAAAAAAAATACATTTTGTATAAAATAAAAACTTTTTTCAAAAATATAAACATATTTTTAATTTAACATTCAATTTTTTAATTCAACCGTCATTTCGTAATCCTCCTATTAAAAACATCAACATTGTTTACAAAAAATGGATTTCAGGATTAATTGAAGAGTGAAGTTTTTGCACGAAGTTAATTTCGAAAAAATTCTACAGGTATACGTCACCTCTATCACGTCCGTTTCAAGGACATTTGAAGGTCAAACTGGTTGAAAAAAAAACTTGAAAATTTATCTATCACGTCAGTTTCAAGGACATTTGAAGGTTAAACTAAGAAATGGTGGTTGAAAAAATCTGAAAAATTTCATACAAAAGCATTAAAAAATGTTTTGTCCTTGACGTTATAGGGTTAAACGGGCCTCGGATTCAAATTCAGCTACTCAAAAACATCTAGAAAACATCGTTCGATCCCCAGGCCAGTACATTTTTTCTTTTTTTCAATGTAATGCAGTAATCTTGTTGGCTCAATGGGTGATTGACATGTTAGGACTACAATTAGTATCCAGATTTCTCCTTCTGCTAAGAGCTGAAGGCTATTAATTTTATCCTTTTTAAACTATTTTTTTTACGACCGGAATCTTAGCAACATGATGCAGTCACTTCTAGAAGCACAGTTAATTATGGCATTACATCTGGCTTTGAGATCTGGCTCCATGTTTCTTTTGACGACGCCTTTTGGAATGTACATTGGATGGTTCTGTTTGTGTCTGATGTTATTCCACTTCCTGCCATTTCATCAGCCTTGTCATTCTCTTCGACATTGCGAGTCCGGGGATTCAGTAGAGGGTAATATTGTGAGTATTACAGACCCTGTTCAGGGCTTGTTTACAGTTTAGTACCGTTCGGAATTTGGTTGTTTTACTTTCCAGTGGTTAGATGACCGCCGGCGATCTACAAAAATTACTGCCCTTATAGAAGTTAGATTTTTGCAGTGAATGACCTGTGCGGCTTTTCCATTTGTATAAACTTCTGCTTAAACAAGTAAAGAAAGTCTAAAGTCGGTCTAGGCCGACTATGAAATACCCTAAACCCACTTTTCAAAAACAAAAAAATTTGTATTGTAAATGGGCGTGTCCACGGAATGAATCCGCTATGAATCCTATATTTTATGTGCATTTAAATGTTGATGAAGAATGTACACATACCAAGTTTTATTCCTGTAGTTCACAGTTAATGCCTTTATTGTGCTTTCGCTATGGGAGGTGGGCGAGTTTTTGGACGGATTACTCCCAATTTTTGAACACACCTTTGTTTTGTTATAAAATACATATGTGGTGACTCAATACCACCACATATAAACACCAACATCACAACATACAAAACACACACTTAACAAATTATACACTTTCATATTTATCCAAAAAACTATTTTCTAAGAATTAAAATATTGTCAAATATTATAAATCAAAAATTTTCATTTTTAAAAATCATTATTCAAATTGTGTTCGACGAAATAAGATTATTCAAATTGTGTTCGACGAAAGAAGTTTATAAAATAAATGTTCAAATAAAATTAAAAAAAAAATTAAAATTTAAATATAATAAAAAATAAATTTATTTGTGGAAACATACCCACAATTGGAAATAAATGTAACAATTTATAAAATAAATGTTCAAATAAAATTAAAATTTAAATATAATAAAAAATAAATTTATTTGTGGAAACATATCCACAATTGGCGATCCTGCCAGGAGGCACACAACGAACAACCACGACGACGACAATATTCACAAACAACAAGCCACATCAGCAACAAAGCAAGACGAAGACTTCACCTTAGCGGCAGCGTTACCAACATCGCTACCAACCCGCTTGCCATTCATAGAGGCGACAATCATTGATACTCCTTCGTCGTTTTACGATACGGATAGCAGCAACGCGAGCAACACGTGCTGCGCACATCACGGCGAACATACCTACATACAACGTGCTCTACAACACCATCAAAACCTACAACATCAACTAGAGCTAGAACGTGAAGGGCAACAAGATATCCACAGTAACAACACGTTCCCAACATAGACACAATCTAACAATTGATGGCAATCACGGCAGCCAACAACAACAACTGCCTCTCTCTCTGGACGTAGTCGTCGCACAATTGGTTCCACACTTTCTCAAGAACTGCCACTAACAACAACAACAAAAAGGAATCCTATACCTGCCGGTAAGGTAGCGCAACAACAACTACAACAGCAGTAGCAATAACAACAGCAACAATAACAACAACAGCATCAGCAACAGTAGCAATAAGAACAGGAGCAATAACAACAGCAATAACAACAACAACAACAACAACAACAACAACAACAACAACAACAACAACAACAACAACAACAGCAGCAGCAATAACAACAACAGCAAAAACAACAACAATAAGAAAAACAACAACAACAACTACTACAACTACAGCAACGAGATCGACACATCATTTAAAAATCATTTTTGAATTTTATAAAAAATTGTTAATTTTTTTTTTTTTTTGACATTTTATAAAATTTTTTTTACAGGTTGCTTTATTATTTTTAGCTTTGCACGAGGCACACACTTAGCTTTTAAAACGTATGTTAGACAATAGGGACGTATGAAACCTATTGTCTCACATACGTAGGCACTCCACTGCACTAGGGAAACACATTTTTAGGAACACATTTTTAGGTACACGTTTTAAAAAATATGAGTCTTCAACACACACCACCACCCCATCCAAGACAACCCTCCACCCCCTTACATACTTCTAACCCTCTCTCACACCTCTCTCATTCCGGCGAAGGTGACCATCACCCTCCCAATCCATTTGATGCACCAATGCATCCAGAAATACAAGCGGCGTCAGTAAAATTGCCACAATTCTGGACCACTTGTCCCGATGCATGGTTCGCCCATGCAGAAGTGCAATTTCAGGCAAAAGGAATCACAGCTGACAAGACAAAGTACGAGAACCTCGTAACCGCTCTACCTCAAGAGGTAATTATAACAGTGCTAGACTTCATACAAAAACCTCCGTCCTCAAATTTGTATGAAGGCTTGAAAAGAACTTTGATTGACCGACACTCTTTAAGTGAAGCCAAGAGGTTCGGCAAAATTTTGTCTGGCACTGAGATGGGTGACCAAAAGCCATCTCAATTTTATAGGTCACTTATACTATTAGCCGGTACTACAGTCAGTAACGACTTAGTTTACAAAATTTGGCTTCGCAAACTCCCCAAAAGCCTTAATATTGCTTTGACCGGATCTGGTCATAGAGAGCTAGAAGAACAATTGAAACTAGCCGACAATTTGTGGGAAGTTATGTCAGAATCCGAAGTAGCTTCAGTTGTCAATAATGCCCAGCGCATGACAAAAATCACCCAAAATTCCGAGCTTGCGATGATAACGCAATCGTTTGCTGAAACAACGTCCAAAATCCTAGAAAGTTTCAACAAACTAGCAATTGAGGTCCAAGAGTTAAAAAACGAACGATACCGTAATCATTCACGTTCGAATTCGAGAGAGAATAATTTCCGAAGATTTTCAAGACGAAGATCCCCTTCAAGAAGTGTGTCACGACAACGATCTACCAACTGGGTATGTAGATACCATTTTAGGTTCGGTAGGGCAGCTAGGCAATGCGAGCAACCATGCTCATTTGATCAAAACGACACCCAACACAACACAACACAACATAACTCAACAAACTAAGTGACTCCATCATTGCGACGGCTAATGATGGAAGTCAAACAATACTCACACGCCGCCTTTTTATATACGATAACGACAATCACATAAACTTTTTGATAGACAGTGGAGCAGAAGTTTCAGTACTTCCAATAAATAAATTCAAAGCCCACAAGAAAAATTCAGACTTAACACTAACAGCAGCTAACGGTAGTACAATCTCAACTTTCGGCAAGAAATTACTTAACGTAAATTTGAAACTAAGACGCGATTTCCCTTTCACATTCATACTAGCAGACATTACAAGACCCATCATAGGAGCTGATTTCCTTACGAAATATGGACTCTTGATAGACTTAAAACACAAGAAACTCATAGATCCACTTACACAGCTATCAGTAAACGCAATCACAGCATTTACAGAAACATCACTACCCAAACTAATTACACTAGATAACAAATATACATATATACTCAAAAATTACCCATCACTAACAGCTGAACCCGACTACAACAGACCAGTTAAACACAAAACAGTACACCATATCACAACAGAAGGACAGTTACCTTTTTCAAGACCAAGACGTCTGGACTCCAACAAATACAAAATCGCCAAACAAGAATTTGACTTCTTAACCAAAGCAGGCATCTGCCGTCCTTCAGACTCCATGTCATCGTCTCCACTACATCTAGTACCAAAAAAAGATGTGAACGACTGGAGACCCTGTGGTGACTATAGAAGACTTAACGCAATTACAGTCCCAGACCGCTATCCTCTACCACACATACACGACTTATCCATTGACTTACACAACAAACACATATTTTCAAAATTAGACCTAGTTAGAGCATACCACCAAATCCCCATGGCCACACAAGACATACATAAAACCGCGATTACTACACCGTTCGGAATGTTTGAGTTTCTGAGAATGCCATTCGGTTTAAGAAATGCAGCTCAAACATTCCAACGTTTTATCAACGAAGTATTACGAGAACTAGACTTCGTATTTGTTTACCTTGACGACATTCTGGTGGCCAGTGAGACAGAAGAAGAACACCTCAAACATCTTAATTTAGTTTTTGAACGACTAGACAATTACGGACTAAACATTAAACCAAACAAATGTATTTTCGGCGTAGACAGAATAAATTTTTTAAGTTACGACATTTCAAACAAAGGCATACAACCATCTCCCGATAGAATTCAGTGTATTGTTAACTATCCAAAACCAGAAACAGTTAAACAAATGCAGAAATTCATCGGGATGATTAACTACTACCACAGATGCATTCCTAAATTAGCACACACACTCACACACATTTATGATATGATAACTTCAGCAACAAAAACGAAGGACAAACACTTAACATGGACAGAAAACACAACAGAAGCATTCGCAACCATAAAAGAAAGTTTTACTAAGGAAGTGCTACTTAATCATTTTAATAGCAAAGCAAAACTTTCTATCGCTGTAGATGCATCTAACACTGCTATAGGTGCAGTTTTACAACAAGAACACAATCAGGAAACAGAACCACTAGCTTTCTTTTCAAAGAAATTATCACCATCAGAGACAAAATACAGTACGTTCGATCGTGAACTTTTAGCAATTTACCTTACAATTAAACACTTTAGACACTATTTAGAGGGACGAACATTTACAATATACACAGATCACAAACCACTTACTTCAGCATTACATTCAAAAACAGAGAGAAGCCCAAGGCAAACACGACATCTAGAATTCATTGCACAGTTTTCCAACGACATCAGACACATTAAAGGTACCGATAACACCGTAGCAGACGCACTTTCAAGAGCTGAGATAGAGGCTTTCACAACCTCTGAGATAAACCTCAGGACTCTACACAAAGAGCAGAATACAGATTCAGAACTACAAGAAATACTAAATAAACACACTTACAAATTCGAACAAATACACATTCCAATACTTAACATAAAAATTTGGTGCGAACAAACAAGTTCAGGAACACGTCCATACATTCCACAAACATTACGCAAACAAGTTTTTGAACAATTACATAACATTTCACATCCAGGTACACGAGCTTCTCGACGTCTCATAACACAAAGATACTTTTGGCCCAAAATGAACACACAAATCAACCTATGGTCACAAGAATGCGTTAGATGTCAACGAGCTAAAATACATAGACACACGAAGACAATTCCACACAAAATAGACATCCCACACGGTCGTTTTGAGCATGTTCATGTCGATTTAGTTGGCCCTTTACCAATATCAAATGGTTACAGATATCTGCTTACCCTAGTTGACCGCAACACACGTTGGCCCGAAGCGTATCCAATTAAAGATACCAACGCCAGTACTATCGTAGATACACTTCAAAAGGAATACATCTCACGTTTTGGAGTTCCTCTGGAAATTACTTCCGATCGAGGACCTCAATTTACGTCCTCAACATTTAGAAACTTCGTTAAGAATCTAGGAAGCAAACACATTACCACTTCTGCTTATCATCCACAAGCTAATGGGATTGTAGAACGATTTCACCGCCAACTAAAGACTTCTCTAATAGCGAGTAACAACCAGACAAATTGGTACACAGAGCTACCACTAGTTCTTCTAGGACTCAGGTCCACGGTCAAAGAAGATATTAAAGCTTCACCAGCTGAAATGGTTTTTGGTCAAACACTCAGGCTACCACAGCAAATAGTAATACACAATAGTCAGAACTTTAATTCGTCGGACACCTTATCTAAACTTAAAGAGGCCGTAGAAGATCAAAAGTCAAACATTGCACATCACAGCACCAACTTCCAACAATATATACCTCGAGCTCTCAGTTCTTGTAACTTTGTCTTCGTCCGCAACGACACGATTCACAAAACACTGCAAGAGCCGTACGATGGTCCCTTCGAAGTTATTGAGAGAACACCGAAATACTTCACAATTCGTAAAAATAACACTAACATAACAGTCAACATTGATAGACTTAAGCCCGCCTCCTTAGACACCGAAACAGCACAGACACATTCAACTAAACATAAAAATACAAAAAAAGTACACTTTAACCTATTAGCCAACACGACCAAAATTTTTCAGAAAGGAGGGGGAATAATGTGGTGACTCAATACCACCACATATAAACACCAACATCACAACATACAAAACACACACTTAACAAATTATACACTTTCATATTTATCCAAAAAACTATTTTCTAAGAATTAAAATATTGTCAAATATTATAAATCAAAAATTTTCATTTTTAAAAATCATTATTCAAATTGTGTTCGACGAAATAAGATTATTCAAATTGTGTTCGACGAAAGAAGTTTATAAAATAAATGTTCAAATAAAATTAAAAAAAAAATTAAAATTTAAATATAATAAAAAATAAATTTATTTGTGGAAACATACCCACAATTGGAAATAAATGTAACAATTTATAAAATAAATGTTCAAATAAAATTAAAATTTAAATATAATAAAAAATAAATTTATTTGTGGAAACATATCCACACATACATACCAAATTTAATTTCTCTATGACAAACATAACCTTATTTATTGAGTTTTCAACTTTTTGGGTTATATGGGAGGTAGGCGTGTCCGTAGGCGGATGACGTCCATTTTTCAAAACCATCTTTGTCTTGTCATAAAAAACATATGTGCCAAATTTTAGCTCTTTAGGTTGAACACAGGCTTATTTATTGCGTTTTCAATTTTTGGGTTGTATGGGAGGTGGGCGTGTCAGTGACCGGATGACGTCCATTTTTCGAAGACATCTTTGTGTTGGTATAAAACACATACATATCAAATTTTATTGTTGTAGGTTAACTATGAGCTGAGTTATGCAGTTTTCAATTTTCGCGTTGTATGGGAGGTAAGCGTGTCCGTGGGCGGATGATGTCCATTTTTCAAAACCATCTTTGGTTTGTTATAAATATTATACCTGCCACATTTTATCTCTGTAGGTTAAACAGAGACTTATTTATTGCGTTTTAAATTTTTGGGTTGTATGAAAGGTGGGCGTGTCCGTGGGCGGACGACACCCATTTTTCAAAAACATCTTTGTGTTGATATCAAACACATACACACCAAATTTGATTGTTGTAGGTCAATTATGAGCTGAGTTATGCAGTTTTATATTTTTGCGTTGTATGGGAGGTAGGCGTGTCCGTGGGCGGATTCCAAAAATATTCAATAGTGCAGATCCTTGGGTCCATGTGACTATGTGTACCAAGTTTCATCCAATTATCTCAACTCCTTCTTCTTATCCTGTGTATACGGACAACACACAGACGGACGGACGGGCGGACGGACGGACGGACGGACATAGATAGCTCGACTCACGTGGTGACGCTGATCAAGAATATATATACTTTTCTATACCGGACTTGCTTCGTTCTATGCGTTACAAACGTTTGCACAAAGTTAATATACCCTGACCTTTCAGGTTTAGGGTATAACAAGTAAAGAAAGTCTAAAGTCGGTCTAGGCCGACTATGAAATACCCTAAACCCACTTTTCAAAAAAAAAAAATTAACTGTAAATGGGCGTGTCCGTGGGCGGATGAAGTCCATTTTTCTAAACCATCTTTGTCTTGTCATAAAAAACATACGTGCCAAATTTTAGCTCTGTAGGTTAAACACATGCTTATTTATTGCGTTTTCAATTTTTGGGTTGTATGGGAGGTAGGCGTGTCCGTGATCAGATGACGTCCATTTTTCGAATACATCTTTGTGTTGGTATAAAACACACACATACCAAATTTTGTTGTTGTAGACTTATTATGAGCTGAGTTATGCAGTTTTAAATTTTCGCGTTGTATGGGAGGTAGGCGTGTCCGTGGGCGGACGATGTCCATTTTTCAAAACCGTCTTTGTTTTGTTAAAAAAAACATACGTGCCAAATTTTAGCTCTGTAGGTTAAACAGAGGCTAATTTATTGCGTTTTCAATTTTTGGGTTGTATCGGAGGTGGGCGTGTCCGTAAGCGGATGACGTCCATTTTTCAAAGACATCTTTGTGTTAATATAAAACACATACATACCAAATTTTATTGTTGTAGGCTAATTACGAGCTGAGTTATGCAGTTTTCAATTTTCGCGTTGTACGGGAGGTAGGCGTGTCCGTGGGCGGATTCCAAAAATATTCAATAGTGCAGATCCTTGGGTATATGTGACCATGTGTACCAAGTTTCATCCAATTATCTCAACTCCTTCTTCTTATCCTGTGTATACGGACAACACACAGACGGACGGACGGACGGACGGACGGACGGACGGATGGACGGACGGACGGACATAGATAACTCGACTCACGTGGTGACGCTGATCAAGAATATATATACTTTTCTATACCGGACTCGCTTCGTTCTATGCGTTACAAACGTTTGCACAAAGTTAATATACCCTGACCTTTCAGGTTTAGGGTATAAAAATAGTCTATTGAGAGTTTGTAAAGCTCTTTGATCTGAAGCATTTCGTAGTACACACCTGATGTGTTCCGTTCCGTTCTCTACTTTGGAGCCATCTTTGGTCGTATCTATCCATTCTTGTCTACTGGGAATAGATTGTTTGGTTTTTTGGTTACCTCAATTTCATAGAGATTGAAAAAAGATGCATTTCCGAATGAATTGGTTTTTTAGGCTTGTGACTCGCTTTGTCATTGAAGAGTTATGGAACTCTTCTACGGGAAGAAGATTTAGCATTATTTCCTCTGACGAACATTTGAACTTCTATTATGAAGTTAAGGTAGCTTCTTTTGTGTACTATTGGCTTAAGCCAGGGTCGTTTCCAGTGGTACCAGTTTTCAAATCCGTTGTCAGACCTCGTAGCAAAGTCGGATCTACGGACTAAGGCTGCGATTATAGTGAACGCGATTCAGACAGGCAGGCAGGCAGGCTGAAATCTGTGTGAAAAACGAGATGCAGAGAGCTATCTATCTCGCTTGTTCATATTGCCTGCCTTGCCAGGCAGGCTGTCTGACTCGGCGTTCACTATAACCGCAACCTAACAGTGAGATGAATTGTAATAAATAACTATTCACCTTTACGATGTCTTATTTACTCCTAACATGCAAAATTGCTTAATCCGACAATTTGCTGACTAAACGCAATCGCATTGCCAACATCAAACTCTCATTTTGCTACTTGAATAACGCCAAAAAATGCATCAAGAGAACCATAGCCAGTCAACAGGTAACCCAGACTTAAAAAGAACTAAAACTCCGGACGACCTTCCACAAAAGTCATGTCATGTATAAACTTTAAGGTAACTCTATCACTTTTACTCTGACAATTTTTCTATCTAAACGTAGTGTGCCATTTTGAGCCTAGCCTTTCTCTCTGAAAAGCTTAAGTCCCTATCTATCACGTTTGGAGCCCAAACAGGCGCCAACAAAGGCAGTGCCTTCCGAATTCGATACGCAATGCATTACTACCAAATCTAAGGGTAGCGTCCCCATCAAAACCTGAAGGGCATCTGTAGAGACCGTAGGGAAAATCGACATACAACCAATCAAGATAAATTTCTGACAAGAGGGTATCTGCCGGTAGCCCACAGCAGTAGTGATTATGTCGCCCCACACAGGAGTATAGGGCACAAAGTGTTTTTATCTCCTGAATCCTCTGTGTAGAGTTTCCACCCAATCGCCAGAGGAGAGCTTCAGAGTTACATTTAGTATCGGCAGTGTAAAATTACCTACTTTTCTTTATCTTGTGAACATAATTATAGTTCAGTTATGATTGGATTTACACACAGGCCGCGATATATTTGCAGCATATTAGGATGGTAATGTCGACGTCTGATACTTATTTTGTTCCTCCAGCTTTAAGCGTGGAAAGGATTTTGTCAACATATAATCAGCCAGAGAAGAGTTTATTAGTTCTTTTCAGCGCTATTTATTAAGTCGAGGCTTAACCAAATTTGACGTGCCATGTGACATGTGCTTCCCCTAGACCACCTGATGTTGGATCTTTTAATGGATAGCTCATTTGTGAGTGATTTGCGTGCGGTGAGAGGTATACCAAATATTTCCTTTTCTGTTGATCAAATTTTGGCAGTACCATTTCGAGCGAGTTTGTTTGCTTTGTAGTTTCCTGGAAAGTCTCTATGTGTCCAACTGAGAAAGATATTGAGCTGATCTGCCTTCTCATTTTGATATCAGTTTCAGAGATCAGCGGAAGCTTAAAACTATTTTAGATGTTATTTTAACAGATTCAAGGGTTTTCAAAGTGGCTTGACTTCCAGATATAATGGAAATATCCCTACCTGATGTATCGTTCATCTGAAGTCAAGTAACGGCTTCATTGTGTTTTAGTGATAAGCGATTATTCAAAATTTGTGAAAACTCAAACAGCAAAGAAAAAAAGAAAAATAACAGGAAAACATGGAAATTATCAATGTGCGAAAATTCTCATCAAACATGTTTGACGACCTTAATGAATTTAAAACAAAATTTTAACAAATATATGGCAACCAAGTTATTCAAACTGAACGAAACAATATTGAACGAAGGCTACAGTCGTCGCTCTCACCGCTAATACAATATAATACCAACAAAAAAAATAAAAAGAGGCAAATAATTCAAATTGAATTTGGCAAATTTCGCCGGCTATAAAAAGTTCGTTAACCTTTCTGCGACCGCAATAAACTGAACGCAATAACAAGATTGCAAACTTGTACGGCGCACTTGAGATACTTTTCAATATGCTGTTTTAATTTTATTAATTGAGTCCAATTATTTAAAAGCTGAAACCTATATTTTGGACCAAAAAGCTTTTACAAATCCTCTTTAAGTTCCATTATAAACATGTTTCATATCTTTAAATGCAGAGAGAGCACCAATTAAAGCCAGAGCGTCATAGTTGGCTTTGCTGCCAGTGCTCCAAAATGTCGTACCCCAACCTTCCCCACAACCAACCAGCCTTTCAAAGTAAACGATAGCAAAGCACAACGCAGCCCCATGACGAGACGTAGACGTAGTCAACATGAGTTCACAATTTTAGAACAGTTTTTGCAATCGTTGTGAGCACACTTGTTGTTGCTTCAAGTGGTATTATAATTTTTTTTTATATAAAAAATTTCCAATTTATTGTGGTTTTCACAATCTATTCGATAATTATTTGTAAATAACTATAGAGTACTATTGACATTCCACAAGTTACAGGGATTAATAACCAGGGATTTTCTTTACATCAACTGCCAGGTAAGTGTTGACTTTAAGTGGATTGAATGCGTGTTCTATGTAAAGGCAAAAATACTTTTCTAGTCTACGTTACAATATAAAAAAAATAAATATACAGCTGATTTAAATACTGCTTAATGCTGCTTTAGTTTTATTTGAAAACACTTTTGAAAAATTAATAAACTGAGATTTAATTTGAAGTGCTTTGACTAGAGCTCCATATTCTCACCTCTCTCAGCAGATAAAAACCGATTTTCGGTCATTGCTAATCTCTGTGTTGACAAGAAAACCGCGAGTGTGTGCAGTGTTGGAAAACAACATTTTTCCACATTTAAATAAATATTGTTGGTGAAAATGAATTTATTTAACTTTAATAATTTTTAATAATATTACAAAAAAAATGTTTGTGGTCATCTTTTTAGGCAAACAATATCCACTTTTGTTAATCTATATTTAAAGAACTGAAGTGTCGTTATCACTTTGTTCAAAAACAGCTAACCACAATTAAATATTTTGTTTTTATTATCTTGTTGTTTTTTATTGTGATGTTAATTTCTAATAAAATGTTGATAACGTTTTCTACTTCAGAATGACCTAAATTATTGAATATTAAGTGTGAAGTATAGATAAAACAGGCAGAAGGCATTTTTTATGACTGAAAAAAAAACTAAAATCGTTAAAATAGCTTTTAATTGTATAAATATTGTTAAATTAGGTAAAAAAACTAGTTTGGTTTTTTTTTGTTTTGCAAAAAACATTATTGTTTAATATAATTTCTTACTAAAATACTTTACTTTATAAGAAAGAAAGAATTTTTATCTCATTTGTTAAAATATCGCACATTCAGCTTTATAACCGTTAATCAATGTTTCAGTGTTAGAACCTTATCAATTTTTCTCGTCCCATGCATACAAAAATAAAAAATATCAGGTACTACAGATTAAAAACATCCATTGATGTAAATCTTATCTCATGAAAAGATTAAAAACATTCAGTCTTCTATATACTCATGAAATACCTATATTTTGTACTCTCATATATATTTAAATTTTAATGAGTATATTTTTGTTTTTCATTACAGTAAACAAACATGAAGTTGGTAATATTGGATACCACCGATTCAGTAGGCGTTTGGGCTGCTAAATATGTAATGAAAAGAATCAATGATTTTAAGCCCGGTCCAGATAGGTGAGTCTTCATTTATCGGTCATTTAACACACCACCATTTATTTTCAACATACTCTATAGATTCTTTGTGCTGGGCTTACCTACCGGCAGCACACCGCTGGGCATGTACAAAAATCTCATCAAATTCCATAAGGCGGGCAAGGTATCATTCGAGTTTGTTAAAACCTTTAATATGGACGAATATGTCGGTGAGTTCGCTTCGAATTTTTAAAATGCGCTCTTCTCCTGGTTTAACCGCTATGTGTCATAACTTCCAGGTCTTCCACGCGAGCATCCCGAAAGCTATCACTACTTTATGTGGGAGAACTTTTTCAAGCACATCAATATCAATCCCAAAAATGTGCACATACTTGATGGCAATGCGCCGGACTTAGTTGCTGAATGCAATAGTTTCGAGGCACAAATCAAAGAAGCTGGCGGTGTAGAACTTTTTATTGGTGGCATTGGACCTGACGGCCATATAGCCTTCAATGAGCCTGGCTCGTCGTTGGTCTCACGCACACGTGTCAAAACTTTGGCCCAAGACACACTCGAGGCTAATGCACGATTCTTTGGTAATGACATCAGCAAAGTGCCGCGTTCGGCTTTGACAGTGGGCGTGGGCACAGTTTTGGACTCGAAAGAGGTTATGATTTTGATAACCGGCGCACATAAAGCTTTTGCCTTATACAAGGCCATCGAGGAGGGTGTAAATCATATGTGGACCGTGAGTGCATTCCAACAGCATGTCAATACATTGATGGTCTGTGATGAAGATGCTACGCTAGAGTTACGTGTAAAAACTGTCAAGTATTTTAAGGTGAGTTGAGTTTAAATGTACATATAAACATAGTACGTAAATGGATTGAGGTGTGGTTTTTATAATTGGTACGCGACTTTTATAAATAAATATTCTTTTGCTGGTGGTTGGTTCTTAGGCTATGATCAAAAGTAGTGCATTTTTAAAAAAATTTTAATTAAAAAAAGTTGATTCTTCTGAATGTTAAAGAGGATTGCTTTTATTCAAATTTAACATTTATAAAAATTGCTGTATCATAAAGTTATGTTTATTATCGAAATTATTATTGTGATTCAACAAAATTACTGTTATTTTGAGTGCCAGTTTGTTCACGGAGTTATAAATATACTATATTAACACGACTGACTAAATCGTTGTCGGCATAAAGCTCATAAGCTCGTGATTTCATCGTATTCGGTACTCGTCATTGACGCAGATTGGAACAGAGATCTTACGAAGAATTTTCCTCTCGAACGCACCCAAAGTGCTGTTATCAGAGCCGCTCAACGTGCTGCATATAAGTAGTAGGACAGGCATGATTATTGAGTTATAAAGCGTGAGTTTTATTCATCGACAGAGGGCTCTGCTTCTCATTTGCTATTGAGCTCAAAGTAACTCATGTTGGCAAGAGTTAACCTTCGTCTGATCTCAATGCTGATATCCTTGGAGGAGTTTACGCTCCTTAACAACCTCAAAAGATGTATCGTCAACAGTGTCATGGTTTTCAAGACGCTGGGACTGTTTGCTTGTTGGTATTTCGTCTTCTCTGCGTTCACTGCGTTTACTGCAAGACCCACTCGACTAGACTCTTTCTGTAACCTGGAAAATGTTGAACTGACTTCCCACGTATTATGACCAATGATATCACTATCATCAGCATAGCACTCTTAAAAGGCTTGTGAATGTATTTAGTCATCGGTCATCGGTTCCTGCAGCTTTGTTGTTTTTAAGCCGAGCTATAGCTGTAAGTTGTAAGGCAGAATTTCAACGCTGTCATTCATATGACATGGGATTCAAATGATTGGGGTTTCCGGGATATCATCTGTATTGGTGGTATTTTTGACAACGTCTCTACACTGAAAAAACTATGGTGGTGAATATGAATTGAAAACAGGTTAAATTGATGAAAAAGTGATCAATATACAGTCAACAACTCCTAAAAGTATTTTTATAAAATTTCAACGTATTGAATAAAATTCTTTAAATTTACAAAAAAAAAAAAATATTCAATTTCACAAAATTTTCTTCAATCTGACGAAATAGATTATTCAATAAAACAAAAGTTCTTCAGTGTGACGAATTTTTTTATTCATTTTAACAAAATATCTTCAATATGACCAATTTTTGTCTTCATATTAACAAAATATTCTTCAATATAAATTATTTTATTTGTTGTATTGACGAAAAATCTTCAATATGACTAATTTTTTCTTCATATCAACAAAGTATTCTTCAATATGGGCATCTCCCAGTGGCACGGACGCGACATTCACACGGTTTTAATTACTCGAAAAACAAGAAAGAAACAAAATGAGCCGATATGTATTTAAGTGTTCTAACGCGACGAAAGAGTGCTACATTTTATAAAAATATTGGCGAGATTTAGTACAAATTAGTACAAAGTAATAAGCAATCATTCAATGGAACGGACGCGACAAAAAACAGAAGTTTTTTTAAGCTCGTATAGAAATATGCAAAATTTAGCTAATTTTGAGAACTTTTTTTTATTTATAATATGCATGTTAATGGAGGTCAAAGTATAACTATTATTCGAAGACTTATGAAATAAAAGAATTATCTCTTATCTTTTTTTACATAGATATAGCACGAATACGGATGCGACATCATGGACGCGACAAATTTTCCCACAGTAGTAAAATACAATAAAGATGTTCATTATAAATTTTAATAAAAATACATCATAATAAGTTCAATTCAATTTACATAGCAGAAATACAAATCAAAATAAAAAAAAATAAAGTTAAAAGCTGTTAGAGTGCTTTATTTTAATGTTTTTCTTCACTTTTGGTGGACCTTTTTTGGGAGATGCCCATATGTCAAAATTTATTGTTCATATTAACAAAATATTCTTCAATATGACAAAATTTATTCATCATATTATCAAAATATTCTCCAATATCAACTATTTTATTCTTCATATTGAATAAAATTCTTTAAATTTACAAAAAAAAAAAAAATATTCAATTTCACAAAATTTTCTTCAATCTGACGAAGTAGATTATTCAATAAAACAAAATTTCTTCAGTGTGACGAATTTTTTTATTCATTTTAACAAAATATCTTCAATATGACCAATTTTTGTGTTCATATTAACAAAATATTCTTCAATATAAATTATTTTATTTTTTATATTGACGAAAAATCTTCAATATGACTAAGTTTTTCTTCATATCAACAAAGTTTTCTTCAATATGTCAAAATTTATTGTTCATATTAACAAAATATTCTTCAATATGACCAAATTTATTCATCATATTATCAAAATATTCTTCAATATCAATTATTTTATTCTTCATATTTACAAAAAAATTTTCTATTTTATGTATAAATAATAACTTTTTAACAAAAAAAAAAAAAACCTACTTCAAAACCACTACAAAGCATAAAATAATTTTCAATTAGTTTTTGTATTAATTTCTTCGGTTTTTTTGATTATTTATTTAAATATTTTATTAAATCGAAACTGTTATTATTTTAATTTTTGCTGATTTCGTTTATTATTAAATTTTATAAATATATTTTTTTTATGAAAAAAGCGTTGAAGTCGTCTACAATTACGAATGTAACTTGTAACACACAATAGTGCTCAGTGTTCTAAGCTTTTAATTTGGACAGTTTTTTATGTTGGCACCGACATCAACGCTTTATTCATAAAAAAATAAATATAAATTTTAATGATACTCTTGGTGTAAGCAACGAAGTACTCTCGATGTACTTAAAGCAATTTGCTATTTTCCTCCGTACAAACTGACTAAGAAGGTCCATGAAGCTAGGCGGCTTCATTTCCTGAACTTAAAAAAAACTTAAAGCTCACTAAAAAACTAAGAAAAATGGGCCTGATCAAATTTATTGATCCCTGATCCCAAGATGATCAAGTTGAATCCAGATTTTGTGTTGAAATTTTAAAAAGAAGCGTTACTTTCTTAATAAAAAAACGGCACTCGAAAATAGCCTCTATTAAAATTACATTAAAATCTACATCTACATTAAAATCTCGAAAACTTACTGTTATGGCGTATGTATTTAAAACAAATTATAACAATTTAGGTTTCTAAAGTTTCAATATTTTTATGAAAAATTCATAACTCTTCAGACAAGGTGGTCTTCGTAGGGTTTTTGTACATACAATAATTTCACATAGCTTAAAAAAATATGAACATTATTTGCAGATTTCTTGAGCCCATAAACGCTGGTCTTGTAAAAATATAAAAAGCTTTTTACCACATATAATACTTTCAGTAATTTAACATAATCTTTATACTAGGTATTGATTAATAAACTGTATAATTATAAAAAACTTTCTTAATTTGTGCGGGTGGCTGTAATAACTAAAAAATATTTCCTTTAAATTTGATTTTGTTTTAAATGTAAGAATTTATTTAAAACTTATTTAACTTTAATTTTAACCTAACTAAGCAAACGTATTTTAAGCTGCTTCAATTTAAATTGTCAATTGATTTTGACAATCTATGTAATTAAACTTTCCTCTTAAACTTCTTGCTTGGTTTGTGGAACTCTAGAAATGATGCCAACATTTTATTTAAAAGCTCAAACTAATAAATTTTTTTTAAAAAACAGGGTATTCTACGTGATATTCATGAAAAATTGATAGACACAGATCGTGCCTAAACAGGCAGTTTCAATACAGCACAATTTTTTATTGCGGTTTCAAGCCAAGTATAGCCATTTCTCAGATTGTAGGTTGAGTTCCTATATTTCATTTTGACACATATCATTTTATATAATAAAAAGCCGAAACTAACACATTACTTTTTTTCTTTCTATATTTATAGAGTTTAATGGACGTGCATGCTAGGCTGATAGATGAGGTTTAAGAAGGAAAAAACAGAATATGAATGAAAATACACACCTTGATATACATCAATAAACAGCTTTAAAATTAATATCAAAACAAGTTTAATGTAAAAATAAAAAATCGCCATAATTTTCAAAAATTAAAATCATATTGTTATATTTATATTATTTAAGTCTACATTTAAATATGGTTATTCTTAAAAGTTTTTTAAAATTACGTATAAATAACATTTTTTAAAAATATCTTTTCTGTAAAATTTTGACTGTTAAAACTTTTAATTTTTGCATAAAGATTTTATAATTAAAATAGCCTGATTTCTATTTGAAATAAAAATATTTGTATTTTTTTAAAAAATATATCAAAATATTTACTTTATTTAAAGAAGAAAAACATAGATGTGGGAATTTATTAAGTCTTCAATGAGGTTATGAAAAGGCATAATTTTCGAATAAATTATGTTAATGAAACTTTGAATTTCAAGCGAAGAAGAAATAAAAGCGGATCATGTCAACAGATTTCGCATTCAATATTCCATAGCAGACGTTACACCAACATTTTTAGATTTACATACCTCGAATATTGCATTCGTCGTTACTGATAAATATCAAAAAAATTGTGTGTGCATAACTTCAGGCTGTAAAAAAAGTACTGTAATAGCATAAATTAATAGTTTTCGCGACATTTGGTGCGCAGCAGGACGCTTGTCTTTATGTATCAAGATGATCACTTCTTCCACAAAAAGACCACAAAAAAACATATGTCCAAATTTTTATAAATTCATATATTTAAGGAACTTGTATCTGAAAGAAGACATCTCCAAAAGTTCTTTGATTTATTTCAGAAATGTAAATAAACTCATTTTTAGCATGTTCGTTAATTTTGAAGAAGGTTATTAATCCTATTACGGAGTAAGCGTAGTTCCTTATTGTACCAGGGAGGAGATAATGAAAAGTACTTCTGCCTAGTAAAGAGAACATATTGTGTGAAGAAGTCGAAAATTTTGTCAGAGAAGGGAGCAAAAACATTATCAACACTTTTGTGAGGATTAGCGAAAATATGTTGAAAATCGATTCTACGGAACAAAATAAATTCTAGTTTAGCAAAATCAGTTTTCCGAAAGTTGAAGCTGAACGCGTGCTCAAAGCGTGTGTTTATGATGTTAGTGTTGCAAAATAGGGTAAGAGATAGAGGTGTATGGTACTGATCGAGTGCTGAAAGATGATGGTTACTCGCGGAGACTAAACAATTATCAGAATCTGAAGGAAAGTCAAATTCTAGTCTACTGTCAGTTAATTCGTTCAACTGGTAAGTGCTGAATTTCGAATAACAGCTAGTAAACAGAATTTTTTTCAGACTTGTGATCTTAAGAAAATAGTCATACTTGTCATCTAACAGGACCCATTGAAGGTTAGAACGATTAAAGTGACCCAGAAATAAACCGATTTTAGATGGATAAATAAGATCTAAAAGTGAATCGAGTGGGTCTATAACAAGCTGGTAACCATTCACTTTTTAAGAAGGGCGTTAATAATAGCAGATAATATAGGGAGACAAGTGATGGGCTTGTGGGTAATCGGGTTAGGAATAATATTGTTGCTGCTCTTTACGGGACTTTTGAAGGTAAGATATATATTTTGACTATGCACGTCAAGATATTCTTTGCCTTGATGGCTCGTCAAGTCAAGTTGTTAGTGGAAACTATTAATAAATAGCCTAATTCATTTACATCGGTATGGGTTTACCCTCATGCTGTATCAATACTTTGAGGTTTGATTTGGTTTTGACTTCTATTCAGGTGGAGACCGATGCCAAGAAAGATAGATAACTAGATATCTCAAAGACAGTAAAAAAAGTTGCACTGATCTGCGCATCTTGTCACGAAATACCAAGAGCTGCCTGTTTCATATTTGTGTGTTTGCTTGATTGTGAGAATAGAAGAGAGCGAAACACAACCGAATTTCACATCAGATCTATCATGCCGTAGGCGACTCATGTGCATGTCGAAATCTAGTTATTTATCATTCTTGGACCGGTGCCTTATGCATGTAAGAAAGGTTCTGATGTAAGAAAGGTTCGCACATAGCTGTATACACTGTTCTCTGTAAGACGAGGAAGGCATATCTGCTCTCATTGTCGACACAAGAATTCAAAGTAAGTTCCACTTTTGGTGGTTGAAGAGGGTCAATGAATGAAGTGTAACTTCCAGATTGGTTAGGGGCTCCATTTATGACTGGACCAGGAGGATGAAGAAGATGGCTTACAATATGGGAATGAACAAATTTAGGATAGAGTGTATGGAGTATGTTACTCTCATTTTTATTTGATGGTGAGTGTTCAAGTTAGAATGAAGATTATAAAAGACTCGTTTTGGGTGAAAAATCTTACTAGAAAAAGTGTTCTAGTAAGAAGATTTTGTATTCATGGTATGATTGATCTGAGGAGTAAAAATTGAAAAAATATTTGTTGTTAGTTTCCAATTGGGATCAGAGCTAGGATGGGAATTAGGTAATTTTTATCGGAGGGTGTGTAATTTGGATCAGAAAAAGTAAGGTTTCTTTATGTAAATTTTAGACTTAGAATAATAAATGTAAGAATTATTATGTGTGCTACTAGTATAAGAAATAGAACAGGACTTATCAACCATGTTGAAGCTTTAGCTATACCATGAGTGATCTAGACTAGATAAGAGAATATGAGAGAATATACAGGCGAATATAGAAGGTATGTACATTTTGAAATATAAATTTTTTTTTGCGGTTTGTAAAAGTTTTCTGGCAATCCTCATTTAGAATCACAAAGATGTTTTTTTTCTTTGTTTGCAGACCAAGGAAACACTTGTTCTAAAAGACAGACCCTTAATAAACAATGCAGTCTTTAAAGAACATCTTTATTATTTTTTACAATGTCCAACAGTAGTTATTATTGAAATAAATTTAATAATAAAGTGTTTTATATTCATATAATGATGCAAGAATGAGATGATCTTATTATTTTGATTAAAACTGTGTATCACATGTGTGTCTTAAAAAAATTTCAAAAAAATGCTTAACGTAATTTCCAATAACATGAATACCTGCATTTGTCTGGGAGTTGTTTCCATAGTTTTTTTTACCATCGGAGTTGAATAAAACGATGAAGTGCAGGACGGTTAAGAACTATTTTAACAAATGAGATATCATTAGTAAAACTTTGACGTAATTCAAATATACAAAAGAATAATTCGCCCTGATAAGACAAACATTATTGCTAAGAATTCAGTACCTCTAACGGCAGGTAAATTATGAATTATAAGTACGGAATTATCTTTTCTCCATTTATCTCTACAAAGAAGTTCTTTTGTTACGAAAAGAAAATAAATGCGAAAAAAAATTTAAAAATTAGAAATAATGTGGTTTTTTAAGATATAAGTAAATACTATTTTATTGAAAAGTTAAAGTAAAAAGTTGGATACTCTTACTAGGAAATCTAAAAATATTACTTTTTTTCGAAAAATTATTTTTGGTGATCCATCCAACGGCGCCTCATTTAATAAAATGGGATAAAAGATGACCTCGATGTGATTTATTAAAAATTACCCAATTTTCATGATTTTTACTTTTAGCCATTATTAAGCAGATTCAATGAAATGAAACGCCCAATGAAATAGCACCAAAAATAAAAAATTAAGTAATGTTCAATATTTTTTATACCGAAAACGTCCGCAAAACATTTTCTGTTTCACTCAAACCTTTATTTGCAGTTCAATGCTTCTTTTTAAGTTTAAATGTTATAAATTTAAATAAATTATATTCTCCATGTGGTGTCTGCATATCACATACACACAACACACATACATACAATATAAAATACTTTAATTTAAAAATTTGAATTTAAAAAATATTTTTTTTGTTGATGTCAATTTTTATTTATCAAAAAAATTATTATCAAAAATTACGAAAATTGTATTCAACAAGCTTAGACTTAAAAAAAAAAATAAAATTTATATAAAATAAAAAAGAACATTTTTATTTGTGGACAACACACCGTGGTGTCTGCATATCACATACACACAACACACATACATCTATATCTATATCTATATCTATATCTATACTATTATATAAAAGGCTTCTCACGTATCTACGTTGTAGTGTAACTCAAGAACTACTCAACCGATTTTTGTAATTCTTTCACTAACATAAAGCAACATGTTTAACTTGGTAATTGGCGTACTTTTTTTCTTTAAAACTGCTCTTAAAAGTTATTAAAACTTGAGTTTAAAAAGTAGCCAAAAAAATCAAATCCAATAAACATTGCTGCATTGAATTGTTAGATACACAACCAGCGCGCTGCAGCGTAAAGCTTTCTCGCTCTTTTCCTCTCCTATTGTGTTTGTTGTTATTGTTTCTTTTACTTAAAGTGCTTTAAATAAGGGATGTTTTCAGTGTTGCCGTTTTGGCTATTTATAGCCAAAAGTGGCTATTTTTGTTGCTCGTGGCTATTTGGCGATTTTATTTTTCATTTGGCTATTTTTTTACTGGGCTATGGTCTTGCATTCCGGCGAAAATTAATTTTTTATTTTACGTCTAACATTTTCACTTGCCTGAGAATCGCCAGCGAATCGCTTGGAAGATCAAGCAATTGCCTTTGAGCTCATCTGAGAATCATCCGGGTATCACCGACTGTAAGCTGCTTAGGCTGATTCGTCGGGAATTCGACAATTAACCGCCAAGAGGAGTTATAAGAAATTCGCCGAAAAGGGTGGCAAACGAAGTCCTTTTAAGAGTCCTCAGCAATTTGTTCCAAAACATCGTTGTTCTGTCCGAATTCAATGAATTTTTTGTGAATTTGTTTTTATTTCACTTCGAAATAATACGACGTTGCTTCAAAACTATACTAGATTAACTTTCTGATTAATTGTAACGACTTTTCAGATCCTGCTTCATATTCCCATGATAGATTTTGAACATTTTTCAAAAATCCATCTTCCAACAATCGCCGAAATGAGCGAAGGAAGATTTTGAAAATTTTCGTGACTCGCGCATTCATTGCTTTAACATTTGAAAAGCGATGCATTTTCCCAAAAACACTTGGGCGAATCACTGGTGCATCGCAAAATCCACTTCTCTGCCTATCGTCTTCCAAATGTTTGCAGGGAAATGATTTAAAATTTGTACGTGAGGGTGAATTCTCTCTTCATTTGAACACGACCTGCCAGTGATGCTTATCGCGCAGCCGAGCGCAAGAATATCCAATAATTTGACATGTGAAATCTCGAATCATGTGCCACGTAAGAGTATGCAACAATGTATATAACTTTGATCATTGAAAGTAATTATGGTTTGTTTTTAAAAGTAAAATTAAGCAAGTCAGCATGGAAAAGTAAGTTGATATAGCCCTCCGCTACACATAAAACATTCTTCACTTGTTTCACTTAATTTCACTTTCTCACCTACTTATCTATCGCCAATTTCTGAACCAAGGCAGACTTAACTGAAAAGGTTTGACTCCAGCAATCCTTGGTTAGAAGCTAAAAAAAAAATTTAATACATTTTTACTTCCGAAAATGCAAACATTATTTTTATGAAGTTTTTCTGCTCTTATCAAGGAAAAAATAAATTAGCTAAGATCCTTATATATTAAAGGTCCGTCTTTTTAAAGGATTTATGTTTAATATGTTTTAAATATGCTCTTATATTTTAAATATATAATTTTTTATAACATATTTAAAAACAAACATGTTTGTAAATCTATTTACAGTAAAAGACGGTACTGTCTTGTAAAAAAAACAAGTTAGTTAAAAAAGGTATGAATTTCTTTTTCTGAAAGGTATTGTTTCTTTTTGCGTATAAAATTTAACTTACTTATATATAAACTTTTGGCTATTTTTTTTAGATTTTGGCTATTTTTATTTTGTGTTTTGGATATAAAAATAAATTTACTCCGGCAACACTGGATGTTTTACGTACAAGAGCAGACGCAGGAAGTTGTCTCATTCAGTTGGCGCTGAGACTTCAAGTGATTAAGTCTTTGTTGCTTAATTTTTAGGTATGATATGTTTATGCTTCGTAAATGTTTATCTATATTGTTTTTTATGCTGCGTAAATGTTTATTTTTGCTGAGACAAAGAGCGCTACAAGCGTAAGTATAAAATCGTGTTATAAATGAATTACAGTGCGGAAGTAATTGAACATTGTACTGCTTTTAAAATTTTTGGTCATTAATACTTAAAAAGGTCGATCCAAAATGTGAATCAAAAATTTATAAACCAGTAAAATGTCCTATTTTAGTACCTTCATTTATATGCGTTTCCTGACGTTATTTTTGATTATAGCCTTGATTATAAAAATTGGATAAGTAGAATACAAGATAGACTTGAAAAAAGCGAGAAAAAAATTTAAAAATATTGGGGCATAGTGTAATCAATGTGTGAAATGGTGTGTTCGCATTAGTTAACAGGTGTAAGTGTATTGATACGATACTGAAAGGTGTGGTAAAATTTATTTTCAAAATCCTTAAATTAAGTTGAATGGAACAATTTTCATCAAGATGCTGCTTGCTTTAAAACAAGATGTTAAAAGTTACAGATCTTCATATAGTTTTAGTTCGTGCTAAAGAATTAAAATGTCGTTTTTGGAAAACGAAAATAGATTTCTGAGCTAAAAAAAGGTTAAAAACTATTTATTTAGACTTTTCAAACAATTATATACAATTCATACACAATGAAAATATATAAGAATCGCGACATTGGTCAATCAGTTTTATTGGATCAAATAAAAAAATTTTAAATTGAGTGTACATGAGACCGAACCCTAATTTAAAGACCATTTAATTTTTCCTCAAGCAACGAAATTAGCTTCGGTTACACCTAAGAACATTTCGAACAAAATTTGGTCCTTATTGGATCACGGTCAGTAGACACGGCGTTTCCTTGGATTCTAAGGGACTGTGTAGGTAAGTGAGCTGTTTATTAAAAAAAAATATTTTTAAAAAAGTAAAAAAAAAATTTAGATACTCGAAAACATTTTATTGAAAATTAAAAATTATACGTTCTTAGGCCTTACCGAATATTATTTCGTTTTTGGAGTGAAAATTTATTGTACTTGAAAACCAAAGGAAAACATAGAAATCTGCAGTAAGTCAA
The DNA here is from genome assembly GCA_958299015.1 of Tetanocera ferruginea. Classification (NCBI taxonomy): domain Eukaryota; kingdom Metazoa; phylum Arthropoda; class Insecta; order Diptera; family Sciomyzidae; genus Tetanocera; species Tetanocera ferruginea. The sequence goes on from OY282641.1 coordinate 139,153,842, forward strand.
CCAATTTTTAATTTAAAAGTTTAATGCCATGCAGCATCAGACGCTATAATTTTAATTTTTATAATTTTCACGTTATAGATGGATTTAGAAGATTGAAAACCGTGAAATATTAATGAATTTTCAATAAAAATTCAACTAGCTGTCATTTCATTTCTTACATTAAATTTTCATAAAATATTTTTGAACACACATTAGCTTTAGTATAAAATACATACATACCAAATTTTACCTCTGTTAGACAAACATAAGCATATTTATACAGTTTTAAATTTTTTGGTTTGTATGGGAGGTAGGCGTGTCCGTGGGCGGATGACGTCCATTTTTCAAAAACATCTTTGGTTTGTTAAACAAAACATACGTACCAAATTTTATCTCTGTAGGTTGAACAGAAGCTTACATATTGAGTTTTCAATTTTTTGGTTGAATGGGAGATGGGCGTGTTTTGATATAAAGTGAGTTTTCAATTTTTTGGTTGAATGGGAGATGGGCGTGTTTTGATATAAAGTATATACATACCAAATTTTATTGTTGGAAGTTTATTATGAGCTTAGTTTTGCAGTTTTCGATTTTTGGGTTGTATGGGAGGTATTCAGGTTTAGGTTATAACAAACTTGCAAACAGGTTAAAAAATCAAGTGTTGTATTCGCTTTTAACCTAAATCACCCCAATTGGCTATGGGTGCTTTTTTTGGTATTTTAAGTGCTTTTATTTAAGTGTAATATGTGGATTTGTTTTATTTAATGATGTCTTGATGTGCCAAGTTCATATGTTTAGTCTGTAAATATCAAAGAATTCACTCTTACAAGGTACGCAAATATGTAAAAAAAGTGTTATAGAACAGGGTCCGGAGAACTCTATTTGCAAACGATTACAGTATGCGTCACTGTTTTTGTACATGGCATCCCACTATACAATATCCCTTATAAATTTGGGCTCTCTTAACACGAAAATAGCAAACATTTTTTTTATGGATACGTTTTTTGAAAAAATTGTTGTTACTTTATTTTATCGACCTTTGACTTTGTGTGTGTTTTTTTTTGACCTAAAGCCTGAACAACGTTTTAAAAAATTTTAGTTTTTTGTGTTGCTTTTTTCAAAATTTTGCTGTATAAAACCTCGGTATATGTGGTACTCCGAGGCCTTAAAATATATTTTTTAAGGATATTTTCCAGTTTGATCCTCTTACAACCTCACCCACTGCATCTGTTGCGCAGTGTACCTTTTTATATATTTTAATATAATAAAAATTAAAAATTTTTTTTAGCTTAATGAGGAAATTCTCTTTAACTTTCCTTTTTTAATTTAAATCGGGGCTTTTTATGGTTAGTTATTCATTGCTCAGATACGATACGTTCACCAATGCGAAAGTGCTCTTTTAACCATCAAGACTGTATCCATTTCAACATCATATAACATTTTAACATTTCTTAAATTTATCAAAATTTACAAAATTATGAACGTTTGGTTTCTTTGTAGCTACTTAAAGTTTCATCGGACAGACATAAAACCCGAATTCTACACAGAGAAAATTTTGTTCCTCTAACATTTATTTTCATTTACAAAACGGACATTTTAAAATGAGCGAATGAATATTAAACGTTCGTTAAATATTTTAAAATGAAAATTTCAGAAGTGAAGAATAATTAGAAGCTATTTTTTAAAATTTTTATTTTAAACTATCAACCGATCGTTTGAAAATCATACGTATGTTTTAGAAGCTAATTTAAAAATGTCCGTTTTTAGAATGAAAATAAACTTTATGAACTTGCTCCTCTACAAAACTATTAATGCTTTAATGACACTAATGATGTTATAACACAATATTTGTAAATAAAAAACAAGTAAAGAAACTCTAAAGATGGTCTAGCCCGACTATGGACTACCCGAAAACCACCTACTCCGAAAACAAACACAATGATATATACATATTGAAGTTTGGACAGGACAACGTCTGTCGGGTCAGCTAGTACAATATAAAATACTTTAATTTAAAAATTTGAATTTAAAAAATATTTTTTTTGTTGATGTCAATTTTTATTTATCAAAAAAATTATTATCAAAAATTACGAAAATTGTATTCAACAAGCTTAGACTTAAAAAAAAAAATAAAATTTATATAAAATAAAAAAGAACATTTTTATTTGTGGACAACACACCACAGATATGTACCAGCAATTCTGCTCTAAACCACTATTGACTTATAGGCAAAAAAAAAAAAAAAATACAGCTCATATCTTACTACCTATTAATTAATTTCTGTGAAATAATTTTGTATAAAAATATTTTTTTGACCTCTACATAGATATTTATTAAAGGTCACACTCAAAATGCAAAATTTCTCAGCCTTCTTTAAGAAGGCTTAAGATAATCAATGATCGCAGTTAATGCTCTAGTTTAGCTGCGAATCTCATTTCTACCTGTTAGACAATTATAAAATCGATTTTCAAACCATATACCTTAGTTTAAATTTTTGAGTTATTCCCAAAGTGAGCTGTGAACAGGTAAAAAATGCTCATGTAAGTATTTTAATCACCTCACTTTCGCTAATTGTTTTCACACTTAACCTTTTTATTGCGATAATATTGCACATTTAAAACGAATCTTCTCTCTACTATCACAATTCCCAGAATTGCAGCAGACAGAATGTTGCAATTTTTTGCCTTAAGAGCCTTTAAGTTGCTCTTCCAAAAGCGCATAATACAAAAGTCCATCAAACCGTAACGATCGTCAAGATAAAGGAGTGAGCTGAAAAATTATAGTATTTGCTATATGAAAATGGGAAACTACATTAATACGATTGTTGAATGGTTGGTCGAAGAAACAATTGCTTATAAATACAATTCATATTCTCGATGTAGTGGACTACGGCCAACCACAGAGCAATATCAACAGCAACAGCAGCAGAAACCATTAGCACAGTTACATCGGCAGCAACATGTACAAATTGAACTACAATTGCAGCAACATCAACATCAACAACAGCAACTTCAACAAAAACTTCCACAAGAACAGCAGCAACTAGTTCCAACTTCACTTCAAGCTCAACGTCAAGCACAATTTTTGAGTACCATCAAGTTTGATTTCGATAATGATTGGCATGATTTTGGCATATTCGGTAATCAGCTTGGCCACCTCATCTACAACTATGTAGAAACAAGTAAAACCAAAGAGTTAAATTTACTTAAATGGGCTCAATTAAAATTGGAATTGACTGAGGAACTGATGCGCAGAAATCTACCTCGTCAGTCTACTCCAAATCAAAGTTTAATCGACGCCGATGAGACAAAACAAAATAAAGTGATTCTTGAAAGTCGACAGATGAGATACTTGAGAAAATATCGTGACAGACTGAAAAAACTTATAGAGCATATAAAGTCAGCTCAAGGAAGCCATCGAATGGGTCGCAGAGCATTACTTAAAAAGTGTACCGAACTCTCAGGTGTTAAGATGAGAGCGTATAAACTGAAACGTTCACGAAAAACGCTCCTTATAAATAAGTTCAATTAATCAAATAAAATAAAATTAAAAAAATGCCTTTGAAAATTATTTTTTAATGAATTTTTTTGATGAATAAAATTAGTTGTGAATTGACTTCATTGTGAATATCATTAATGCATTAATTCGATAAAAAAATCTATGCGTTATTCTTAACAAAAATAAATTACTTAATAAATATTTGAAGGGTTGGGGGAACAAGGTGCCAAAACCCACATTAAACAAGTTTTGAGATTAATGCTATTGAAAGTTCAACGGTTCTAAAAATTGAAGTTTTGAAATATTCTTTTAAATTTTTTGGATTCATAAATTAACATGAATTTGTTTCTTGCGAATTATTGTTATCAAATAGTTTTTTTCTAAAACGCATATATTACAAGAAAACCCGGTTTTCATAATAAAGGTGCCGAAAATATTATGTAGGTATTATTTTAAAGATATAATATTAGACAATATATATTATTATATATTGAAGGTTTTGAGCAATGCTGAAATAACTATTTGCAGTTTAAAGGGTTCGATCTTCGTTGATTACAAATCTGTAGACAGATTCAAGTTAAAAATTAAAGAGAATCAAATATGACCAAATTTGACCAAATGAAGATCAAATAAAAAAGAGTCTGACCTTCACTTCTCAAAATATGATTTTTATGTTATTGACTAGTTTACAGGCCCGTTCTACGACCGGTCTCATTCAAAATAATTAAGTTGCAGACGATATGACAACATTTTTTACATTCATCTCGAATGTCAGTCGAGATGTCATTGAAAGAAATTTTGGGCGCATACTTTCTGGCTGACTTTTTTCGTATACTAAGGAGGGACATAACATTCGCGGCAGAGAAAACAGACATTTTTTAAAAAATTCATTACTCAGTCCAAATCAAACATTTTTCCAAAATTTTTATTGTAGAAAATTGAACAAATTACAAAAACAAAAAATTCAAAAAAAAATATTTTTCACTCCAACATGGTTTTATAGAGCTCCTAACTGGCGGCAGAGAAAAAAAAAGGGGCCTCGTGGTTGCAGCGTTGGGATTAGCAAAAATTGTCCGATCTGGGAAAAAAAATTACTTTTTCAAATCTAAACAAAATAGGCTATTGTATGATAGGAGCTTTTTTTAAATTTTTTTTCAATTTTTGGTGATGTTCCAAATTTGAAAGTGTGTATTTTGGAAAAAATGTTGACTTTAAAAATTCATAAAAAATCGAAAAAAAAAATTTAAAAAAGCGCGTGTCATACGATAGCGAATCAAGTTTAAAAAAAATACAAAAAAAAAAAATTCGTCAAAAAATGAACCCGCTAGTGCCTCACCCAGTACGAAAAACATGGTTTCGAGATAAACGCGTTCAAAGTTTATGAACAAAGAAAAATGCATTTAAAAATAAAAATGCGCTCTCACCAATCCGGCTTTAACTTTTGAATCCGTAGAAATTTTTCCATGAAATTAGAATCATAAATCTTAGATCTTAGATTCTTAAATTCTTAGAATCTTAAGAATATTTACTAAAATACAAAATTATTACAAAAAAGTCGATGTCAAAAAACGGCCAATGTCATGTCCCCGTTAAAAGCCCTTTAATAGCAAGAATAATTATTTTGAACGTTATTTGGTGCAGATCCAGGCTGAACAGGTTCTGGTTCAGAAGTTGGTCAGGACATAAGAAGCACTGTAATAGCAAGACATAATTATTACAGTTTGGTGTATAATAGTTGGGGAAAATGACGCTTTGTCCTAAGATTTCTAATGCATAATATAGAAGAGGTTCTGGTTCAGGCTGAACAGGTTTTAAAAAAATAACAATTATGAACAGTTTAAGCGATTTAGGGCACGGAGTGCGTCGCTTGTCTTTTATATATTAAGATGTTATTGTCTGTTATTTATTTCTTAAAATTTAATGCTTTACGATATTGAATGAATATGATAATATTTTTAGGTATCTGCGTAGCTGTTGCTAAAAATATTGAAACAACGGGACAACTTTTAGAGCCTTTATTTTCAATCAATTTTTCAACTCGATTTCAGTTCCTTTCTTTTTATGGATATTCTTTTATTCTTTTTTTTTTAAGAATACACTTTAAAATGACAAAGTTGCAAAACAAAGTCATTTCAATTTAGTTTTAAAATTTTGAATGATTCAATTCGTATTTGGGTCAACACAAAAACCGCTTTTTCAATTGACTCTTGAAATGAAGTAAATGGAATCCATTTCATTCATCAAATAAATAAAATAAAAAAACTCACATTCTATTTACGTCAAAAGTAAGCGCCAAAGAGTTCAATACCCTACGCCATATCCTTGCAGTGTCTAGAGATCAAGTACATGGAATGCAACAAAATTGATTGAATGTAAATTTTTTTCGATGAAACCAACGTTGACGATGAACTCTTAGCAATATCGCGCAGTAGGTCGTCATCGTCGTAGTCGTTACGTTTGCTCTGGTCAATGACACTTCGACACATTCACATTCTAAAGAGTGTTAAATAAAGGGGATGGCAGAGATGGAGGTAAACAAAAACAGTTACGACTAAATTGCTAACAGATCCATCAGGTATTTTATTATTAATTAGAACAGCTCATTGGGGGTTAATAAGGCCGCTAAACTGTCCTGTATTTTGTACATTTTAATTGATTTCAGGTAAATGGTGGTGACGTTGATGATGTTAAAGGACGTTGATGGCGCTGCTAATGTTGTTAATGCTTTCAGTTAATGGGCACGAAATCAGGTGCATTAAGCTCAACATAAAAAAAAGATGCATTTATCCTTGCACGAAATCAGGTGCATTAAGCTCAACATAAAAAAAAAAATGCATTTATCCTTGCTGTAAGGATATTGCAACAGCATTAACACTGACTTTAAATTTAAAGCAGGCACATAAAACAAATCCAAAAGCAAATTTTATATCAGAAAAATATTGATATTTAGGTATGTAAAAATTTGTTCATACAATTTCTGCTAGAGTTCAAAAAAGTAGTTATTGAAAATAAAAGCAACCGTTAACTTTAAAGTATTTATTATTTACTCATGATAATTATGAAGCCAATTCGCTGGAAAAAACTGCTTTCAAGTATTGTTTTGTTTTAAAAAACTTTTACAGTTATGTCTATGCTTTACGTCACATTTATAGCAAAATACAATATGAACTTTTATTAAAAAAAATAAAAGTAATCCTGAAATATTTTTATTTTTTTGTATTGCACGAAATAAAGAACATGTGTTAATAATATTAACTGAAAACTTATTTAGTGCTTATTTTTAGGCTGTTTCTTGATTGTCTTACATTTTACTTGCATACTTTTAGTGAAACGTTGTCATCTTTGACAAGAAGGTCAATTTGCATCACGAAAAATCCCTTCAACACAGTTGTTTTCAAACAATTGTGAGCGATATCTATAAAACTAATTTTATTTGTTTATTAATTTGATCTTTATGCAAACGTCATCTGTATTTACTTAATAAATTCATGAACTTAATTTGTATGATAAACTTGAAAGAAATTACCGTTATTTGGACACGGAAATAACGTGAAATGTTTAGTACGTAAAATAAAAAAATATATAAATTAAAAAAAAAATTGCTTGCATGGTATCAAAGTTTGAAAATAAAAATGAGTAGACTCACTGGAATTTATTTCAAAGTTTTATATGTTACACTTAAAAAATACCCTTCAAAAAGACCTTTCCAATGATACCCTATTTACGAATATCGGCTTTAAATTGACAAGGCTCCGTTGTCCCAAAATATACCCTATTTTGTTCGTGAAAAAATATGGTAAAAATTTATAATTCTCCACAAAAATGAAGTTACAAAAAATTGCCCATCCTATACAAGATTCCTCGACATTCCGAAAGTAATTGAAATGATTTACATGCTATTACTTACTTTACGATGTTTACTTGAAGAGTGTTATGCATACTCTTACACGTTTTTAATAACGTTCGAAAAAAATTTACCACTCGACTACCGAGATGACCGCGTTTCGGCACCAAGTTGTATTTAATTCTGTATCTGAACAGCCAATGATTTTTTTCCACTTTTTCAAACTTCTAGCCCAATGTGCGCACCACTATGGGTATTTGACCCCAAACGGTCTTTTTAATTATTTTTTCTTCACATTTTTTGAAGTAAATTTTACTTATTAGTATAATCAGAATTGCCTAAAAACAAATTTTAGATTTTAGAAGACAAAAAAAGTCTTCTGGGCGACTTTGAATTTCAGTATTCAGGGGATTTACATCGACTTATTTTCCAGCTTAGAAAAATGTTTGCCTTTTTTAGAAAAGAACTCCAAATATTTATGGTAATTTTGGGAAATTCATTAAAAAATGTGAATTTGGAGCTTAAGATATAACTATATATTGAGTTATATACACGCAAAGAAATTTTTCGTTTACCGCAACTGAAAAATTCACGAACTATATTTCGTTTGCGAACTGTATTTGCCGCAAACGAATATTCAGTTGTCATCAACTTAAAAAAATATATGTTACCTGAAACGAAAAACAACGAACTTTATGAAATTTTATCATTGTTCAAGTTCAAGTTTGCTGGCGTGCGAGTCTACAACTCGATTGACCTGGGTTTATCACCGACAAGAACACCGAAGTTTTTTTTTTACATAAAATAATTTTTTTTTAAGTAAAAAATGAAATGTTAAATTTTTTCTAGGTTGAAAAAAAACTTATTTTGACGGTTATTTTTTACCAAGCAGTTAATTAAACAGAATTAGAGTTTCAATAAATAATTAAATTTGTTGATACTAACACAGTCAGGATTCGAACCCACGTTTTCCGCATCCAGTCTAGCACGCATCCATTGTGTAAAATTGTGTAGATATTGTGTAGAATGAATTCTTTTAGAATAAAAATTTGTGTGTCATGAGAAATGAATCTTTTTCTACAAATGAAGTTTACAGTTGTACAATACAAATTTTTCGGTTGCTGCAATTTAAAAATAACTAACGTTAATGGCAAATGAAATTAATTTCTTCCAACTTAATAACGCATTTTCCGCAACTGACTATTATTATTACAACTGTTCAAACGTTTGCAAAATATGACTTAAGCACAACAAACGAAGTTCGTTTGCAGCAAACTGGCGATAAACGTTTGTTTTCTCTGCGTGTATTGAGAGAGTTAGTAAGAGAGAATAGAGTTCCTTACCCATCGGTAGTTATTTTTAGAAGAAAGATTACCTGATTTGATAGCTTCATGGGAAGTTCAACCATAACTTATTTAGCTGTTTAGTTTTCATTTCATAAAACTTCTAAAAATCAAATAGAAAAAGTACACTACTATCACTGAGCATATAATAGATAGAGGACTCAAATCGCATAAAAATATGCTTCTATCGAAATTGTATGCAATGGCTCCCACACTCTCATTTACGCTCCCATCGTGCATGCGTTCAAACGAACGTGACTTCGTGTTTCCATTGCCGCAGCTACCACATTGTCGTGAACTTTCAAATGATCGTCAGCTTGTGTGTTGTTGTGGCTACCAGTGCTACGACGCATGCGCTTAGTTGTTGCTAGCATCGTTTATTTTTGTTTTGCCTGTCCCTTTCCCTTGCTGCAGCTACCACGATGGCTACCATATATTTTGTTATTGTAGAGTTGTTGTACATGAAACCGGTTATTGTTGTTGCTGTTAAACGAAAATCAATGGATAATGAATGAAGCTCAAGTTTCTGAATTTTGCGATTTCAGCATTTTTTCGTTTTTGTGATTATGATCTTTTTAATTGTAATCTTAAAATATATATTTAAATTAAATTGAATTAAATTAAATAAATTAAATTAATTAAATTAATTAAATTAATTAAATTAATTAAATTAATTAAATTAATTAAATTAATTAAATTAATTAAATTAATTAAATTAATTAAATTAATTAAATTAATTAAATTAATTAAATTAATTAAATTAATTAAATTAATTAAATTAATTAAAGTAATTAAATTAATTAAATTAATTAAATTAAATTTAATTCAATGAAATTAAATTAAATTGAATAAAATTTAATGAAATGAAATGAAATTAAATTTAATAAAATTAAATAAATAAAATTGCATTTAATAAAAATAAATAAAATTAGATTAAAAACATTTAATAACATTTAACTACATTAAATGACATTATCTTTTTCTTTATTTTCATTTAATTAAATTGCATTAAATTGCATTAATTAAAATTACATTAAAATGCATTTAATTAAATAAATTAAATTAAATTAAATTAACTTAAATCAAATAAAAAAAATTAAATCAAATTATATAAAATGAAATAATTTTAAATAAAATGAAATGGAATTCAATAAAATTAAATAAATTTAATTAAAATTAAAAATTAAATTAAATTAAATTTTATTAAATTAATTTAAATTAAATTAATTAAATTCATTAAATAAATTTAATTTAAAATTTAAATTAAATAAAATTAAACTTTATTAAATTAAATTAAATTAATTAAATAAATTTCATTAAAAATTAAAATTTAAATTAAATTAAATTAAATTAAATTCAATTAAATTCAATTAAATTCAATTAAATTCAATTAAATTCAATTAAATTCAATTAAATTCAATTAAATTCAATTAAATTCAATTAAATTCAATTAAATTCAATTAAATTCAATTAAATTCAATTAAATTCAATTAAATTCATTTAATTCATTCATTTAATTTATTTAATTTTATTTAATTTTATTTAATTTTATTTAATTTAATTTCATTTATTTAATTTAATTTATTTTAATTTAATTTGATTTAATGTAATTTAATTTAATTTAATTTAATTTAATTTAATTTAATTTAATTTAATTTAATTTAATTTAATTTAATTTGATTTAATGTAATTGAATTTAATTTAATATAATTTAATTTATATGAATTTTATTTAATTCAAATTAATTTAATTAAATTTAATATTATTACATTTAATTTAATTTAATTCAATTGAATTTAATTGAATTTTATGGAATTTAATTGAATTTAATGGAATTTAATTGAATTTAATGGAAGTTAATTGAATTTAATTGAATTTAATTGAATTTTATTTAATTTAATTTCATTTCATTTAATTTTATTTAATATAATTATATTTAATTTAATTAAATTTAAGTTAATTTAATTTAATTTAATTTATTTTAATTTAATTTGATTTAATGTAATTGAATTCAATTTAAAATAATTTAATTTATATGAATTTAATTTAATTCAAATTAATTTAATTTAATTAAATTTAATATTATTAAATTTAATTAAATTTAATTCAATTGAATTTAATTGAATTTAATTGAATTTAATTGAATTTAATGGAGTTTAATTGAATTTAATTGAATTTAATTGAATTTAATTGAATTTAATTGAATTTAATTGAATTTATTTGAATTTAATTGAATTAAATTTAATTTAATTTAATTTAAATTTTAATTTTTAATGAAATTTATTTAATTAATTTAATTTAATTTAATAAAATTTAATTTTATTTAATTTAAATTTTAAATTAAATTTATTTAATGAGTTCAATTAATTCAATTTAATTTAATTTAATTTAATTTAATAAAATTTAATTTAATTTAATTTTTAATTTTTATTAAATTTATTTAATTCCATTTCATTTTATTTAAAATTATTTCATTTTATTTAATTTGGTTTAATTTTTTTTATTTGATTTAAATTAATTTAATTTAATTTAATTTATTTAATTAAATGCATTTTAATGTAATTTTAATTAATGCAATTTAATGCAATTTAATTAAATGAAAATAAAGAAAAGATAATGTCATTTAATGTATTTAATTAATTTAATTTAATTCAATTTAAATTAAAATTACAATTAAAAACATCATAATCACAAAAACGAAAAAATGCTGAAATCGCAAAATTCAGAAACTTGAGCTTCATTCATTATCCATTGATTTTCGTTTAACAGCAACAACAATAACCGGTTTCATGTACAACAACTCTACAATAACAAAATATATGGTAGCCATCGTGGTAGCTGCAGCAAGGGAAAGGGACAGGCAAAACAAAAATAAACGATGCTAGCAACAACTAAGCGCATGCGTCGTAGCACTGGTAGCCACAACAACACACAAACTGACGATCATTTGAAAGTTCACGACAATGTGGTAGCTGCGGCAATGGAAACACGAAGTTACGTTCGTTTGAACGCATGCACGATGGGAGCGTAAATGAGAGTGTGGGAGCCATTGCATATAGTTATTTTTGGGTTGAAATTTTTATATGGTTTGAGTTCTCTATTTATTGTATGCTCAGTGCTACTATGCTAGACTTTTAATTTAGATATACTTAGATAAGATAATCCATGTTTATTAGTAAATTTCCAGTAAATTTACAATTCAATTGATAAAGTAAGGTGAAAATAAGTAAAACTCAACTAAGAAGAACGTCTGGCGGATTTAGAATTCCATTTTTTCTATTGAACTGTATACAGCTTTGACAACCGTTAGTCCTTTACCGTTAACGATTTTCGGAATTTCAATAAGTATGTATCCATTTTCAAACATCAGATATGAAAATGATATGCGCCTACAGGACTATTTCAAAGAAAAAATTATTTCTTGTGCAAAAATGTTCCGAATCAAATTTTGGTTTTTTAAGTGAAACTTCTTTAGCCGCGTATACAACATACGGCGAGTGAAACGGGTGGTAAAACCGATGTTTCATTTTAATGAAATGGCGGCGAATTAAGGTGAATTTAGGTCAATTTAGGTTAATTTACTTGAAATTTGGTGTTCGCAACAACTTATAAATAAGAATTCATAAGGTGTTTGGAAGTAAACAAATTATCAAACAATGGTTTGAGTCCGAACTAACAGACGAACTAATCAACAAAGTCTTATACCGTTTTATATGTTTTTATAGCTTTTATATGGGAATGGAAACGGAGAGCAAAACCAAACTAAAAGGTTTAAAACCTCGGCTTTTTGGAGTTCATTCGTTTAGAATCGATTTGTATGAAACGAAATTATGTTAGGGTGTAAAATCAAATTATGAATTTTCAACCGTAACTGTGACATGTTATGGTTGAATTTTCAACTAGACATGTTATGGTTCAATTTCCAACCGTGACACGTTACACTGGAATTTTCAACCTGTATGATTCAATGGCCAATCGGATGCAATGACATTATCTGATGTCGCAGCCGGGTCAATTACACTTTCATGGATTCCATGGAGCATTTGGACAAAAATGGATGATTTGTGGCCAATTAGATTCAATGGGATTATCTGAAGTCACTGGCGAGTCCTCTACACTTTTATGGATTCCATGAATCATTTCAACAAAAAGGGATGATTATATGGCCAATCGGATGCAATGGATTTTCTGAGGTCAATCATAATGACCACTTATGAACAAAAAAAACATTAATGGATTTAATTTTTAAGTAAATTTAAAAATGGTGTGGCGGCCACACCCATTTTTTTTTTCTTTAAATAAACTTCATTAAATGAACTACCAACAATCCTAGAGCATTTTATTTTATATAAGGTACATTCTATTGTACGTGGGGAACGCATGAATTTGAAAAATGATGAAAAGCAGCACCAAATTTATGGTTTAAGAAAAGATGTTGACTTCCAGCTCACATTTATCAAAAATCTGATTTCGAAAATTAATTTAGCAACCAAATCTATTGGATGCCAGTTTAAGAATCTGTCCTTGCAGGGAGGATTCAAAACACTTATGCAAAAAAGGTCATCTACGTAATGTGTATAGAAGTATATTGGAGATCGTTATGATGCCATTTGCTGAATGAGAAATGCTATAATCTGCACGTTTCTGGCTTCGACTGATATGATAATAGAGCATTTAAAGGTTTACTTCGAAATATTTATTTAATAATAATGACTGCATACAAAATACTAGTTCAAAGTCTTATCCTCACGTAAAGCATATATTTTTAGAAACTCCCAAACCTTTAAATAAATCTTTTCAAAAGCGAGATCAAATGTAGTGTAGTAGTTTTAAGTGGAACTTCGATAAATTTCAGTCAAATAAAATTGTTATATACTGTGTATTCCAAACAAATTTCACAAAAATTTGATGTTGTTCGTTTACGTTATGCGAAAAATTGGCTTAAAAAATTACAGCACCTCTTTAACGGAGTCTATCAACATGTTGCTGAACGTGTACAAATTTGTTGCATATACTTAAATATGTGTTTGTTAAATTTTTGTATGTTTGTATAACAGCAAAAACTTTTACTTTTAAGTCCAGCTATTTACGCACTTACTTTAATTTCGCAAAATTCAGTCTCGTGGGAATTCCTTTTAATTTAAGTAAATGTATTAACTTTGTATGTATTAACAACCTCCTTACAAACATTATGCAAATTTTGTACAAATAAATAATAGACATTTCAGTTGGCATATTAGTCTCATTTAATTGTCCTGGGAAAACTATGGATGGACTTGAAATGCAAATAGTTAACAATTTAAAATAATTAGCAACTTGCCACTAATTTTCGCTAGTGTAATTTTATAAATTACCTCAACATACTTAAAATACGAGAAAAATAATTCTTTGAAATAAGAACAGAGCTTGCAAACTAAATTTTAAAAATACACATAGAAGACATGCTTAATAGATCAGAAGAAGTTTCACAATAATTTTCTTTTTCAAAAATATTCTCTGACTTCTATTTTGCAAGCAAGAAGTTGGAATTTGTTGAACTGTGTCATCAGCTTTTAATTGCTTATTTAAATTCTTCACGGCAAATAAAATTTATTGAGGCGCAACGTAGGATTTTTTGCCATGAGCAAAATAAGCTTCTAAATTCTTTCTCTCGAATTGGCTTAATTTTTCTTGATCCCATTTGCTACTTTCACTTTTCTGCTTCTTTTACGGCAAACATGTTCAATTCAAAGCTACGTATGTAGGGTCCTGTTTTTGTATTTGTTTCATAATAACATAACCCACACCGTTAAATGCCTAATGGGTGACACCATTCATTGCAAGAAATGGCACTCGCCTGTGCTATTTAAACAGGAACATAATAACATCACCACAACAACAACAACTTAACAACTTGACTCCAATTCCTAACGTAACTTGCAGTCACACACCAGCAGCACCGATATAACCACACAAATAACTAAATAAACAGAATTTCACACAAACACACGCTCCCGAATGCCACATAAATATTTTGAAAAAGGCGTTAAAATTCTAACATGCTCCGTAAGTTTCATAAAAATTTCTCTTCATGTGGAATGTTGGCAGAAATGTTATGAAATTAAAATAGGAACAATGCAAGCTGGCAGTTTTGATATCTCATAATTGAATCACATAATTTTTTTTTAAGTGCTACGCACATCCTGCAAATTAATTTGACCCATAAATGAGACGACATATTTGCAAAGGAAATAGTTTTGAAATTATCATAATTTAAATGAAGCTGTTAGGTAGATTTTGCTAACAGATTTTTTTAACAAAACGATAAAAAACGCAATAAAAGCTGGCATTCAATTTAAGATTTTAATTAATAAGATTATTTTCAAGCCTATTTAAAAAAGAGAATTAGAATAATATTTAAACTTAAATCAATTAGCAATACTTAAAAAACAAACAATCTTGCAAGGTCCAAGGAATTAGTCCATTGTGAATCTGCCTACAACTCCTTAGAGGCCATTTTTATGAGAGCCACCCAGAACTTGCTACAAAATCCAGGAGACGCTTGACGTCTGCTTTTTTGAAATTCCTCGATCATTAAAAAATGGCTTTCCTAGATGGAAAGCGTGTCTAGGGCTTGAGCCTTTTGCGAGAGAGAGCCGAGCATGAGCAAAGTAGATGCGATACCGACTTCTTCCCTTGCTCATCCCTGCAGTTCTTACAGAATTCATAGCCCCCATTCTTGCAGCATACCTACATATAAGACTTATACAACTTATACAACAACAACAAAATTGGACATTTCAAGTGGCATACATAGTGTTTCCATGTCCGGCATGAACGCCTCTCAACCATCTCTTTTAGAGCTGAGCGAACTTTGAGTGCTGCTGATGATGTTAGGAACACTCCTTCAAGAGATTTAATAGCAGCTTAGCTGTCCCTAAAAATGTAGACATCCCAAGTCGATACCTCATTATACCTTAGCAAATCTTTAATTTCAAAAAATCCATTATTTTTGCCTGAGAAATTCTGCAGTAGCCCGGCAGTCTAAAAGAGGTGCTTTTATTTAGATTCGGAAAAGGACACCTCCACCTCCTTGTAGTCGAGTTTTGAGCCGTCAGTAAAAATATGAGCGACAATGTAGTTTACTGGTTTTAACCTGTCCCATTCCTCTCTGGTTGGGATCATGTTATGGAAGCCTACCTCAAAAGAGAACTTGGCAGTTACGAAATCGGTGTTGAAAGAAACAAGAAAGATTCCTTGGGACCGAGAATAGAAGAGTGACCTGTATGATTATAAGCACACTGCGAGGTAACGTTAAGACGAATAACTGTTTCCTGCTCCACCTTTTTTTCCAGAATATCAAGGAGTATTAAGTGAAGAATTGCATTCAGTACATCAGAGGAAGTGGACTTCAGTGACCCACCGATACACTGGATGCAGTTCTTTATACTTTCAGTTCTTTTCAGTTATTTGTATCAATACTTGGTTTCCAGCTTAACTTCCTATCTAAAATCACTCCTAGATATTAAGCTGTGTCCGCGAAGGATAGCTGAGTGCATTTGGACGTGTGGGATTTATGGGTGGAATCTTAAATTTCTTAAAGAATAAATTAAAATTTTAAATTTAAAATTTTAAGATCGGAAAGTGCTGAACTGATTAGCTACGAGAGAGCATCGGCCCGAACCCTGTAAGCGCATTTATGATTGATGCAGGGAGGACAGTGTTGATTGCACTTTTGATATTCAAGAATCATAGAATATAGGAATATATCTTTTGGTGAAAAGATTTCTCTATCTCTATTTGGATAAAAGTAGAGAGAAAGCAGATCCTTATCAACGCTCCAATGAATATGTAGGTCTATTGTTTTTTTTCAAGGTTTTCAGCAGGAAGGATGATAGACTTATAGGTCTACACTTTTTTGAACCAGTTTGCGAGTTCTTATATGCTTTCGGAATATAAACTATCAAGACATTATTTAAAAATGGCTTGCAGCTAAAGAAGGATAATAATCGCCGTCTGCTGTAGAGGAATAACAGGAATAACACTGTCCAGTCCAGGAGATTTAAAGCTTAAAGCTGTTCAGAGCTCAGTTGATTATGCACTCAGATATAATACTATTAAGATTGCTCCTCACCAGGACCTCTTCACACCTAAATGGGTCGGCGAAGAAATCTGGAAAATGGGTGCTCAGAAGAAGATTTAACAAAATTCCAAAATTTATAGACAAAAATTGCACCAGGTGGAGAAAAATGTAGGACGCAGAAAATTTGTTTCCCTTAAATAGTGTCTCCAAGTGGTCCGGTACATATTTATACCCCAACGCGTACTGCTTTGAGTATTAATTTTGTCACGACGTGTGTAACGCCCATAAGGAGGCATGGTAGGTATATAATATATATATATGTTTGATCAGCATCACCACCTGAGTTTATTTAGCCATGTCCATCTCTCTGTGGACACGAATACAGCCGTAATTTTTAAGCTTTCGTACTGAAATTCGATATTTGAGCTTTTTTCTAAAATGCAAAGATCAACTTCGAAAATAGAAGCTAAATTGGATGAAAACCACGCCTTCCTCCCACGCCTACCTCCCATACAATCCCAATAATAAAAACTTTATAAAGAAGCTAATATTTAACTTATAATATTTATATTCGGTATTTGTGTATTCTATGTCAAAACTGAGGTGTGTAAGAAAAATGGGTGTTATCCTTAAACAAACACACCCACCTCCCATACAATCCCAAAATTGAAAAGTATATAAAGAAGCTTCTGTCGAGGCTACATAAATAAAATTAAGAATTTATTATCTTTACTTCAAACCTAAGCCGGGTTGGAAAAATGGGCATCATCCACCAACGAACACGCGCATCTTCCATACAACCCCAAAATTAAAACTATATAAAGAAGTTTTTTACGAAAATTAAAACTTTATTCACTTTATAACAAAACTAAGGCGGGTTCGCAAAATGGGCATCATTCACCAAGGAACACGCGCATCTCCCATACAACCCCAATAATAAAAACTCTATAAAGAAGCTAATATTTAACTTATAATATTTATATTCGGTATTTGTGTATTCTATGTCAAAACTGAGGTGTGTAAGAAAAATGGGTGTTATCCTTAAACAAACACACCCACCTCCCATACAACCCCAAAATTGAAAACTATATAAAGAAGCTTTTGTCGAAGCTACATTAATTAAATACTTAAATACTTATTCACTTTATATCAAAACTAAGGCGGGTTCGAAAAATGGGCATCATCCACCAACGAACACGTCCACCTCCCATATAATCCCAAAATTGAAAACTATATAAAGAAACTTCTGTCGAGGCTACATAAATAAAATTAAGATTTTATTATCTTTATATCAAACCTAAGGCGGGTTCGCAAAATGGGTAGCATCCACCAACGAACACGCGCACCTCCCATACAACCCCAAAATTGAAAACTATATAAATAGACTTCTGTCGAAGCTACAAAAGTAAAATTAGATATGTATTCATTTTGTATGTAAATTAAGGCGTGTTAAAAAATGGACATCATCCACTCACGAACACGCTCACCTCCCATACAAGCCCAATATTTTTAAAGGGATCCGTTTAAGCTACAGGAAAATAATTTGTTACATTTGTATTTTATATCAAAACTAAATCGTGGAAGAAAAAAGTGCATCCACCCCTTACAAACACACCCATATCCCACACAGCCCATAATAGTGAAAACTCTATAAATAGGCTTATATTTAAGCTATAAAACTGAAATTCGGTATTTGTATATTTTATACCAAAACTGAGGCATTTTAGAAAAATTGGCATCAACCACCCAAGTACACGCCCACCTCCCATACCTCCCCAAAATTTAAAACTTTATAAAGAGGCTTGTCCTTACGCTGCAGGAAAACAGTTTGATATGAATATATTTTAGACGTCATAAAAATAGTAAAATTATTTTAAGTCTCCTACAAAAAGAGCTACAATTTAAGATTTTCTACCCTTACAAATCGGCCTTGGAGGTATTTTAACTTCGGCCAAGTCCAAGATATACCTTGCCGGTTTTTTTGTTTTTTGAAGAAAATACTAATTTTTGTGTCCAATAATCCTTTTGCATAGTTTTAATACTTCAGGGAAAAGGGTAGGAACAAATTTTTCTAAATTAGTTTTTCATTCTTAATTAAGTAAGATTAATTATACTAACAGGAGAAATTTACTGAAATAATTTTATCGAACAAATTATCGTTAGGGACTTTATACTATGTTTTTGACATATTGCCAATAAAAAACTTCAATTGTGTTGTTAGTTCATTAAGGGTGCGTGACATCAAATTTATTCGAAACTTCCTTGATTATCATATCACTTCAGCCAACCAATACATTTCATAAAAAAAATCTCTGTTTTCTATAAACATACGCTAGTATAACTTCATATACTACCAATATGCTTGATTTATAATATCCACCTGTGAGGACACAGTAATACGTAATATGAATAGACTTTTGAGGGTGTTGTTTTTATAGCTCATTTGTAATGATTTTCTAGAAAACAAAGAATGAAATTTTTTTGTAGAGTTTTATGACGAAGCATCATGCATATTCAGTCTATATTGCCTTTACCATTCCGGCCAAAAAAGACAAATTTTACAAAATTTTTGGGGTTGCAAATAAGTAGTAATAGTCAATTCAAACACACCCCGAAGTGACTGATTTTAGGCGCTTTTTTCGAAGAAATTCCATTGCATTTCAATAACAATGAAAAATGCTAATAAGAGAGAAAACAAAATATACAGCTAGTTTACTTTGAGATGATGTAGCATGACTAATTTTGTTTATGAAATTGAGTTTCATTTTTTTTTATTGTTGACAAACATGCCTGAAGTCGTTATTAAAGTGGGTTGCAATTGAAAGTTAAGGGCCTACGACTAATGAAGTGAGAAGAGGTATTAGAAACGTCAAGATATTGAAGGTTTTTACGTTTATGAAAAAATGTTATTTGCATATATTTAGTTTTTATAAAAATATAATATTTTTTTTATATTCATAAAAATATAATACAATTTTTTATCTTTTATGGTGAAATATGTATTGAAAACTATCTTTACTAGAGTATTCTGATCAGGTATGAGTAACAAGCAAATAACAAATTCTCATAAAAAAACCCACATTCATAACATCCTCATCATATCATGTCCTGATGAGTGAGAGCTATTTAAATTTAATCATTCTTTCGTTTGCCAAAACATCCTGAGATAAGCTCACAGCACGTTGCCCACCAGCCCACAAAAGCGAGTAAAAACTAGCCGATAACAACAACAACCATAAGTGTTCAGCAACAGTCATCCAGCAGCAGCAGCAAAAGTAATAACAACAACAAGTTTGTGCGAGGGTGGTTCGATAGACAAAAATTCACATTCACACGCACACACACAAACAGAGACTCTGGCTGCGCCTTTCAACTCATTCATTCAATCATTCACGAGGAGCATCGCGGTTCCTGCGGTCGTCGTTGTTTTGTGCTACGACGATTATTATCGTCAGTTCAGATTCTCGCTTTAGATCCAATGGCAAGCGGACGTGTTTGACTTGTGTTAGTCTAGCAAAAATATTAAAAATTTTAAAATAAAAATAATTTCAAAACGCGTGTGAGTGAGCTCTAAAAAAATTATTTAATAACATTTATCAAAGTTCGAAAAAAGTATCAAGAACAGTGTTTGGTTCTACCAAATTTTTAAGCAAAAAGTTTATTTGAAATTATTTTGAATGGAATTGTGAAATTGTTTAAAAAAAAAAATAATATCAAAATAGCTGTTAAAAATAGTATGTTTTTCAAGTTTAATAAAATTTGGTGTTTTGAAGTACAAACATCACAGCATGTTTGAATTATGTTAATTTAAACATGAAGACAAACACATTGAACAAGTTGTAATGAAATAAAATCAAACAAATTAAGTCCGATTCATGAAATTTTTACCATCAAATGTTTACTTTATGGCAAATAAAAAATAGCAAAAAAACATTTGAAGTCATGAAAAAATGCATTCATTTATTTGTCTCTCATTTTTATGTTGATCCTTTATTGCAGTGGCTAGACTCAAGCGTTGCCAAAATAAATAGAGGATTTTGTGTTTTTAATATTGGTTGTAAATGTTCTCCATGTTGCAAGAATTACATACATAGAATTCTTTCGAAGAGGTCGAAACTTTCAAGGAAATTTTTGAATTTGAGTTTGTTAAGGTTTGTTATAAATGGCGATTATTTTCTTTTTCTACAAAATGTTTATGAGACGCACTGAATTACAAGTGAAGAGATTCGTAATGGACCAATAGGCGTCAACGGAGGTTATTTCAAACCATTCCAGCTTACGTATGGTTATAGCTAGAGTCGAAATATTTGGGGATTCATCATAACATTAACCAATGATTATTTTGAGCAACTTTTCCGAACAAATTTATTTCGTGAGGTGCCTTAGAGTACATTAGTTTAAAGCTAAATCATGGATTTTGTGATTTTTTTCCACCCTTTTAATAAATTTTCAAGCCCAAAAAGAAAATAACCCAGGCAACATCGGTTTTTTACCTCCATACAATGTCCGACCAGCCTAATGTATTCATATTTAAG
Organism: Tetanocera ferruginea; assembly: GCA_958299015.1. NCBI lineage: Eukaryota > Metazoa > Arthropoda > Insecta > Diptera > Sciomyzidae > Tetanocera > Tetanocera ferruginea. Next base: position 139,175,100 of record OY282641.1, read on the forward strand.
TCACAACCGAAGAATGTAGCCGTGACAGTTTTGAGAATTCCAGGATATCCAACTAGAATAGGCCTTATTTACATAGACCTGTTCTACTTAGTCCAAAAATCGAATTTTAAAATAGACCAGCCTCTAGTAATGATAATTATTCCAATGTGACTTCAGGGTTGATATGTAATTCAGACTTAAAGACTAGAATTTAACTATGACGATGTAATACATTATCTAAATGGAACTTAATGGATATTTGTGCAAAGAGTTCAAAACAGCCTGCAAATTTTCATTGACCAATTAGTTTCATAGATAATGACAGTGACCCTGTCTGAAGAAAAACCTTACACTTTTGTTCAAGAAGTCCACAAAACTCAAAAAAGTTCCAATGATCAAACTTAAAGTTTTGCAGGCAATCGCAGTAAAACCCATTTGTAAAAGAAAGTTAATTATATATAATAAAACTTCCCATAACCCACCTGGTATCATACTAAATCTCAGTGGAACTCAAGTTCTTATGAATCCCATTTGGATGCTCCACTTTGTTTTATTTTCATTCTTGCCATTCATTGGCATGTGTAGATCACGAACGGAAAAATATTTTACATCGTTCTAATACACGAAAAAGTACTATTGTTTTGGAAAATTGGCTCGCGTGCGTGAATGTAAGGCATTATAAAAGGCACACGAGCGTGTTTCAAAGATAACTATACATGGGTTCACCTGCGTACAGGAACAAACCTTTCTGTATCTTGGTTTCTATCAACTCCAACAGGTTTTGTCTACTAACGAAATTTTTATTGAAATAATGTGGACAAAACTTTAAATTTTTAACCCTTTGCATCATAGTTATCGACTAAGGTTGATTATAAATAAAAATAATTTTTTCAGTCTTGAAAAGGCATCAAGTGATACAATTTGTTACCCACGGATTATTGGTATCCAAAGTTAAAATTAAAAATGCCATTGACTCAAAATATCTAAATACTTATTAAAAATATGAGATATTTTCACGTTAGCATAATCGAACTTTTTAAAAAAGAGGTATAATAAATAATTATAGTAAACGTTTATAAAATCCTGAAAATATAAATATGCTTACGAAAAAAAAATAAATGAAAAAAAGGAACTTAATTTAAATTCTCCACATTGGACTCATATTTTTCATTTTTTAATATATTGTTTCCAGATCCAAGCTCGGTAATTTGTTTTAAATTATTTAAAATACAATTCCTTCAAAAACAAAAACTAACTATCGGCAAATCCAGTGTCACTCACGTTTCAGTCACAGCAGTTAACATGCATTTTCTCCATTAAACATAAAAGCTTTTAACACAAAATTGTATGGGTAAAATAAGTCTTAGTCTCACATTATAAGTTCATGCAAAAGTTTTATGTATACGTACTAGTGTCCGACCGAATGTGAATTTTTGCCGAAGCCGAAGCCGAAGCCGATTCTTCGGCAAAAAATAAATAATCGGCCGAAGGCCGAAGCCGAAGCCGAATAACAAACAAATGTTTTCAAGTAAAAAGAATGATAAATTTTATTCTTTGCTATTGTTATAAAGGATGGTTACATTTTAAGTATCGATGTTGATTTGGAATAAAATACAAATTATTTAGGAAATTATTGTCATTTATTTTTATTATGACAATACTGGTATAGTTCAATTATGTATGGAACAAAATATTGGCCAAATGGCCGCCGCGACCTCGGCGGCTCACCTTCATCCGATGGTCCAAATTTTCGATGACGCTGAGGCATAATTGAGGTTCTATGCCGTTAATGTGCCGATTTATCTCATCCTTTAGCTCATGAATTTTTGCTGTCTTATTGGCGTAAACCTTTTCTTTCAAATAACCCCAAAGAAAAAAGTCCAACGGTGTCAAATCACATGATCTTGTCGGCCTATCGACATCGCCACCACTTGAGATAACACGGCCATTGAATTTGTCGCGCAAAAGAGCCATTGTTTCGTTATCTGTTTTTCAAGTGACACCGTCCTGGTGAAACCACATATTGTCCACATCTATATCCACCAGTTCGGGCCATAAAAAGTTCGTTATCATCTCACGATAGCGAACACCATTCACAGTAACTGCCTGACCGGCCTCATTTTGGAAAAAATACGGCCCGATGATGCCGCCAGCAATATTTTTTACAGTGCGAGCTGTACGAGGATGTACTGGTGTTTTCATATCTCATACAGACCCGGTTTGCTCAAATTTTTGCACGATTTTTTCGATTGTACGCACATTTGGAAGATTAAATTGACCGAAAAAATTACCAAGTGCACGATATGCATTTTGATTTGAACGCCCATTTTCATAATAAGCGTAAATAACTTCTTCGGCGTTGCTCGAAAAAAACTTGGTTTAGGTGTGGTTCACATTCAACATCGGCCCTTAAAACCGTTTATATTCATTTCAGTACAAAAAAAGGAACTGAAATCATTAAATTCGGGTTAAACGCAAGAGTTTTTCTGCAAAATTCGGACTTTTCTGCAATTGATTTATTGACGTCAGGATAAAGTAGAAAAAAAATTGAATATATTTCCGATTCAGTCGAGAAAAGCTACAGAAATGTAATACTAACCGAAATCTGGCAGAAAATTTCTAGCGTTAACTCAGCTTCTATATTTCAGTCCATAACAAAAGCAAAAACGTATTAGTCGGACTCGTTGCATTTATCATTTATCATTATGAATAAAATTTTCAACGAGTGAACACCAACTCATGAAATTACAGAAAAGGAGAGAAACACAAAACAAGCAAAGAAAATGTTTCAAATGTGGAATTTTTAACGGAGTTCACTGAATAATTAAAAAAATTCTAAAAACTTATGAAAAAAAAATGTTTAAAAAAACCAAAAACATTCGGCAAAAATAATCGGCTATTTCGGACGAAGCAGAAGCCGAAGCCGAAGGTCAAAATATTGGCCGATTATGCCGATTACCGAAGCCGAAGCCGAATAATCGGTCGGACACTAATACGTACACATTTCGAAAAACCATCATTAAATGGTGTGTCATTCACGTTTCCGGACGATATAAAGAAGAATATAAAGAATAAAATAATTTTTCGTAACGAAATTGAGTAGAAATTTAGAATAACTGCAGAAAAAAAGATTTTGTCACTCACATTTCACGTCTTTGTCACTCACGTTTCAAGACAATTTTAATTGTCTTTCTTTTGCATCCTTGTTAATCTAGTGAACTTTATTAAGCATATTTTGTAAAAAAATTTTTTTCTAAACATTAAGGACATTTTTATACAAACAAGAAAAAAAATTTATTAAAAGAGGATTATGTAAAGCATTATATATTAAAAAAAAAATAATAATATAAAAGCAGCACAAAAACTATTTAAGAAATATAACATTTTAACAAAATTTACTCCGGTACTGCATCCGAATTTGTATATATATCATTAAGCCTAATTCGTTGATCCTTACGCTCATTAAAAATCAAAGACCGTGCCAAATTCGACTATATGTTTGGTCTATTAAAAAATTCCGTCAATGTCAACGGCTTAAAATAGTGATTTAATTAGATATTTTTAATCTTTGTAAAGTTTGTTTTCTTATATGAATCCGGATTTAACTATAATTTTTCTCTATATTTTTTTCATACGTTCTTTGAGGGTCGGTTTTGACTTTTTCTCGATGATTTCGTTATCTTCTTTCATTTCTAATACAAAAACAAACAAAAAAAAAAAAATTAAATGTTACTCACGTTTCACTCCTTCAAATGCCTTTTTAGTGAAAAATAGTTGTGTCTGCTTGATTTTAAAAAATACGAATTTCACTAATCTTATATAGAAAGTAAATTCGAGACATAAAATATGCCAGTAAATTATTTTCCAAGATAATCCAACTTATCAATTAAAATTGTCACTCACGTTTCACTGTTTAATCACTTTTTTAAATTATATTTTTCGATAGAAAATGATTTTTTTAAAAAATTTCAATATGCTTTTTTCAATAGAAAATGTTTTAATTATGGATATTATATAACTGTGCTTTGATATTGAAATCACGAAATACCAAGTTAAAAAAAAAACAAATTGGCCATTACAGCCCTTGAAAGGACTTAAACCGAGCTTCTTATGATCAATTGTGTTGTGTGTGTTATTAAATGTTTGCACACAATTGACCGAAAACTGGACTTACATGTTTTATGCCGACTCCAAACGGCTAAAGTTCATGTTCTCAAGAAGCTTTACATGGCATTATTTACTCTCTGAGGTTTGCCATTGTCTGCAGAGAGGTGGTGACCGAGCAGAAAAATTTTTTATTGAAAAAAACTTTTCGCCGTGGCTAAGGATCGAACCCGGGCTCCGAGCATGCTAAGCCCACACACTTAACCTGCATGCTACGGTCACCACCGTGGAAATACCAAATTACGGAAATAACAAATCACAAAACATAAAAAACCTACATTTTTTTTAACTTTCCACAGATCAAAAATATATATAACAAAATCACTTAAAATTTAAGGATACAATATGTTTTTTTTAAATGCTTTAACCATAGGAAAACACAAGCAATATTCTTAACGTTCCATCTATTTTTATTGACCTTAAAGCATTTTTATTTTTCAAGGTTTAGGCTTACTTTTTCTGGATTAGCCGCTATCTAAAAGTTAGTTTTGCAATAAATTCAGGTTCAACCGAAAAAACCAAACCAACCAAAATTCAATAATTTACATATCATTAAAGTTGAATGTTACATTTTTATCCAAGCGGCGTTTCTATATTTTTTCTCTTGCTTATGCCTTAAATATAACGTGAAATTTTTTCATAGAAATTGCATTGACCCTTCCATGGTTTAACCCATTGATTAATAAGTTAAACTCATATCATTGAAAAAACCTTATGGGAACTTGGTGAAAAAGCCACGTATACAACATACGGCGAACTAAACGGGGAGTAAAACCGATGTAACACTTTAATGAAACACAGCCAATTCATAAGTTATAAAATAACTCACCATAAACCATAGTAATTATAGTAAACGTTTATAAAATCCTGAAAATATAAATATGCTTACGAAAAAAAAAATAAATGAAAAAAAGGAACTTAATTTAAAGTCTCCATATTGGACTCATATTTTTAATTTTTTAATATATTGTTTCCAGATCCAAGCTCGGTAATTTGTTTTAAATTATTTAAAATACAATTCCTTCAAAACCAAAAACTAACTATCGGCAAATCCAGTGTCACTCACGTTTCAGTCACAGCAGTTAACATGCATTTTTCTCCATTAAACATAAAAGCTTTTAACACAAAATTGTATGGGTAAAATAAGACTTAGTCTCACATTATAAGTTCATGCAAAAGTTTTATATATATGTACACATTTCGAAAAACCATCATTAAATGGTGTGTCATTCACGTTTCCGGACGATATAAAGAATAATATAAAGAATGAAATAATTTTTCGTAACGAAATTGAGTAGAAATTTAGAATAACTGCAGAAAAAAAGATTTTGTCACTCACATTTCACGTCTTTGTCACTCACGTTTCAAGACAATTTTAATTGTCTTTCTTTTGCACCCTTGTTAAAAAACCAAACCAACCAAAATTCAATAATTTACATATCATTAAAGTTGAATGTTGCATTTTTATCCAAGCGGCGTTTCTATATTTTTTCTCTTGCTTATGCCTTAAATATGACAACGTGAAATTTTTTTATAGAAATTGCATTGACTCTTCCATGGTTTAACCCATTGATTAATAGGTTAAACTCATTTCACTGAAAAAACCTTATGGGAACTTGGTGAAAAAGCCACGTATACAACATACGGCGAACTAAACGGGGAGTAAAACCGATGTAACGCTTTAATGAAACACAGCCAATTCATAAGTTATAAAATAACTCACCATAAACCATAGTGAAATGGTTTGAGGACAAACTAACGAAACTAACCAAACAGACCTAACGAAGAAGAAGACCTAATCAACAAAGTTTGAGTCCGTAATTTTTTTTATGTGAAACTGCTTAGCCGCGTAAAGAGCAATATGACGAATTGAAACGGGTAGTAAAACCGAACTAAAAAGTTTAAAACCTTGGTTTTTTGTTTGCTTTTATTGCCATGAAACCATTTTAGAATGGTGATTGCATTGCTTAACAGCTAAATGGATTGAATCTACTTTTAATCATGGCAGTAACAAATATGTGTTTCTTTAACTTTATATCGTTTTTGTCACTACTAACACTAAACGCCAAAATCAGAAAAAAATTCTGTACACCTCACTATTTTTTCCTCAAAATTTATGGTTACGTTTTTTTTTAAACTTTTTTAAGATTTTCTCGCTTTTTTCGAATATAGTCTTTTTGCGATTTTCATATTAAGAGACCTAAGAGAGACCTTTCAGAGAAATAAAAGTTAATGGTATGGTATGTTGGATATAGTTTGATTAGTTGATGATACAAAACCTTTAAATTTTACGAAATTGCAATAAAACAGACTTACCTCATCTTGCTGTATTACGAAAAAGCACACCAACAATAAGAAAGACACTTGAAGCAATGATTTTTGTATAGAATAAAGTAGTGCTTCTTTTTCTTGGTGTGCTCTTTCTCTTGAAGAACTCTTGCCAAGATATGAAACAGGACTTTCTGAGTAAGTCTATATTAAGCCACATACATATTTGTCGGCCAAAAGAAAGTATTATGTCTCAGATTTTGACCAAAATTAGGGGCTTTTGAGAGGGAGCCAAACAATCACAAAAACTGAATGTTTTAATTATAGGTTTTACTGTAATTATAGGTTTTACGGTACACACAAACAAATCCTTTTCAACTAACTAAAAAGAGAATTAAATTAAAATTTGAAACATATTACAGATATTCTTAACAACATTGTCTTTTAAAATAAATAAAGAAAAAAACATTTCTTCTTAAAATTTATTGAAAATGGCACCTTTTTTGAATTTTGTTTTTTCAATGTCGTTCTATCTCAAAAGCGGCCTTCGATTCTTTTTAAAAAAAATATATGATAAAGCTGCGAGTTTTACGAAAAATTTGTATATGCAAAAATTTGCAAATTGAGGAAGTTATGGTTATTTTGTGACGTCACACAGTGGATCACAATAAGCAAAATGCGGAACTAGGAAGTAAAGTTTTAATTCATTAATTCAATAAATGTTTATATTTTAATTATATTGGATCCACTTAATTTTAAATCTAATTTTTTTGAACTTAGTTTTTTTTTTAAAAAAAGAAAACATTTTTTAATATTAATTTTTTTTTATTATAAGAGGTGTACTTATTCAAGAAAAAACAATCATATGAGTATTTTTATATATAAGAGTACCTATTTATATAAAATTTTATATATAAAAAAAAATGTTTTATTTCGAATCAATTCGTACGAGCCTTAATTGTGGTGAATATTACAATAATTTGAAAAAAAAACTTTTTAAAAAAGTGTCTTACATGCTTTGAAAAATTATTTCTATTAATTTTTCATAATTAAATGTTGCGTATACGCTACGGGTACCTCACTTTTTTTCTTTCAAATTCTCAAAACTCACTTAACAGTTACTTCCGCGCAGCAATAAATAGAGGCAAAACAAACACACGCACGCATACAAAACTTCACACTCCCATTTCGTATGGTTGGCTGTGAAATTTAACCTGGCGGCGTTAAACACAAAATATTCAACGAATATTTAGTTTGAATCTAAAGCTTGATGTGTGCTGTTCGTAGAGCGCTTTCAGAACGTAAAGCGGCGGTTTAAAAGGACGCGCCTTAAAAAAGGACAAAAGCAAAAACTCAGCAGTTCAAAGGCATCAACTAGCAACTAGCGCGAAATAAAAATAAAAATAATAATAATAGTAGAGTGCCTAAATTTTGAAAATAAGTCGAAAGTGTTGACAAACTACTACGTTATACGTTGTTCAGCACTTAATGCTTTGTGCCGAAAAGTGGCTTACATGCTGCTGCCGCTGTCGCAGTTGCTGCTCAAGTGCAATTAGTAGCAGAAGTAATGGTTTATAGCACAAACACTATTATTGCTTTAGTGCGGGCATATTTTTTTTTAAATTTCCCAGCTTTTGCTTTTTATAAAGTATAATTTTTTTGTAGAAAAACAAAAAACAGACGTTGTTTTGCTATTCAAATTAAAGTGTGTGTGAAATGTGGAATTAACATTTTGACGCTTCTATTTTGTTGCTTTGTCAAAGTGTTGCCAACTGCAACACGGTTTTATTTATTGTATGCGTACTTATATCACCTTCTTTTTCTTCAGCGCCAGTTGGTGTTCTTTTATTTGAATAATTTTTTGCTCGCTTTTTTTTCCGTGACGCTTTTATTTCTCATTGTTTGTTGTTTGTTGTTTTTGTTTTGTGCCTTACTTGCTATTGTTTTTGTGTTGTTTTTATTTATCACTCGTTACTCTGAAGTTGTAGTTAAGATATTTTTCGAACTTCAATTAATGTCAAGATATGGCGACATTTTTACTATGCGTGTGTGTGATTGTGTGTGACGCGCGCCAAAGTTTGTGCTGGTTTCTGTTAATTGAGATGAGATGCAATTAAAAAAAAAAAGTGTTGTTGTCTAAAATTTAAATTAACGGTGTATCTAGCAGTTCATAGATTATGGCTGTGACGAAATACAGCAGAATTTCAAAATGTCACACTTTGAGCAGATAATAATCTAGAAAATGTTCAAGTTTAACCTTTGTGGCCTTGAGACATTTTAGAAGATGTTTCAATTTAGAAACATTTCTTAGTGATGAGTGATAAGAAAACGTAACATTAACGTGAGTCGAACTTTTAATAGAATCAGACAATTTTTGAGTTGAAAAAAAAGTAACTTTTAAGTGATTATTTCTTTTGAAGTTTGATTGAAATTCCTGTCGAAGACTTATTTTCAAGGCAATAATGCTTATTTTTATGTTAGTATTAAGTTTTTAGGCAAAAACAAAAACGAACAAACTTATAAAAAGTCATGATATATATCATGAAAAGGCATGATGCATTGTGCGAGTCGCATTTCAGTTTAAGATATAATATCTACAATCCATGGTAGAATTCGTTATTAATATTTTGCGGTGTTTATTTCTGATAACCAGGGTCCGGATTTTGTTGACTTTGTTTTGTTTGTCATTATAATAATTTGGAGGTTTTGAGTCTTTCTGATTGCAAATCCAAAATTTTATTTTGGCTGTTTTGCCTTTTTTACAACATTTTGCCATATTTTTGACTTTTTTTTGCATGTTAATTTTTCCAATCCAAGCCTTAAAATTTGTATTTTTTAAAATTTTTATAAAGTTTTTCAAAGGTTTATTTAAGCAGCGACCCTTTTTCTTGTTCATAACTGGCTTTAAAAATTCATGCATAAAATTATTAATTATTTATGAACACTAAACTCAAAATTTTAGAAATTTTTCAAAATATAAGCTTGAATGATTACAGAAAAAAAAAATATAATTACAACAAACAAATTTTTTTACATCGAACTATTATCAAATTTGGAAAAATCAACAAGAAAATAGATGGAATCATGAAAAAGTTCCACAGCTAAGTATATTTAATACAACAAAAGGTCTTTAGAAAAGCAACTTTCTGGAATTTTGCAATTTGCTAAAAACTGAAAAATATTACTTTTTTATTTAAAACATTTATAATTCCACTGTGGTTTTGTTGGATCTTGTTTTAAGTAGCCCCGAATGGTTGGTGTAGCAATCAACTAAATAAATTTCCCCTCATATATGCCATGATTCTTTTAAAAATATTTTTTGCATATTTTTTTATAAAATATACCAACAGACTAAATTCTTAAAGAATTAAAAAGTCAGCTTTTTAATTGAATTGCACAAGTCATGATATTGACCCATTGTTTGCATTTGAATTCTCTCAACTGAACACTAATTTTTACATTTTTTTCCGAATAAATTTCAGACAAATTTAGGAAATTATAAAACATCAAAGTATTCTTCAAAGATTTCTTTGAACTTTTTACTAAATAATGTGATACACAAGTTTTTGAAGATTATAATTTCTTTATTGTATTTATATTTATAATTTCTTTATTATATTTTCAAATATTGAGACATAAGTGAAGATTATGATGGTACACAAGTATTGGCTTAAAACGATTTTCAAATTTGTTGCCTACAAACTCTTTTGAGACCCCGAAAAATCAATATTTCGTCATTTTCAAAAATATGTTTTTTTTAAACACCTACAAAATATGACCACCATACGAAATGATCAATGAAAAGAAGAACTCAATATTTTGCCAATAAGTCCATGTGGTACCAAGAAAAATACATAATTTATAGGTTTTTAAAAAAAAAAAATTTTATCGAAAATCACGATACATCGGATCTCAAAATTTTTCTTATCCAATATCAATGTGTTCAACTTTTGGCTTATTTTGGGTATGCATTCTGAGGAAACAAAAAGTTATATGCATAAAATTTGATTTTTTGGCCAAAAAAGAGGTGCAAGAGAAAAAAACGCTCATGGGGATTTCGCCGGTCAAAAAAAGTAATTATGCAGAAATAGTTTTTAAGAGTCCCTCTAATTTTTGAGTTGGTGTCCGGCAGACTTTTTTTTGCTCCGTACATAATAGATCCGGCTTACCTTGTGTCCGGCAAACTTTTTTTGCTCCATATATAATAGATCGGCTTACTACACAGATCCGGTAACTCGTAATTCGCATTTGAAATTAAAATTTTTCCCTTTATTACACTATAATGCGTATTTATTACACACATTACACTATAATGCATATTTCTGCAAATATATCGAAAAATTTTACAAACAAACTTTCTTCTAGCTTTTGTTGTTTCGAAGATATAACCAGTTTATGTGGTCTTTAACGTTACATTTTTGCAAAGTGAGTTTCAAGGTAGGTCTGCATTGAAGAAAATTTAACAAAAATTGGCAATGAAAAACCAAAATTAAGGATCTACATACATAAATCGAAGCCTTGTTTATACATTAAAACATAGAACTGCAAATTATCTTGCGAGTAGAGAAATGGTCTGAAGAGATATGACGGATTTTTCGAAGTGGATTTGTTCCGTTATTTTATTTCAATTATGTTTTTGTTTTCCATAGGACAGTTATTTTTACACTATTAAACGCCGAAATAAGTATAATTTTATAACCTTTTTTTATTAGAATTTCATTGGCCGAAGTTGATAATTTTTTGTTGGACTGTGTGTCCATTTTTAAGTGTCACACAAATATATATAGGCATACCCCGTTTTTATTTTCGCTTATTTTATTATTTAATGTAATTTTCACTTCACAGTGAACCGATTAGAGTTCTGTGGGTGAAAAACTAATTTTTGTTATTTTTCGAATATCTTTATATTCTTAGATACATTTCTTATCTTAATATACTTAGATATACTTAGATATCTTAATATACTTAGATATTCTTTTCGCTTATTTTATTATTTAATATAATTTTCACTTCACAGTGAACCGATTAGAGTTCTATACAATTTAATTTTCGACCTATTCGAAATGGAGGTACCCTGCATTTTATACAAAAAAGTGTTTTTGGATCTACGGAAAGCTGCCAAAATGCTCTTTTTTCATAACTTATGCATTTGATGGCCTTATTTTTTATGCTTTAGGAAATTATATACCGCTAAAACGTATTTTCCTCTCAGAACTTTTGGACTTCCGAAGTCAAATTTGTCTGGTAAGCCCTGAACAGTTTGAACTGAAGTCACTAAAATATAAATTTGCTACTGTGCACGTACTTATTATGAATACAAGTAAATTTAAAACTAAAAACGAAAAATTGATCTGCCGAATTTAAAGCCCTTTTATTTATTATAGCAGTTTGGTAGCAAGAGAACAAAAAGAATTCTTGAAATCTTGTAATAATAAGACAAAATAAAAAAAATCGGTCAAGTTTGGGTCCTCATATCTCCTATAATGATCCCCATTTATTGGATATACAATTTATTTTTAAAAATAGTGGCGTTTTTAATTTTTTCTAAGCCAATAGAGAGTTCTGTGCCAATAGACCGATACGGAAAAAAATTAACCATAGTGCAAAGATCCATTCTTGTTTTTCAAGACCATTGATATTAGCGATTTAAGGTAAAGTTTTTTTTGTCACGTGACAAATGAGAGAGTTGTTGGATTTTGCTAGATTTTGACGATAAAGTCTCCGTGCAAAATGTTGTCTTTTAAATGTTTCAAGATATGGCTATGAAAGGCATGTAAGTTGTTTTCTGCCTGTCATTTTTGGCAAGTTTCTTAATATACACTCCTTGACGGAGATATCCTCTGTGCTCTGTCCCTGTTTGCTTACTTAATTTAAGCCTTGATTATAAAATTGTGTTTTTTTTAATTTGGGTCGTAAAAAGTGACATGTGAGCTTTACAGTCAATAAAAAATATATTTTGATAAAGTAAGCTTATTCATTTTCTATTTTAAATTTTAAAAAATGTGCTGCGATGTGCCGAATGTTTACTATCCTGAGCCATATTGGAATTCAAAATTGATCTTTTGGTATGATTTTTATGGGGAGGTGAATTTTAAGGCTTTGTTAATTAAGATCTAGTTTCTTATTCAAGTATATTAAAAGAAAAATTGAGGGTGACACTAATAGCCTTATTATGGTTCACAACACAACAGTCATTTCTGTTTTCAATGTGTAAATTGCTATTATGCTAGACAACAATACAACTGAATACATTCCACTGTTGTCTGTCAATGATAATGTGTCTTCAATACACTTATTATGATACACAACAGTTGTGTTGGATTGTCTTGGTATCTGTCAAAAGTTTAAGATAGCTAATTTGGTGTTGTGTTGAAGTAGCAACATGAATCTATCGAAGTCTTAACGAAATCTAGCGCTTCTCTTAATATTTCTGAAACTTTGGACTTAGCCTATCTAACCCAAAAATCATTGTCGTGCACTTTTTATAGATAATAGCCATCGGCAAAGAAGCAAGCGGTAAGAGTCAGTATTGGTGAGATTGTAGTTTATTTTGTTTTTTTTTTTAGCTTGCCTTGAATCACATCCTACAGAAAATTGAACAAATCTGTACTTGGAAGAACAGATGGACTAACAAGAGCCTATTCACTAGTATTTCCAAGTAACGTTCTTCAATGGATTGGAGTGGTCCCGAAGCCGTCTCTTAACTCTATCGATTGTCCCATCGTGTTCACCGTCACCTCATAATAAATATGAGAAAAATGTCAAACGCGTTCGAACTTTTTGTTTTATTTTCAACTTTTTTCAAATTAAAACGAAAATTGTTTGTTTATTTTAATTTTTTTTGACAGTGAACAGTCAAAATAACAAATTCTACAAACGTTCCACAATCAAGAAGAACAACAATGTATTGTTGTGAATCATAATAGCTCGTAACTGTTGTGTCGTCTTGACTGTTGTGTCTACTCAATAGAAGACACTTCACATTTATTTCAATGACATTATTTATTTCAAATATTGAGACATAAGACCATATTCTGAGCAAATTTTAATGGGTTATTGCAAAACTGATGTATTTGAACTAAAAACAAGTAAGCTTGTAATTTTGAAAACCTTTCCTTTTGACGGTCTAAAAATTTACAATTAAAAGAGTGTAACCAATATTTATAAAGCACATCGTAGCACAATTTGAGCATATTACAGTACAACTTTAAAATTTCTATAGAACTTAGTAATGAAGATAACTTAAAATAACAATAAAACGAAACCTCATTCAATTTTTTTAAATATGACATACGACAGCACACATCGAGCACATTACAGCACATATTTAATTTTTAATAATAGCTCAAAATTGGCGAAATTTATTTCACGTTCTTGTGTAAAGTGCTTATAAAAACATTTTATAAAATCATCTTTTTCTATATACGTTGTTCGCATTAATTCAATAGTAATGTGCAATCATTATGTTGCCACTTTTAAGCACTACACACCACTGTGCAATAAATCTCAATTAAGAATTATATACATGCCTTTAAGCAGATTCAAAAGTTATTAAAATGTCCAAATTTGCCGGCTGGAGTGAGTGTATGTATGTATGCTTCCAATTTCACAAATAAAGTCATTAAAGTCTGTCGAATTTTGATACAAAAAACAAACAAAATATTTATGAAAACTCAACAGACTCGTAAAAAGACTTTATTAATGAAAAATTTCAACAATTTAATTAAATCAAGTGCACAGATAAAAAAATTACCACAATTAATAAAAAATGTTTGTCAACAAAGTTTAAAATTCATTAAAAAAATGAGCGGAAATATATAAAACAACTCACTAAATAGATAAAACAAAACTCTCATTCATCAATGAATATCAAAAGATATTAAAACTATTAAAATCTAAAAAAAAAACAAAAAACCTAACTGACTACAATATGTGTAGCGCTGCAAGATAAGAAAAATTTAATTTATTAAAGAACAACATCAGCAACTGATGAAAAATTAAGTGGAACAGAAAACAAAAATTACAAGAAAGTCATTTCAACAACTCGCTGCTTGTTAAACGAAAATAGCAAACAAACTAATAAAATTGACAAACAACATTGAAAACATAACAAACAGTGAGATACAAAACAGCAACAACACCATCATCATCATCAACATCATCAACAACAACAACCAGCCAGCAGCACAGCGCGAGGCATGAAAACAACAGTCAAGATGATTGCCACATGTTCTGGATTAAAATTCTTGATTACATGCATTGTTGTTATCGCCAGCAGCATCAGCAACAGCCGCACCACCTGTATAGGTAAGTAACAAAATACAAACATACAAACATACCTTTATTGCAAAGACGTTGGTAATAGCAGCAGCAGCAACACCAGCAGCCATTCAGACAGACATACATGTCTGAATAAAATAAATGCTACTTTTTAAACGACGATTAACTTCTTGCTGAGCCAAGAGCAGCAGCAGTCTTTAAGCTGTTTCAGAGAAGATTTTGACTTCAGGTCTTATGGCAGGTTTGGTGACAGTCTTAAGATTTTGCGTAGCCAGTAGTTATAGTCGCGAAGCTTAACCGTACAATAATCGTTAATTAAGCACAAAAAAGTTAAAGAGTTTTTGTAAATACATTTCCATTCAACAGTTTTTAATAAGAAAAAAGCAACTTACAAAACTTAAGCTTTAAGCTTAACCTTGGCTAGGCTATAAATGGTGGAACCCAATTATATTGTACACGGATGACAATGTTAAAAGGTGAGTGACATTTATGATTTGCTCACAAATTAAGATCTTATCATCTAAACACCATGTTAAGCTTATGTGTTTTTCTCTGCTGGCAACTCTACAAGAGCAGAACAAAAATTAGGCAAAGTGTTGAGTTAATAAAATATGCTTCACTCTAGTTTTCATAACATTTTTTTTATCAACATTTTGCATTTTTTTTTTTTTCTTATTTGAGTTTTTTGTTTATTTAATTCAGTGATTTAAATTAATAAACAAACGTTCTCTTGGACTTGTATGCTTTACACGCAACTTTAAGCTTACTTTATATTGTTGAAATGATAATATTTTTTTAAAATTCTACACAGGTAAAAATTCTACGACGATGGGTATATCATGTTATGAAGTATTATCTAACATAAAATTTTAATTTTATCATCTTAGTTGAAAAAACTACAAACGTGTTCGAAATAATAAGAACAACCGAAGAGATCATAATCGAGAGTACAGGGGCGTTCAGAGACGATTATTCCGATTTTGTAGAAAAGCGGAAAAGTCGAACTAATTTTTGGCACAGCTATTTAATCACACACATTTTTTAAACTTTTAATAAAGAACTATGGAGAATACTTAAATGAAGAACTATGGGCAAAACGTCATCTCTCAAAGATGAGAAGACCAGATTCTTGAACCTTTATTCAAAGTTAAATATTCTAATGTAGTATGTCACTTGCAAAAAATGATGTTGATCTTGTAATGCTTTTAATGACGTCAACAGATTTGAGTTGCAACTTCAAAATAACGGGGGTGGATATTAGAAAAAATACATATTCCTTACGGTGGATATTACAAACTAGATATTCTCAATATCCATATCCATTTATACTTAAAACACAAAAAATTTATCTTTCCTTTCTTATTTTCCATTCTTGGTCCGCTCGTGTAGACATGCGAACCTGTTTCTAACTCTCTCTGGAATACGGTTGCGTGCCTTTTATAACGTCTCACGTCTAACGTCTCAAGTGCGCGTGCCAAATTTTAAAAATAAAAGTACACATCCGCAAGCAAGTACTGAAATAATTGATGCTCATGAGACTGTTCGTGAGTCGCACATGTCAATGAATAGCAAGAATGAAAATAGGTCAAAGTAATACTTCAGAATTAGTAACAGGAATTTGTATGGGCTATATGCTATCCTTAGAAAAAAAGCCCTTTTCGTCCATATTTTCTAAAAATTCCGTTTATAAGATACTTGAAAAAACAGATCCAACCGACCCTTTTTAACTCGAAAAATAATGATCCTTTGAATACAAATTTTCGAAAAATTTCGTTTGTTACAAAAAAACCAATTTAATGGATCCTTATTGGTCTTATATCTTGTATATGTCGTTCTTATACCGAATTTTCTAAAGAACAAAAACTTCTCCGATCCAAACATGAAAAAATCCCGTTTACGTGATATTTGGAAAAACCATTTATTCGATAGTATTTTTTTATATATATCGAAAGCTAATGATGTTATGATACTTTATAAGTTTTGTGCATAACATTTTTATGAAAATTATCAAATGAACAAAAGATATATTATGCCATATTTGGGAAAAATAATTTAACCGACCATTTTCTCAAAATTGATTCCATCTTATATCTTGAAAACTGGTGATTCTACCCCAATTTTGTGTATGTCATTTAATTTAAAATGATGTAATCAAATAAAGTTCTTTTTGCTCAAATTTTTAAAAAATTTCACCTTGTATCGGTAAAAACCAGATTTAGGAAAGGTTCGCTCGCGTGCCTTTGTGAGCGTACGATGAAAAAAGTACTCGAAAAAGGTAAATAATATTTCATTGCTCTCGTCCCCGAGTGGGCACTTTTTGTTAAGACTTTGAAATGAGGTCTCATCCCGTGTACCTACCAATAAGTAAGCGCTCGTGGACGAGTACGGAAACGAGACTTATAATGCTCATGAGACAGATCTTGGGCCATACATGGCAATGATATAGTAGAATTAACAATGTGCAATGTATAGAAAAATAAATCTCCCAGATAAGTCCTTGGAAGTTTTATCATTTCTGTGGGATCTTTGGAAAAAAATCAACTATTCAATAAAAAAGAGGTCCATCTTGTGTGATATGCCAAACTATTAGATCATTGCACTGTTATGAATCTATTTGCGTCCTTGGAATTATCTTATTCTTCCATAAATAGATAATCTTCCACTGGGATTATCTATGAAACTAGATGAGTTACTGGACATTTTTTGGGTTTTATGGATTCCTTTGAAAAAAACCCGATGCTTTTTTTGGAAAAAAGATTCCATTGAGATTATCTCTAGATATAGATGGGTTAATGGACATGTTTTGGGTTTTGTGGACTCTTTGAGCAAATATTTAAATATTTTGACCAATAGGTTTTGCTCGAAATGTCTCTGAATATATATATGGATGCACATATATATAATCCAAATGGAATCTAGTCCTCAAAATATTACAAATTTTGTTCAAGAAGTCAACAACATGTGTTTAGACCCAACAAGATCTACAGATAATCCTAATGGATCTAAAATGGAAATAAAATTTTGGATTTCTGTGCATTTTTAGCTTTGACCCAAGTATTCCAGGAGTCAAACCTATTCAGTCAAATCTACCATGGTTCGAAAATGGGATGATAGATAAGTCGGAAATAACATTCTACAAATGTAGTGGAACAAGTGAAGAATGTTCTATGTGTGGAGGAAAGCTATATCAATATGCGAATTTGAATCTAATGCAACATTTATGCCTTATCCTCTGTCAATTCAAGAAGTTCAAGCAATCCAATCCACAAACTTTTCTAGCATCAAAACTACAACTTCCAAGGATATTTGGTGCATTTTTAGTTTCAGTTGATTTCAAATGAGTAAAGAATTAAATAAAGGTAAAAGCTTAGGAACATGGCCTCGCCTGGACTCGAAATCGGAACCTCTGAGTTGGCAGTCAAGCACGCTCAAGCACCATTCGACTACCGAGGTCGCCTAATTTTTTTTAGTATACATACTTTTTTATAATTTCTATTTATTCAGATGCAAATTATTAAGCCACTTTTAAGAAAATAAACAGCTACTTTAGCGTTCTTAAAACAGTCAGAAACTGCGGTCTGAATAAGTGGAGCATTTGTCATGTAGGTGGCCAAAACGGTTCACACATGAACCCAAAAAAAGTAAAGGATATTATAAACATATATAGAACTTTGAGGGTTTCTAGGTGTATTTAATTGTTATAGAGGCAATTTTGGCCGATATATCAACTCACTTGCATCCCTTGAGGCAAAATGTTTAACGATTTTCATCCCAACTTAAGAACAAGCTATTTTTGCGGTTTTTCTATAAAATCGAACGTTATTTTTAAGGAATTTTCTAAAAAAATGTATTCACGTATTCATTTGAAGCAAGTTTTTGCGGAAATCAAAATATTATACTTAAAAACTATAAGTAAAGGCACTGAAAAGGACTAAGTATTATTCAAGTGGGTTGACCAAAAAATTTTGCGGAGTTAGAATTGATCACTTAGTTTAAAAAAAAGCATTATTAGAAGAATCAGAATGCTTATTCTGGGCGGGAAGAGTGATTATTTCTGAAACGAAGAAAATTTTTTGATTTCCACTCATATGGAATAGTTAAAATGAAAACAATGGCATATGAGTGTTACATGTCAGGCGAAAGTAAAGAAATGCAAAAGGGAGTCAAAAACTATGATCCCTTCAAAATCCACCCCAGCAATAATGAATTAATTGGAAAAGATCAGGTGAAGTCTTGTCTAAGGCTCATTTCAACAGTTTTGCACAATATTTATAGATAGCTTAAGTTAAAGGATTGACCGCACCGATATGTCAGAAAATATATCCAACTCTGCTACAATAGCTGTATTAAAAGATACATTTTTGTAATTCGGAAATTTCGAAATTTTACAAACATCTTAACTAATATATAAAGCTTTAAAGTTATTAGTAAGTTTACTGATATGTTCGGGGTAAACTCAAAAACCATTAGATAGATTTTGATGTAAATTTTACCATCCGGAACTTCAATCTTCCTGGTTCGACATAGGCTATATAATATTGCAGTTTCTTATTTAAATAAAAAGTTATTAGCAATAATCTTTTGAAAGAGATCGAATTTTTGTTAATTTCGTAATGAAAGAAATTTGTAAAAATTAAGAAAATTTATTTGAAATTCCCAAAATTAAATTTGAAGTCTAAAAAGTTTATTTTTGTATGTAAAAAGTTGTATTTAAACAGTAGAAAATAAGATTTTAAATTAAAAACCTGTATTCCGCTGATTTTGGAACCACTTTGATAACTTTTTTCCTGCAAACTCAATTGGCAACTTAAATGTTGCCAAAACTTTATAAATTTAATTTAGCTCCATCATTCATCGATCTTAAGAAATCGAAAAATTATAGTTGGTACTATAATTTTGCAAGTTACTTCATTTCGTAAATTCGTGAAAATTACTTCATGAAGATAACTTTGTATTACAAGAGATCAAATCACTGCATTCAAATACTAAATAAATTATAGTAAGGTAATAAATTTTGAAATAGTTCCACTTAATGTCACATTTTCTAAGTTAAACAGAAAAAACTCGATCACTAAAAACGGCAAATTCAACTTATTATTCTCCATTATTGGTCCATTTTTGGTAGTCCATTCACTGAAATTGCTTTTATGGAGGATTCAAAAGTCAACGCTAGACAAAGAGACAGGAAAATAACTTAACAACATCTCGTAAAGTATGCTAGTTGCTTGTTCGAAGCCTTATCGCGTCGTTGTCGTGTGTCGTTGCACGCGATTGAATTTAATTTTGCCGGTTTTTTTATTCAATAGTAAAAAAGCAAAAGAGCGTAAAATAAAATTGAAAAAATTTGCATAATCGAATTCACTGTTTGTTTATTTGAACGAACTTGAATTAAAAACGCAAAAGCACTGCGATGTGCGTTTGTTTATGAATTTGTTTGTACGAGTATGTTAGCGACGGCATTAAAGTTGGCAACACTGCAGTGTTGTTTTATTTTTATTGAAAATGCCATGTTAAGTGTGTGATATACTTATTTATTCTATTTCTACACTGTCTTTTTCAATGTTTTTCTGCCCAATTAGTGTCAATTAAAGGATTCCAATAAATTCGAAACCAAACGAGAAATATAATAAAAACCTCTGAGACAACAACAACAATCTGCACTAAGCAAATGTAGGACAAAAATTATTACTACAGAAAGTTTGAAAAACACAAATATTTAATTAATTTTGTTTGTTTTCTTAATAAAAATTAATTACTTTTACACAGTGATGATTTAATAGAAAATTTTCGAAACCATTCCGGAGAGGACGGTTTCGCCCAATTTCGGCACTAGGAAAACTTACTGCATCATTACTTTTTTTAAGTTTTTCGAACGCACGCATTCAAAACATTTTCTTCAAGGCAGACTACTTTATCCTCTTTCTTATGACTGATAACTTGTATCTGGTTGGGTTTTCGGCAAGATTTCTTTAGAAAAGTTGTTTAGAATGTTTCAGACTCTAACTTTTGTCTACATACCTAACACCAAAAAATATGTCTTGGGCATGTTAGGTCAAAATTTCAAAATATTGTTTTTTTATTTATTTTTCAGTTTTTTTGCAACTATCACTGTGTAATTATTGTTGTTTTTCGCGAATACAGAATATTTCCGCCCGTTATATTAACTCTATCGTCTTCTTGTTATTATTTGCTAATTGAAATAATATAACTGCACTTTGTACTCCTCCCCTTGCCCATGTCTCAAAAACAAATAATTAATCGTTAATTTAATTTGTGAGAACGAAATTCCTCAAATAATCAAAAATTTATCAATGAGAAACCCAAACAATGAGCTGCCCAAATCAAATATGATCAACTTTGACCTTCAGAATCGAACGAAAAACAAAGCAATGTTTTATAATTGAGAGCATTCAACTCACAAAAAGAACACATAAGCGAATAAAATCACTCAATTATGTTTGTCTGCAAATAAAACATGAAAATAAAAGCAGGCTGTTTTCATAACAACTTTTAACTAAAAAAAGGTCAGACACTTTTATGCCTCTACATTGCTTGCGGTTAATGTGCTCCGTTAGCAACGACAGCAAGGATGATGATAATCATAACGATGACGATAATGTTTATGATGCACTTTTAGGGTGTGTGTAATTGAGTGCCATGCATTTCTTCAACAATCAGTCAGTGTTGACGGGTGTGTGTCGTGTGACCGGTGAATGCATGTGACTTCAGGTAGACAAGATAATGAATGAGCGCTGGTGGCAAACACCCTAACAGTACACATGAGTGTTAAAAATGACCGTCTGAAAAAAAACGCATAACAGGGAAGACATACCGAGATACCACAATCAAAGTATTTAACAACTGTTAATTCTTGTAAGTCAGTTTAACACTAAAATTGTCTTAAGCCTAACTATATGCTATGTTGTTAACAGCTTGATACCACATGGTATGGTGAAAAAAGAACTAAATTTTTTAAACAAAAGCGAAACTTTAAGTAATTTTCCAGAAACTATTTATTTTTATTCAAAAAGCATTCCTTCTACATTAATAAAAAGTTATCTTTTGGAACTTTTACATAAAAATAAATGATAAGTTAGTGAATAGAAGTTATGAAAATAAACTTTTACATTAACTCTTTATCTTAATCATTATATTATTTAAGCTATTCTTAGAGGTTTCCACTTCGATATCACTTCTCAAGCCTGATATTCAATTTGTCATTTTCGATGGTCAGTTGTTGGCAGTCTAATGAAAAATTCCTACAATTGATCATTTTTTTCAATGGTGGACAATGATATAAAAGAAGAAATCCTGATCTATTGATAGATTTTAAGCAAAAAATTGCAATATTTTATGCAATATTTTAGGGTTTAAAATTGCTTGTCATATCGAAAATGACATATGGAAAACCAATCATAAGATACTGTGAATAGAGGTTCAATATAACTTCATCGATTATGGCTCATTCCATCAGATCTCATAAAAAATGTTGCCCACCATCTTAGAAAAAAAATCGGCTTTTATAAATCACAAAAACCATTTTGTAAAAATTTTTTCGAAAAAACATATTTAACCCTTTCAAGACCACAAGGTTTCCAGAAATGAAACAAGTTTTTTGGGATCATCAAATAGTTTAATTAGCTTCAATTAAGCAGATTTAAAAACAGTTATAAAAAAATGCTTCAGTTTTCTTGTAATTTCATAGACATTGGGACATTGGTGTCCCTATGGTCCTTAAAGGTAACTTTTTAATGTCTTCTGTCACTTCATATATAAATACATTTTATTTATTTTAACCGCCTCAGAGTTCACAATAAGAAAATATAATGAAAAGTTACACTTGAGGACCAGTGTAAAAATCGATTTTGTTTCTCAAAATTTGATCTCTCCCCAAATATAAATTAAAATTTTTTAGTTCAAACTGTACACTATTCCTACAACAACCGAACAACGAAAAAATTTAAGAAACAAGTTGTAAAACGGATGCACAATGGGGACTGTCAGGACATTTTGGCCGTACAGAACTGTACAACAGTGGTAGCGCTGTTCTAGGAAGGTTAAAGGCAGTTTTAGGCAGTTATACGAGGTTTTAGGCAGTTGTACGAAGGTTTAAACTTTAAAGGCTTGAGCTTTAAATGCAATTTTTTCTTCCCACAATGAAAATTTTTCCCAAAACTTCACTTCGTTGTAAAAATAACCTGGAGTACGAATGGAGCTCATTTCCGAAAGTATAAAACACACAATTTCTGACACTTTGGCATGCAAAACTAAGAGCCTAAATATGAAAAAATCGTTTGAGTCTCTCGCCACCAAAATAACCGATGCAATTTCCTCTAAAATCGACTTTTTATATCGTCATATTTAACACTAACATACCAACTCAAATTTCTGACAATTAAGAGAAATTTTTATGAAACAGATTCGGGAAAATACCATGGGAAATTATGAATTCCCATGAGTTTGGGTTTATTTGTGTTTAAAAAAAAGAATAATAAAAAAAGAACGATAAATAACAATTTTTGAGGAAATTCCTTTGATCATTTCGCTGGCGACGGACTCGACCGCTCTTCCTCAAATTCAGGCTTTCGTATTTTATATTACTTTTGAATTAATTTTCATCCAAATATTTCAAGTCGTTTTATAAGGTTCCAAGCTAGAAGTTGAAAAAACAACTCAAATCGAACCCCTCAAGTGGTCAGAATGAGTCTGAAGGAAAAAAATAGTAGATTATGCATCAAACAGAATGATTTGAAATATGCATTTGGAGTTTTTCTCATTTGATAAGATGTGTCATTGCTTTTCATATGAATAACTTTGATTTAAGCCTATTTTGATAGTTACTACAATCATTTTTTGGGGGGGGGGTTAAGCTCCATAACCCCCTTTGATTGCGCTAATGGCCCTCACTCACGAAGCGTTTGCTTGCTCCACGAAATAAAAGTTGACGTGCCCTTCACGGATAGCTCACCATCCGAAACTGGTCGTGTGTTTTCCCCGAGGCCCTAATTATATGAGGACATCAGTTTTGGTTCTGTTCATCTTATGCTGAAGCCATACCACAGTAAAAGAAGCTATCAAGAAAACCGATCCACAAATTTGTTTGCCACCAACTACAAGTTTTTAAGTCATGAATACTCTTATCGATAAATTTTTTATTTTCGTTGATTAGAGTGGAAGAAAGCTTAAACTATAAGACTATAAGTCTACACAATGGCAATGGCGGAACTCAAACGCGGAATCTCTGGGATAATAAACATTTCTGAAAGAAATTTTTTTGAAAAAGTCGAAGTTTGAAAAAGTTTTCATTACCTTTTATTAAATGTTCTTAATCTCTTAATAATGGACTTATACTTGAACCATTGGAAAGTTCACTTCTAAGAAGTAAAAGCAACAACGTCGTTATAAAATTGCTCACTTAATTAAATTGAAAACATTGTGCCAATTCACGTGATTTACCTTAATTAATATCTGGCATCCAATAATACCATAGCTTTATTTCCTCACCAAAACTTCAATAACCATATAACAATAAATTCAATGTGTGGAAATCAATCGCAAAATCTGTGTGCATGCAGTAAATGTCTTCCTTTTTGTACTTTTACTTTCTGCTTAGAACTGATTATCTTCTATTATTTTCTGCTTTGTGTAGAGCGTCTGAAGCAAATCTATCGAGCGACGTCAACTTGCTTTTCTTTATGGTACACAAATTAGAAAACGATTCATTAAGCAATCCTATAAAAAGTCAATAAAAATGATACGAAGGTAACAACTAACAGTAATACTTTCGAGCAAGAGTATATAAACAGCCAGTACGTTGTGACTTAGACGCTCCCTAGCAGCTTATCTCTGCCTCTAAAGGCTATACCGAGTACCTTCTGCCAAGCTCAAGGCTCATGCCGCCATATAGATAAATAACAAGAAGAACAACAACAATGTAGACAGTTATGTGAACTTGCGGGTATGTAACAAGGACTAGGGACAAGCATACATATCCTCTGAATTGTTAGAAGTGCTGGCGCTACATACTATTTTATATTGAATTTTAATTGAAGCGCACCGCAAAAGACAAGCAAACAATGCAGGGCAGCATTAAAACACATACGACGTCGCTAAAACAACCGGAATGAGTAAAAGCGAAAGGAAGGCAGGACATGCCATATTCGAACCCTTATAAGACCTAGCAGCTCAGCTAGCTTTAGCCAACGATGTGGAACATTTATTGTGTACCTGAACTTGATGTGCAAATAACGTAGTTTATAATGTTGTCAACAGAGGATGCCACAAAAAACCACCAACACAGCAATATGAGCACGTTATGGCTTTGGTAGTTTGAGTGGAATGAGGTAGGGTGTGGGCGTTTAAATGTTAAATCGGTCAAAAGGAATAGATAGAGAGGAAAGCATTAAAAGGTGTGTTTGTGTTCGTGTCACTAATTAAGCTGCTAAATTAATTGCATTAACTTGACTTACGTTATGTATTTTCTAAGGATTTTGTTGTTATGTGGAATGTCAACCACCGACTTTAAAGTTGGCAATTAGTGTGCAAAGTCGATGGCACACTAAAATAATCATTAAGGATTTGTGTAAATAATTTTTTTTTTCAAATAAAATCTTGCTAAATCAATGGATTAAGCCAGATTTTTCAGTGGTTTTAAGTTAAGAGCCTTATGCGGTAACTAAGTAGTAGCACTTGGGTGCTAATTATACGAACGGAAATGTGATGAAATGGAAATGCTTATCTTGGTTACTTATAGCAGATATAGTTTGAGTACGCAAAGTAACTAATCAATATTCCTCAGCTGTTCCAACACTTTCGTTTATTTGACCATGTTATTGGGTGAGTATATTTGCAATGATTCGTTGGAAGCATTTTATTGGTTCTTGTGTACAGGTGAACAAATTTTCTTTAAACATAATCTTTGCTCTTTCCAAACCAAATTTCATATAAAAACAGCGATTTTTTAACAGAAATTTTATTTATCTTCTAGATTTTTGAGAACCATTTTTAGCAAAAATACAATCTTAATGCCTGATTTGAGGACACCCTGATCGTTCAAATGTGTTAAATGCTTCGGGAAATTAAATTACAAGAAAATCTTTGTCTATTAATTACATAGATGTTGATTTAAATCATTAGCGCTCACTTGGAAAAATTCTACACTTGAGTTCGAATTCTCATCATGTAATAATTTTTTGTTTCCTTAACACTTGTTTTATACCTAAAACCTATTTAGATCGTGGCCTCAACGTCCGACTTTAAAATAAATATAGAAGATAGATTCGAAAAAATTTTTGTTAAAACAAAATGGCGGCCATACTGTACACGACGTCAATCTATTTTCCAGTTGGATCCAACACAACAACAAAGGAACGTGCGGAATATATATTATGGATCAGCGAAAGGTTCCACTAATGGTGGTTTTTCACTGAAATTGAAATTTATTTTGATTTCCTAATTTAATTTCAGTCTTACTGCGAACGCGGTCTCATATCAAAGACTTAATTCTACTTCCGAATTTCCTTCGATATTTTTATTTAAGTGCCATTATGTGTACACTGTTTATATCAGAATGTCTGCATCGAATAGTGATATGCTTTTTCTATATCTGCATTGGAATTCCTTTCGGAACTGGCTACTCCGTAAGAGACCACCATACGAACTTGTAAGAAAGGGACGTTAGTTCTTGATTCTAAAATTCTTTAATCTAAAATTTAAATACAAAAAGTTGTAACTCTTTCAAGTTATTATATTTCGACTGCAAAAGTGAAACGAGTAGTAAGCAATGTATTCAATAAAAGATCAACGAAAAATTCGCCTTTGCTAAAAACCATTTTGCTTTACCAATAATCGAAATTTTTTTGAAATTTATCATAAAAAAAAATAAATTTCAATGTGGTTGATTTTTATCGCTGACGACCATTGGCTAGAGGTACCATGAGCTAAGTTGGACGCGTGGGTGGTCAAAGTGGACTATCTTAATAATTTTTTTTGAGGAAAGAGGCAAGTTGTCCACAACTTCTCTAAAAATAGAGTGCAAAAGTAACGATTTTTTGACTTTGGGGTAGTCAGATATTCAAAAATACGGAATATGGGTTAGTATGGTTTTCATGACGGAGGTGTGATTGATCCCTTTTTTTGTCGTTAAAAAAAGATCTCCATGTTACGGTGATTAGTGATATGTGTGTGGTACGAACTATTTGAAAGTTTCTGATTTTCAAATTCTGTTTTCTGAATTACAATTGGAAGTGGTGTACATTAAAAAGAATAAATTCAAGGACTTCCTGTCAAATATTTCTCTCAATACTGCCAGGCAGCCGTAAATTTGAATTTGGTGCTAAGATAAATTATGTGGAACTAACAAAATACTCTAATTAAACTTTAAATTTTGTCATCAAATTACAACAAGAGTGCTTCTCGAAGTTTTTTTTCCCAAATAAGAGGTAGATTTTTTTCATGCAACTGCTTTAAATCGCTGCAATGGTTCTTAAATTGTTCTCAGTCCTCTGAGAAAAACTTTGCTACATGAGACAAAGTTGTTGGTAAATATGAAAACAAGCACACATCTCAAGTACGGGTCAAATATCGACATTTTAATATTAAGGGCAATGTGAAATACTATTTTCAGAGCACTTAAAAATATTATGGAATTCAATATCCAAGAATTTTTCCATGACAAACTTAAAGTACACGGCGTTATTTGAACCTGCTTTTTTTTGCTCAGTGTAAGGGTTGACTGGAACAATTCATTCCCTGCTATTAACTGCATTTTCTTGCTAAAGCATCTTGAATCAACTCATCTCCATGCCGTGGATGACTCACATTGTGAGGAAAAGTTCAGAAAAATCATGAAAAACTTTCTGAATGTCATCAAAGAATGATGCATAAAAATACCTTGTTTTTGTTGTACTGTCTGGACAGCAAATATTATCATAGTTTGATATGTATGTATGTATAGAATAATTTTTTTTCTGACGATTGTGTTTACATACCGTTATTTCCACAGTTGCTTACACAGTCATTACCAACTCCCGCCAACAAAACATAATAGAAGTAAAACTTAAATCCTAGTTGGTGTGGTTGTTTTAAGTTTTTTTCAATTTTTTTGTCTCTTCATCAGCGTCTGTAGCGCACTCTTATGCAGGCTTCAAATCAGCGTTTTTGTGTGGCATACGGCAGCCATATACACACAAGTTCGATAGTTAAGAAGCTAGTTCGCCAGCTTGGCACACAAGTTGGCTTGTTGACAAAAATTTTTGATTTTCTCTGTCCAACAAAGCAAAAAAAAAAACATTTCTATAGTCATTGCGAAACCAGGGTTGTATTGAAACATAAGTGTAGTACTATGTGGAGTACATTTTAATGACTTAAGTACGATATGAGAAATGTTTGGTACTTTTTGTTTTCTATTTGGTAGTACTCTATGTAAATTGCATACAGTATACGTGATAACTTTATTAGGATTCAGTAACAAATTTGTTTCGAAAAAACTAAGCAGGTGTGGAAGACTTGGAAAGCATTTTTTCTTTATTTTCCCCACACAAAAATAATTTTATTTCGAAGCAATAAATACTTTTTTAAGAGTACATTTCTACTCTTCTCAAATGTAACCCTGTGTGTGCCAAACAAATTCCGTAATTTGAACGCTCGCTTTCTCGAACACATACAAGCCGCCATATTGTTTGCGAACACGAGTTCCAGATGTGAAAGCCACATTAGTCGAGCATTGATAACAAAAGCAAATAAAATTATAATTATAACTGGTGTCTGAATAAACCAAACGTTTGCAATTACAACAGAGCACCGAGTTATAGATTCAAAAATAACTTGGTGGCTGTATTCAAGGTTCACAAGGACGACAACGAGCAACATAAACTAAACAATATTTAAGGCAATTGTGCTGCATGTATGTGTGTGTTCTAGATGGTTTTCAAGTGTGAGTAAGCGTGTGTCTGTGCACTTCCTTTCGATTGTCTTTCTTTTTTTTGTTGTTGGATTGTGTATCCGGCTTAATTCGTTCAGGAAATTGTTTATGGCAAAAACTTTTTTGACAATAAGAAAGAAAAAGTTTTTAAAAGTTTAAAATTACATATATTTGCCAAATATACTCTACTTTATAGTTATAGTTAGGTTAGGGTTAATTTGTATAATATTTAATAGCACAATTCAGAGCGAAAAAATACAAACAAATGTTTGGATATCTTGTGTTGTCAAAAAAAATCGAAATTTTATTCAATAGTTTCATATGAGATAATATTAAGACATGCATAAAATACCTATTTTATTTAAAGATATGTTTGAAATTGCAATAAATTTTTTGTTCAAGATGTATTCTTACAAATACTTTATTTTTTAAACTTTAAAGTGAGCTCTTCGATTAGTTAAGAGTTATCAATAAATTTGATTTTTTCTTTTTTCAAGCTGAATTCTTCTTTGTTTGTCTTCAAGTCTTTTACTTCTATTTGTGCGCATTTATTGAAGAGTTCTTGAGCCGAAAAAAGTGCTGAAAACAAAACAATCCAATTTGCCAAATTTTTTTTGTTTGTTTTTTTTTTCTTTCATCTCTGTTTTATGCAATCTGTTTCTTTTGTTATTTCAATTTTGCTTCGATTGTCGAAAGTGTTTTCTTGACAGTTTTTGTTTTCTCGACATTTTTTATTTTTTTTTAATTTTTTGTCTTGGTCGTTTCTCCACTTATGTTATTCCCATTTGTGGTCATTCTTAAGTAATTCTTTATTTGTAGATACTTTTAATGTTTATTTGAGTATATTTTTCTTATTCGTTCAATTACGAAATACGTAATAGATTTGTGCCAATGTCGTGGTATTCTTCTTGATCTAGTTTAGAAATATCACATAATGGGAATTTAATTTTTTTTGTGTGAAGTACAGCGTATTGTCGGAAATAGGAAATATAAAGCAAATTAATATTTATTAATATTTAATATTTATTAAGATACGTTTGTTTTGAATGATTGTTGACAAGTTCATAAACAACAGTTCAATAGTTTGTGAAATATTCAATTAAATCTAGAAAGATATAATAACAAAAGTCTTGAAAAACAATTTTAGAGAACCTCAAATTATGGCAGAAACACTGACCAAAAATCTTTCTTTGTTATTTCTTTAATTAAATATTGTAACGATATGTTTAAGTCTCATAACTCGGCAAAATTCAAACCCTGGGACGAATCGCTAGTGCAACACCTAAAATCTGGTGTGTATGTTACATCCATTTATATGAAATGTAATACTTATGAGGTTGTATTGGAGGTACACGTGTCCATGGGTGGTTTAAAAAAATGCTCTACGTTACAGATCCTTGGGTTCATGTGAATATATCTACCAAGTTTCATGGAATAATCTTGTCTTTTCTTCTTCCTCTGTGGTTATGGACAACTCACTAAGAGACTGACGAACTTATGAGTTGACTCTAATCAAGAAGGTACAAATCTAACTTTTCAGGTTTAGGGTACATAAAGAAATTTTTCTCGCAGGATTGTTTTTTTTTTTTTTTGCATGCGGAAATTCTTTTGGTAATTTTGGAAGTACTATATATGGGGCTAAACCCGTTATGAATAATGACATATCTAAGTCGAAACACACATGGAATATATTTTGATGGAAAATCATTTATAATAATGGAAACTTTTATCTAGAGGTAAATTTCTGTAGGGTCATAAATTTTTTTTTAATCTCATTAGGGGTCAAATTTTCAGTAAATGAACGCGCAACGAAGAAAAACCGACTCATAATTCTCAGCATACATTTTTGAACCTTTCTAGTCCATATACATTAGAGCAGCCATATGTGTGTTTTACTGATTTTGTTCACTCCCCACCCATTTTGCGTTAGATCGAGACTAAAAAATAAGATCTAAAAAAAAAAAAAATGAATGTCGGTAGTGGAAAAAACTCAGGCTCCCCGGCTGTTAGGCCCCAAAACAGGCTAAAAAGGTATTTGGCTTAATTACTCTATAGCTCTGTAAATCACACTTTTAGGCTCTTAAGCTGTGCAAACATTTTTATGCACAATATAAATATTTTTTATAACCAATTTTGGCCTTGAAATTACCTTTCATGGTGTTTTTAAAAGTCAAAATAAAAATGTGTATGCAATGTTTTTTCTAACGATACTCGTAAATTATTAGAGGGAGATATTTTTGAACAATGTATAACATGTCCAGGAGAATTAGACAAAGTTTGTCTTTTTCAAATATATTGACATTTGGGACATGTTCAAGTACCTTTTTAAGCCTGTTTTGTGGCCTGTTCTGGGTTTTTGTGCACTACCCACATCCATTATTTTTTTGCAGATTATATTCTGCAAAATTCTTTATATATATATATATATATTATATATTCTTTATATATATAAAGGCACATTCCATATGTTTCGTGGGTGCTCTAAAATTACATATTATGATATAAAAGAGGGTTTATTTTTTAAATTAACGATTTTATATACAAAAAAATCTTTAAAATCAGTCAGATTTTGGGTTTCTATATTTTTCGCAAAAACTATTAAAAGAAAATTTTGTTATAATTTTTATTTTCATTTAATTCAAAATTTATTATTAGCACAGTACGATAAGGTCCGCTGTACGAACGCTAACCCAAAACTTTGGTACACGGACGTGTACCTTTTATAACGTCTCAGGTTTCGCAAGCACGACAAATATCCAAATTTCCAAAGCAATAGTACTTGCTCGTCTATCAGAACGAGATAAATTTTTGTTGCGTACATGTCTGCGAGCGAGTTGAGATGGTCATGAGACCGTCCATGAGCCGTGCGTGGCAATGAATGACCAGAATGAAAAGATGGAATATTTGTGGACTCTTTTCAAGCATATTTTTTTGACGAATAGTTCCACTCGGTTTATCTATGGATCTAGGTGGTGGGTAATTGAACATATTTTGTACTCTTGTGGACTCTTTGGACAAAAATCTTTAAATTTTTTATGAATAGATGCAACTACGATTATCAAGAAGTCTTCAAACCCCAAACATGTCCAATAATCCATATATATCCAAAGATAATCCAATTGGAATCATTCGCCAACAAATTATACATTTTTGACCAAACAGTCTTAATCCATATTTCAAGAGAAACTATGCGTCAATCCAAGAGGAAACTATTCGTCAATCAACTATAGATTTTTGTCTCATGAGTCCACAAAACTCGTAACATGTCTTATAACCCGCCTAGACCCATAGATAGTCCTAGTGGACCCTTTTCATAAAAAAGTATTGATTTTTATGCAAGCAGTTCAAAAAACCTTAAACATGCCCAATAATTTTTTTATTTAAAGATAATCCTAGTGGAACCTATTCGTAAATATATTAAAGATTTTTCTAAAGAGTCCACAGAAGCCCTCAATAACCCATATGTATCCAAAGACAATCCTACTCCACCTTTGTAAAGTTAATTTAATGTTAGTACAACTTAAAAAGAGAAATCTTACTTGTACCATGTATACTACCTATCTATCTTAATAAATAAATAAATAATGTAAGTGGAACCTTTTGGTCTAACAATCACAAGTTTTTGTCCAAGGAGATCCATAGATGTTCGTAGTGGAACTTATTTATCAAAACACCATCGTTATTCTCTCAAAGGTATTTAAAAAACCCAAAAAATATCCATTAACTCATCTATTCTGTAAAAATAACACTGATGACAGCCAGTAACTTTCTCTGTAATTTTCTCTCATTCTTAAAATGTAAAATTTTTAAAAACCTGTGTATTTAAAACAAAAAATATTTTAAATTAATAAGCTGCATGCATTAATGAAGAGATGATGCGCGGAGGACGTGGCCATTTTGAATGAATATTTATGATAATTTTTAGTTTTACTGTTATTTTTGTATGGTAGGTCGGCGAAGGTGGTGACCATGATATGCAGATTAAGTGTGTAGCATGTTCGAGGCCCGAGTTCGAACCCTAGTCGCGGCAAAAGTTTTTTTCAATAAAAAAATTTTCTAATCGGACACCACCTCTCTGCAGACAATGGCAAACCTCAGAGAGTAAATAATGCCTTGAGAACATGAACTTTAGCCGTTCGGAGTCGATATAAAACATGTAGGTCCAGTTCTCAGTCAATTGTGTGCAAACATTTAATAACACACACAACACAACACAATTCATAATTAGAAGCTCGGCCAAAATCCTTTCAAGGGCTGAAATGGCCAATTTGTTTTTGTTTGTTGTTTTTTATGTGGGCGAAGGGCGTGGTCAATTTTGAATAATTAACAATTGTCAGGCGTTTTATATTTATGAAACAATAACATATGGCAAATTTCATGTTCCTAGTAAATTTCAAAGAAATTTAAGCAATTAAGAGAATTCAGAAGGAATCTTGAAAGAAAATTTTTAGAAATGTGTACAATAGACCGTACCTTATTTTTTAGTTCACTCTATTTTCGCTCCAAGAACGATGTTAGCTTCAGTCGGGTCTTATATAACATTGCGTACAGAATTCGGTCCCAATTAAACCACAGTTAATGGGCAAGGCGGCTTCTTGAAATCCTAAGAAACTGTATATACAATATCTAGTTTTTATAAAAATAAAAAAATTAAAAAAATTTTATTAAACAAATCTGTCATACCAATTTATGATTTATTTTGTCGCCAGTTTTAATGGTTTTACGGCCAAATTTGCGGGACTGACAAAGTAAAAATTTGGAATTTTTAGATATGCCGATAGTATGACAGACATGTATTTCAGACAGAAAATATTGCATATTTATTTTTTTAATAACATTTCTTGTGAAAAAAGGTTAAAAAAATTATTTTTTAAAAACTTTTAATTCCATCGGATTTCAAAAAGTTGCCGGGCTCATTTATCTTGATCATAAGCGGGACCAAATTTTGCAAGAAATGTTCCCGATTGTTCCCATGAAAATAGCATGGTGCTAAGATGAAGGCTAATGTACATATTACCTACAGGATGTTATGATAAGAATTAACATTTAAGATATTAGTTACCGAAGTTTTTTTCGAATATTCGAATTTCCGAAAATAAAACAAGATTCCGCCTAATTTTTAACCCGCATCGGGTCATCGCCGCACTCAGTTCCTATAATTATAAAGCAAAAATGACGGACTAAAACTGAAACCTACAATTTTTTTATTAACTGAATAGACGGTAGTCTAAGGCGGTAGTCTAACTAAATACCTCTACTATTTATTCATTGGAATCCGCCTAATGGCAAATTATAGCTGACGTAATTAGTCTATCTTTTGTTCAAAAGCATGTAAATAAATATAACCACTACCTATATTTACCGTTGCTAGTCAAATAAATGTTTATTATTGTTGATGTTGATGATGGCACATGTGTGAGCCCACATCATCGCCTCTAGGGACACAAGTGGTAGGTTTTTTTCTATCGCTGTGCCTACAGATGCCTCGCATATATCGCATGCAAAACCTGCTAGATAAGATTATGACATATGCATGCGATAGGTTCTATTGAGTTAGGCATCTATTATTATGATTTATGTCAACAAATTAACGCTTATCTATGGTGTGATGATAAAGAAAAACGCCTGTGTCCTCACACGCATGCATGATTAATAATATTATTAATTATATACAAATTTTTTTTTTTGTTTTTGTTTGCTTTGTAATTTTGTATGATAGGATTCCGAGTATTATTGATATATTTCTCTATTCTTGTAACTTTACATAAGCGTGTCGGTGTCGATATGAAAACGGCTACTTGTTAAAATGCTGCTTCACTTTAAATGCGTAAAATTCTAGTGAAATTCCAACATATTCTTGCTTCACCAATAAAAGGAAAATTTTTAGATAATCCGAAGGATATGTTAAGTCATCGTCAGAGTGTCGCCCGTGCTGAAATTTTTTTGTTGAACAAACTATGCTGAGTTTTTCCACCAACCAAACACTCGCTTAGACGTTTATGGATTGTTGTGGCTTTTCTGCTAAGAAGTTAAAACAAAAAAATGTCACATAATATTTCCAAACGCAGAGCAAACAGCAGCATTTTATAATTAAATACTCAAGCCACAATGAGACGACGCGTATGGCAACAACAACAACTAACTGTTGGCATTCCTTGTGGCGTGAAATAATATTTGCAGCTCTTTCTATCCTTTGAAATGGATTCATACTTTCTCATACTTTCCTTTCATAGAATTTTTTTTTCTTTATTTATTTAAGAGTATGGAATTTGATGGAATGCCTTAATTATCATTTTATATTATATTTTTTATTATTTTTGTACTTTAAAATATAAATAGTTGGTCTTTTCAAATCACTCATCATAACTTTTTTTGCAGATGGCAAGAGATTGTATGTTATGAGAAAATTTTAAGTTTCCACCCATATAAGTTCGAAAATATTTTTATATTTTTCTCAAAATATAAGAAAATCGCAAAACATTCTATAAAAGAAACAAAATTGTAATTTCTAATACCTCTAAACTTTAAACTGATTGAAAAAAATTAATAGGCCAGTTTATTCTGCAAAAGATATTTAAATTTACGTGTATTTTCTTGGGTCTTTTCAAAAAATCGCTAATATAAACAGGATATAAAAGAGACCAAATTTTTATACCAAATATTTTGAAACTTTGAACTGATTGGAAAAAATTAATATGCCAGTTAATTCTGCAAAGGATAATTCAGCTTAAGTGTTATATGTTTACCTAATAAACCGATAGATGCGGTAGATGTATTTTTCTCTCGAATACCTCTTGAATCTTCTTCACTCGCTAATATTTTTTTTTAAAAAGATTGCCA
This sequence comes from Tetanocera ferruginea, assembly GCA_958299015.1. Lineage (NCBI taxonomy): Eukaryota > Metazoa > Arthropoda > Insecta > Diptera > Sciomyzidae > Tetanocera > Tetanocera ferruginea. The sequence continues at coordinate 139,210,552 of OY282641.1, forward strand.
ATTAGTTGTTAATTTGAAGGTTATACATTTGATTAATCTTCTTCAATCGAACACTCTTAAAATATTTAAGTGCGATAATATTATTAGAATCAACTGGTTAATAAGGCCACGACATATCAATTACACTTCATCAAATGATTGCCATAATAATCTCAATCTTATCGACACTTTAATCAAAATCAGTGGATTATCTGATAGATATCCGTTCTTTAGATAAAGAACGGAAGAGGAAATATGCACGCATACAATAACATAAATATTATTTTGCTATCAACATGTGGTCGTCAAGCAATACAGGGTAGTTTTCTCTCTATCGTATGTTTATTCCACTGATATAAAAGCCTTTATCTACATTTTGGGCAAAATTATTGCAAACATGTTGACAACAATGGCGAAAATTGCAAAAGAAAAAAAAAAAATAAAAACACTTAGGGGAGACACAAAAATCTTTTGCCTCGTACATGAAAGGGATGAATTTATTATATATATATTTTATGTATGCTAAATAAACATCATCAAAGCGTTGTTATCATTATGTTTATTATTAAGTAAGTGCCTTTATTTTATTGGCAAAAACTTTTTTTGGTGTGCGGTTAATGTGAATATTTTTTGAAAATTGATCGGGTGTCTGACAGTTTAACTGGCTGTCATAATGTAATGAATTAAGTAAAATATTGAGAGCACAAGATTTAAGCATTAATTAAATGATTGTAACCATTGAATAATTATAATTTTGTAATTATTCAATGATTGTAACAATGTGACAAAAATAGTTTTCTCTAATTTTTAAGGTAAAAATTATGGAAGATCTGCATACGTTTTTTTAAGCTTAACACTTGTTGAAGAGTTATTAACTTATATGAGTGCACAAAGATGGGGTGCTTTTTTAATAAAAGCGTCGGTTTTCAATTGCTTTTAGCTACCTTGCCAGACAATATTTCCTAGACCATCCGTCTTTATAATGTCAGCATAACCTACATTTATTTTTTTCTATGCTTGAATAAAAATTAATGAATTTTTGAGGATTAGCCATGGCGTTGTTTACGCGTTGGGGCTACGTTAGTCTTGTCTAATGGTCTACATTTTTTATGACGGTTAACAAAGTACGTCAGCAGACACGTGTCGGTCTGGCAAACAAGATATGCTTATTTGCGATTAAATGCAATATTGTTAAACACGACGTAATCGGTATAATTGATATCCTTAATAAATACGATACTCTTGAAAAAATTTCAAATATAATAAATATTCTTTTGATGTTTGAACAAAAAGTGAAGATAGAACAGTTAATGCAGGACTCTGGTTGTAAATTGAAATTGCATCGCTCTAATCGAAATCGTGCTCCGTTTCTACTAGTGCGCTCGTCGCCCCACTAATTCCACTTTTTAGTCTATGAGAAAAATAATAAAATAGAGTTCTAAATTTTGTGTCAATTGAGAATTAGAATTTAAAAATTTCTCAACCAAGCAACGAAATATCGTAAGTCAAAAGATTTTGAAATTTTTTTCTAAAAATGTGATGATTTTTCTTTTCATTTCGAACCAAGGATTGCCGATGTAACCCTATTAAATCAATTCTGCCAGAGTTCGAAAACATGCTTTATTAACATGAAAATTTGAATCTGATATGCAATGATTCAATTCAAGTTATTGTCTGATTCCATTGACTAATCAACTAAACTCAACTAAAATCAACATCAACTAAAACTCCTAATGCCGTTACTATTGATGACATTTTAATTTTAGTTAATTATAAATAATTTTTTTTAATTATAAATAATAATAAATGCTATTTTAAGTATTTAAAGTAGCGATTTATAATCAAAATATTTGGTTTAGGTTCCTTCTGGCTCTATTGATCCTATGGGAAATCTGCGGAAGCTGAGCTAAAAATCACCGGACGGGTCATAGGATACGGACAGTGAATGGGTTTAGATGTAGAGGTTGCATCTTAGCGGTCCCGGACAAGCAGCTAGGATGTGAAGAGCGTAATGTTGAAAAGTGCTGCGTCTGGAACTAAAAATCCACATAGTCAGCAACTGGCAAAGTTAAAGCGTGACGGAGTCGCCTTACAAGCTCCATGTCCGAAATTCCTTGTCTTCTCTAGACTCTAAACTTTAGGAGTCTCTACAAGATCTTATAGATAGAAAGAACGTAAGGTTTGGAGCTCGTTACATTATAACCACCATATGAATACTCAACCAGCCTTGGATATGAACCTTGGCAAACACCGCAAACGAAAAATCTGGAATGTTCGGTCCCTTAATAAAATCTATTAATCGGAAGTGAACGTATGGAACTGGACAATGGTGGCTTTAATAATAGGTCTTAAATTTGAAATTAAATTTAAAATTTTAAATTTAAATTTTAAATTTGATCACCGAACAAGACGCGAATATTTTGAAAAATTTTATGATAGTTGTAGCTTATGAGGGCCTTAATGCTGTCAAGATCAAAATAAAATACAAGACATAGAACTCTCGATGAAATCTTCAACAATAATTTTAAAATCCCTTCAAAACATTTTCAAGATGTACGTTAACCGTTTTTTAGGTTTCTTGATCACGTTTATGGAATTAAAATCTATAAATTCAAAATGGCGGACCCAATATATTGGTAATTCACCCAGCAAGGCAAGTCTGATGGCTAGCAAATGACCGAGATTGTTTAAAGATTCATGGTCAGAGACCCCGAAAACTATATTTTTAAAAAATATGGAAGTGCTATTGAAAATGTTGAAGTTTTCATTCAAAATTCTCACACTTCTTCTGCATGTCATAATAAATGAATAAAATTTACGATTTTCCATTTAAAAAATCTCAAAATAAGTATATGGTTTAAGTCTAACACTAAAAATTTCAACTCAATCGGATACAAATTTAAATAGCTAGCAGTTCGCCCAACTTGAAAAACATGGTTTCAAGAAATAAGCCTTTAAAATTTCAGCTACAAAGAGAGAAAGTTGAAATAGTAAAATTAAATACGTAATGATTTTACTACTATTTTTCGTAGCTTGGAAAAAAATTTCATAAAAAATAAATGTATTAGTCATTTCAGCTCAAATAACAGATTTGTAAGCTACAGTTTGGTACCGATTGGTAAGGACCATTTCTAGTACTAAAATTTACTCATAAGAAACCCATGGTACCAATGTGTGAACATATAATTTGAGGTTAAATTCAATTCATCTTCATTGGTTTGAAGCGAGATCGACCTTAAATCTCTTGCATAAAGGATATGCCAGCCTGATTGTACACTGATAGATAAATTTAATTTCAGTATACAAAAAAAATACTGCCGAACATTAATTTGGGTTTTAACATTTCTGCACCTTCTTATCTAAATCTGATTAGAAAACTTAATTTCGTCAAACATAAAACATTTTCTTGCATGATTGCATGCCCGAACACAGGATCTTATTATGCCCTATGACGCCAATTTTTCTGACATAAACGTCGGAAATTTGTTATCATCATTTATACTCCTTACCCATAGAGGGATATCAGAATTCATATTCATGCCAATATTTATCAGTGCTAACAGTATGTTTTATATCATTTGCTACGGATACCCAGGTACATTTAGTCGATTTTTTATGTCCAACTTCCATGATTTTGCAGCCCAAAGCAGGGCTCATTACAACCTATGCTTTTCCGTGGGCATGTAATATTAAACCGCGGTCTAAATACACATGCGTACAACCCTGCTCTTTTTCAATGGCTTGCGACAGGCTGATGGCTACCATCTTCATCAACAGGCGGAGTTGCAGAGAGATCGAAAAAATGAGCTATCGTGGTTTGTTGGAGACATCCCAGATACCTCCAAGCATTCTGATTTTTAAGAAAATTCGTTTTCCGAAGAATATGTGACTCAAAGAGTTATGGCTGGAAATTACCAAGCAAGTTTTTTTGAAGCAAATCATTTTACGCCTCGTTCTGTAATTTGCTTGAGTGAAATCTGAAAAAACGAAACTTTTTTTTTTTAGAATAAATGTTGCTCTTTGATGTAAGTATTATGCATTTAGTGACCAAACGATGTATGAATTCTTTAAGTGCTCCTATCTTTTGAACTTTTCTTGCTGTCTTAGTATTTGTATCTTAACTCGCAATGTAGTTCACCTCTCACATTCAAGCATTTTTGTCACTTATTTAATGAACTGTTATTGTTCTTCTCTTATTTGTGCATGAAATAATTATCACTTCAGAAAAGTATTTTACTCGCAAAAATTTATTAATCTGTCATTATCGTGATTTGGACCGTTTACCATAGCAACCCTCAAGCAAGAGTCCAACGCTCTAACATCAAGCCATTGGTGAATTGGCCATTGGTCAAATTATACTTTTAATTTCTAAATCTATGAAACTGCCAAAATCTACGTTTCTGTCGGATCTCTAATGACGTAATTGTATTCGAAAAACAGTTCTTTACATTTTTTTTTCTGATTTTCAAGGCTCTAAGTAAACATTTTTTTTTGATTTTTCTTATCTTATGATTTTCAATTTCTTAAATTACAATTTTGGAAGGGACAAATTCTTGTACTTAGTATTTTCTATTCAATATTTATAATGAAAAATAATCTCTATATATCAACCCAACTTTTCCTTTTTTTCTCTCTTTCAGCTTCCCCTGTCTACTTTCCGCTGTCTTCGATTCAATTACAACTTCCCATAAGCGAGAAGTCACAAAGTATTTTCTCCAACATACCCATTGGCCACTTTCAAGTGCTGTCCACACGCAATAATAGCATAGCGCCCAACTATGTTTACAGCTTAGAAAATGATGCCTATGGATATCTCAGGATTAACACCAGCTCTGGGGAACTCTATGTCACTGACAAATTTGTAGACCTAAATTCCAATACAACAAAGTTTATTATAAGTGCTCAGGACAAGGACGCCACAAACAGCACTAAAATTCCACACATGTCTGTGCAGCTGGTGGCCATAAGTAATGAAAAATTTTGTGAAAATTTGGAAAATCTTTGCTTTTGGACTGCAGCTCACTACACCATAATGGAGCACAATGAAAACGAACAATTCAGACCGATACAAGTGGGTGCTCTGAATTCGCGTGGTGCCCAGTATTTATGTCCACATAAGCACATAAGCTATAAGCTGCTGGAGGACATAAAATATCTAACTATTAAGGATAATACGTTATACACAAAACGTGCCATCGATCATGAGCAATTAAATGGCACTGAAACTGGCAGCTTGACAGGTGCTGTCAGCTGTCGAGTGACTTTAGCTGGCAATGAAACGCGAGACTTTTACAGAGTTTTAAAAATAAATGTGCTCGATCGCAATGATAATGGGCCAGTGCTGCAGGATAATAAGTCTTATAACTTTATGCTAGAGGATCCGCATTTTAAAGTGGTAAGTAAGGAAATGCTCTTAAGTCAAATTTTTATTTTTTGTTACTTTAACCAGGCCACTCCTAGATTTTGGAGCGCATAATATTAAAGTGACACAATATTAAAGTTGCACTCTGCTCGTGCATTCTCATAAAAACCTTTAAAAGCTTTGACCAACGAACTTTGACAAGATTTAAGGAATGGCCAAGGCTTCCTTGTTGATAATAGACGGTTACATTTTGTCTGACTGCGTGGCTTCGCGGCTCATTTCTTCGATTTAATTCTTTTTGTCTGTCTGCCTTATTGTCCGTTCATGTGTCTGGCTTATTTGGTCTTCATTGTAGACATACCCAAGACGAAAAAACAATAAAAATAAAAAAATTAAACAGAAAAAAAAAACAATGTCGCGCACGTCAGACGTTCTAATGAACAAATGATATTCTAACACGCAACTTAACGAACGATTCTTTCTCATAATTCGGCTAATAAAATTCGTCTAAGACTTCTTGTGTTTTTGGTGCTTTCCACACACCAAACAACACTTTTCCTCATAGAAAGAAAATTTTTCACACTAACTTTTGTTAAAATTAAGCTCATATTTAGCAACATTTATACTTTTTAAATTCTTTGTTTTTTTTTTTATTTTAAATAATGGCCAAATGTCATCAAACTGAAAGTAAGCGCACTTCCGGCATTTTTGTTATGTCACATTTCACGTCGACTTGCTTGCGTCATTTAGCCGGCTACATACAATTTTTATCACTCGAAGCGCAACATTGACGTGCCTTTTTTACCAAAAGAATTTCACTTCTTTCTCGCTTTTACTGCAACAACACTTTGTCATGTTTGTTAAACCATACAATATAGTACTAGCATGTATAACATTTAAACAGCAACAAAACCCTTTTCAACTGACTGCTGCAAAAACTTCGCCATACCGACACCCACCCACCAATTGTTGTTTTTGTAATTTAACACTTAACAAAAACAAAACAAGATAATAGCAGAAAAAATAACCTATGTTTGAGTTTATATAAAAAAAGGGGAAAACTTTTGTTCCATATTCATTTTTTAATTGTTTGTGTTTTGCATACAGTCGCTCACAAATGTATGCAGAGGCATTTCAGACAATGTCCTTTGATGCAAACAAACAAAACAAAAACAAAAAAAAAAACATTACTAGGTCAGCAATTAAGCTGTTGAGTTTTAACATTGCGGCTATTTTTTAAGATCTTTTACCGAATAATTTTTAAACTTTTAAATTTTCGTGGCTTTTAGCTAAGGATCTTGGAAAAATAAAATAGATATACAATAGCCCCTAGCGTAGTATTCAATTTAATCCGGTATCTTTTTAGTAATGCAACTCGACTGCTTAAATATATAGATTTTTCTCTTGTAACACTCGTTACAACCTGTGCAGCATCTGTCACACATAAACTATTTAATAAAACTATTTCTAAAACGCATTACTAATTTTTTGAATGCATGGTTAATCGTCAAACATTATTTAATTGACAGTAAATAATTTTCGTTTTTATTAATTGTAATTAAGCTGAATTTCAGTAACATTCAGAGTGAAATTAGATTTTCAATGAGTACTCGTAACGCCCGTCACTAGTACATTGACCATGCTTTTAAAAAAAAGTTTTTCCCCACATATGGATAAACAACCATAAAAATGATTTATGATGACTGCAATAACTTTTAATAATTTCATGTATGATAGCATTTTTATATTTAAAATCGCGCAAATGTAACATCCGTCACCGTGGAATATTCCATATATTAAAATTCTTAAACAAATAAAAATATCTCTTTATAGGCTTATACAGGTTTTTTTTTTATTCGCGAAGGGGGAACCTTACAAAAAAGGCTCCATCCGTGCAGCTGGGGTGCGATTTTTACGCACTTAACCTTAACATCCGCAGTGAATCTTCGACCCAGAATGAATCTCGTAGAACTGCTGAACGGATCTGAAGGACTGTTTTTGTCTGCCTGGGGACTGTCAAGTTAAGAGCCTAAATTGCTCTCCTCAACTTGGTGGCGACTCTATGTAGGGGAGAACCCTTTACTTTGTATATCTCAGGCTGACCTATTTTGCAAACGCTTGACTCTTCAAAGTTCGTCGATTATGCATTTGGACAAAGAGCTTACCACTGACCAGTTGGTTTCGCTTATCAACATGATGTTCACCAAGTTTTGGGATGTCAGCACTTCGCCGAGTCGCACGGGAGCATTTTTTCTGGCGTCGTTGAACTTGAAGAGGACGTGTGTAGTGTCTTCTTCTGTGCTACCAGAGCAATGAGTTCAATAGGGGTCGATTGCATGCTTGAATTTATGTAGGTATGCTCTTAATCAAACCGTGGCCGCCCAGAATTTGGGAGAGGTAGAAACTCAACGCAGTCACGGTTCTCTCAACCATGGTTCTTTTTTAGCACCACACGGACAGCATTATACAAGTTTAACTAATATGTTTTGTATGGGAGGTGGGCGGATGACATGTATTTTTTGTACACAAATATGCTCCTTTAACAAGTTTTATCATTGTAGGTCAAATACTAAGTTGATAGTATTTATAGTTGATAGTATTTATGATAGTATTTATAATACTAAATACAAAGTTGTTCCCTTTACCTTAAGGACTTTTTTATCGGAGAAACCTCCCTGGAGCAATTTTGGTTCCCATGAACCCGTTTGTTGTAGGTGTTTTCATATTTTGTAGGTGTTTAAAAAAATATCTTTTCGAAAATGACGAAATTTCGAATTTTTGTGACAAAAAGACAATCGATTTTAAAATTGTTGTAGCCAATTTGTGTAATATCAAAATCACAGTTTTCTTCGTTCAAAAAAAAAAAAAAAGATGCGGAAATATGCGGTTGATGATGCGGTTGGTGGAAATATAAAATTATTTATAGGCTTTTCAATTTTGGGGATGCATTGGAGGTGAGCGAGTTCGTGAGCCAATCATGGCTATTTTTTGTGTACTTAGAGTTTTAATATAAAATATATACTTACATGTCTAATTTTATTTTTGTAGCTTATATACAGCCCCGCTATATTTTCAATAAACTTTTGAACTGTCAAATAGAATTTTCAAATTTTGTCTTCGAAAAGACATCAAGTAAAAAGTGTAGAACAGATTTGAAAAAAATTATTAAAATTGGTCAACCCACTTCAGAGTTATGCGAATCTTAACATTTTCCAAAAAACCTTTTTTCATTGGAGCTTCTCGCTCGCACGCTCCAAAAATAGTCTCATAGGTCTAAAATCTTATTATATTTGGTATCATTTAAAAGATAATTTGGTAACTAACACAAACCTTTAAAAATTTATTTAAATTTAAAAATTAAAGTAAATCTTAATGTATTTTTGTAGGTAAGATTTTACACACTCAAGGAATTTTTCAAAAATGTTTAGTTTTCGCAAAGAAAATTTCAACAATAGGGATTAAATACCCAAAATCTATACTTAATAAAATATTCCCACAATTTGGGTTTTTGAATTCTGTAAACTCAATACTAAAATTGTCGATGAATCTTAAAAAACAATTTGAATGTAATTGTTATTGCAAGAACTACAATTTCGGAGTCGACCACTATAAAAATAACATATACTATATTTTTACCATTTTTTAAGGTAAAAAAAAAGTGGTGCCGAACATTAAAAATGTGCATGAAAATTTGGAACGGCAAGATACCTATAAATTTTCATCATGGTATTGAGAAAAAAACGGCACAAGAAAACTCAGTTCAAAATCTTTGACAGCTAACATTTTTTGTAGGACTCAAGGATTCGAAGAAACAATAGTTTTTATTAATGCTAAAATGAAAATTTTCGACATTTTTTATAAATTTTCTGAATGTATTTCCGAAAAACTAGAAAAAATAAATAAATAAAAAGAACACAAATTAGTTTATTTCTTGACTACTATCCACCTTCTAAATATAAAATTTTCGATAGTCATGTCTAAAAAGTATCTGGTATAATATGGATTGGCCGATATAAACCTTTTCTTCGGAATTTGTTATCAATTTCTTTATCGTTATCTATGTTCTTTTCCGCTTTAATAGACCTGCACTGAGGTCTGTAAGCCTTGACTGCCCTATTGTCGACCATAAATATTACAATACAATACGATATTGGTATCTGAAATTTGTTACATATTCATAATCTACATACTTCCCAAAGCAAAGTTACACTGGCTGAACTAGGCTAAGAGCCATGAACGGTACAATTCGACTTAATGCAGCTGACGATTCCAAGAAATCGGTTAATTCTTTGCATTCGGTGACTGAGAATAAATAAATAATAAGGTTGATTTAATAAAGAGCCCTCAGTAAAATAAAGGAGTCTGAAAACTATCATAGAGTTTTTGGTAGACATCTTTATCATGAGAAAATAAAACGCCATTAAATTACACTTTAATTTAAATAAATAAATCTAATAAATTCTTACTTGTATTTTGTTCGTTTTCATCGACTTCGTTTTTATTGACTTCTGACATGTTGCATTGTCTTGATGAAACAGCTTGTTTACCCTAAACCAGTACCTTAACCAGTTGGGGGTTGTTTTTCAGCTAGGGAAATAAAATTTTATGGTTTTTTTTATTAAAATTAAGAAGAATGCAAAATAGGCGGGGTCCACCCACAAACACACTCACCTCCGAAATTGTTTTTTTTCAAAATGATGTGCCAAGGACCGAAAATGTTCGTTATTGACTAACCTATGCTTGAACTTCGAAAAATCTCAGAAAAACCCGATTTTTAGTGAAAATCCGATAAGAGCGACCTCTAAACGTCTTCCAAAAAATTTTAAAAAATACTTAACCCTATAAGCTTTCGAAAAAAAGTAATAATTTATTTAAAAAAAATCACGCAAATTTAAATTAAATTTGTATGGCAAATGCACACCTAACTTATGATTCATCAAAACTAGAATTTACTTTGGATTTAGTATGAATATTAATATTGCAAAAAAGTAAACAAGCCTGAAGTGGTGCACCCGGGGCAGACCTATCCCCTTTCCCCCTTGCTTTCGCTATTGACCTGAATAGTATTTGGAAAGCCTATTAAATATTTGCTAACATTTATTAATAGCCAATACAATTCCATTTAGTAAGTTTGAACTATAGCGCTCCTAGATAAGCTCATTAGGACATAAAAAGAATGAAAAAGTTAGCAAAACAAACTGAAAACAAACTGAAACAATACTATTTTTCAACACTTTCAATCTTTGGGGGATTAATTCTTAATACCAGGGATAACATAAAAACTAGCTATTTAGAGCAATTAAAAGGCTCACTATTACTATAAGCTTATTAGCACAAGGCTGTCCCATGAGGAATATTAAAACGCAGTTACTCTGCATACCTATTTATATTGTTGACCTTGTGTGTGCTTAAATGGAATTAAATGTGCTCAAAAAATAACAAAGTAATTTATAAAATTATGCAAAAGGACTGAAGAGACATCAGTTGTGTCAGAGGCCAAAATTTAAATTTTAAAATATTTGTTTTACAAAAATAGCATAGAGACTATTTAAGAGATAACAAATGAAAATAATCTTTTAATAATATAATCAATTCTCCCTCTTCAGAATGACAGCATTGGTGATAAGATAATCTTTATTGATAACGATACAATGGAAACAAATGCTCATCTGTTATACCAGATACACAATGATTCCTATGATCTTGTGCGTCCGCTTTGTAACGCCTACGAGGCAGATCATACCGGAAGACGAAATTCCATAATCAGCTGTCGTAAGTGTTACTGAACTCTAAACTTGAGCAGCTTTATTAAATTTATACTTTTATACTTATTATACTTATTTTCAATATTTACAGAAATAATATTTGCACGTAATGGTATTCTTAGCGTCAGTCCCTATTGTGTTTCATTGGAGGCCAGCGATCGCACGATCGATGTTAATCGTAAGAAAACTGTAAGTAAATACATCATTTGCAGATATTTGAAAAAGAAAAAAGAAAATTATTTTGATTATATATTTAACTTAGGCTTCAGCGGAGATCTGCATACGCACCGACTTACATAAAATACACGAGGCTGATCGTCCCAAGGCTTTGGCGCTGCGTGGTGGTCGCCAAAACCGCAAGTATCCACGTATAGTTGAATCCGATGAATCAATTATGAGCAGCGAAGATCCATCGTATGGCCGCATACTAACGCAAAGCATTATGTCCATTTATCCCAAGGATGTTTATGTCTATCGCACAGCCATGTCTTATAGTCGTGTGGCACAACCAGAGAATTTTAAAGAACTTTTGCTAATACCGGGTTTACGATTTGGAATCGCCGAAGATCGTAGTGGTGCATTTGGTATTACGACGGAAGCGGGCATTATATATGTGAAGAGTACGTCGGCGTTGCAGAGTGCCGTGGAAACAGTTTATTTGTAAGTATACTTTTGTGGTTATTTGGGGGACCCAAAAGGTTGGGTACTTTGGGTTATATTGTAATTTTATTTAGAACCAGTTTATAAGAGGGTACATTATTTCACCAAAAAACTTACTTGTTTCTTAAACAAAACTGAAAGACACGGCTTTTTTATATATCGCTTCAATTTGGATCCAAAAGGTTGGGTTTCCAGAATTAAACAGGTAATTGTTGACGTTTCACCTGGACACATGAAGCAGATAAAGCGAATTAAAAAATACTTTACTAAAAAAAAACTGTATCTAAATTTCATAAAAATGGGCCGAGAGATTGAAAAGGATTAACGCTATTAAATTTAGCGTTCTTCTTAGCTTGTTTTTATATGAGTAACTTTGATTTTAGCAACGCTATGACTTAGTCATGTGGCAGCTGTGGTCGTGCATGCTAAGTGTACGAATCTCGGCAGACCCGGGTTCGATTCACTATCTGACATAAAGAAATACATTCTTTTGATCGGTCTTCATCTCTCTACAGACAATGGCAAACCTCAAAGAGTAAACCATGCCATGTAAAGCTTCTTGAGAACATAACTTTAGCCTTTCGGAGTTGGCATAAGGCATGTAGGTTCAGTTTTTGGTCAATTTTGTACAAACATTTAATAACACGCACAAGACAATTGATCGTAATAAGATCGGTCAAAGTCTTTTCAAGGACTGAAATGGCAAATTTGTTTTTTGTTGAACTTTTTTGGACTCAGTAGCTAGGCATTGGACTTAATCAAAACTGTGTACATAAAATAGGGACTAACAGAGTTGATACCTGTTTTTACTTCAGGCTATTTCAATTTATTTTCACACGTATAACTTCTCCTTCATAATGTTTTCAACACATTTAGAAACGTTAGTAAAATGCATATTAAACTCATCTTCCGTTTTTACTTCCCACAGCCTCAACGTCACCTGGCATGACACACATGCACGTTCGTTTGTCATCAATGTACATTTGGTCGATGGTCGTCCCGCGAACACAACATGCGATCACAAGGAAAAATCCCGATCGCAGACTTGCGCACAAATAAAATACAAAAAACAATGCGAGCATTTCTGTGGCTTGGCCACAAATGGTAGCGCTTGCGAGTGGCGTGGCTCCACAGTCGGTTCCTTTACACGCGACTATGCCTCCTGTGTACCCAGCGCGCAGTATTGTCCAGATAATATATGCGATCCTCTGGAGGAACTCGAAACGTTTGCCTGTCCGCAGGACTGTACTGTAGCACATAAAATCATGGGACCCCACTCGGTGAATGACAACAAGCGTGGCATATTATCGGCTTCGGGCACCTGTATCTGTGAGGACAATGGCAAATGCTCTTGCGCACCACTCGATGAAGAACCACGCCCAAAGCGTAAACGTAAGAATGAAACGACATCGGCAAAGTTGGAAGAGATCAAAAAGTTGGAGGAGCCACCTGCAGGTATGGTATGTGGCACTTCATGCATGATCATTGGAGCAACTTGTCCTTTGGTCTTTATTGCGCTAATGCTTGTGTTAATCGTTTCGCGTCGCAAAGTCGAGCAAAATGCTCAAGAAAAAGAAGAAACGCAGGGTTCTTCACAAAAACAAGGCGATGATTCGAACGATAGAGGCGATTGTAATGAGCACAAGGGTGACTTGCCTTTAATGCCACTCGAGAATGGTTTTAAATTTGCAGGCAACGATTCAAAATGGGAGTTTGATCGTAACTTTCTTAGACTTGATGCTGTGCTTGGTGAGGGTGAGTTCGGCAAGGTGGTTAAGGGTTATGCTACGAATATACTAGGTATTGCTGGTGTTACCACGGTAGCGGTTAAGATGTTAAAAAACGGTGCCAACTCGGTGGAGTACATGGCTTTACTCTCCGAATTTCAGCTGTTGCAGGAAGTTTCGCATCCAAATGTAATTAAGCTCTTGGGCGCCTGCACTCAGGACGATACGCCTATGATTATAATTGAGTACGCGCGTTATGGTTCACTACGTAGCTATTTGCGTTTGAGTCGTAAAATCGAATGCGCTGGCGTGGATTTTACCGATGGTGTTGAACCGGTAACTGTGAAAATGATTCTTTCAATGGCTTGGCAGATATGCAAGGGCATGGCTTATTTGACGGAAATCAAGGTAATTGGGGGCAGGTTTATTTAACTGATTTAAGTATATTTATGTTTTTTTTTTTTTGTTTTTACAGCTAGTTCATCGTGATCTGGCAGCTCGAAACGTGTTGCTGGCTGATGGCAAAATTTGTAAAATCTCCGATTTTGGTCTTACCCGAGATGTCTACGAGGATGATGCTTATCTTAAGCGCTCACGTGATCGAGTGCCAGTCAAGGTATGTCTGCATAATGATTATCTTCTGCGTTTACTTAAAAGTTGTCATATAGTTGTTACACTTGCGAGCCAACGAGTCCCAAGTGCAATCCCCACCTAGGAATACTAATAGAAATACATTTTTTTTTTCAGCCGTTGTTAAAATATTTTTAAAAAGCTTTAGTTCAATGGAACATATTACTATAACATAATTCCGTAAAATGTGTGTGCGGAACGCTTGATTTTTTGAAAAATTTCATAGCATATTTTTAGGCATTTTTTGTTTTGTGGTTTATTGAAACTTCAAAAACTTTATATTTTTTTTTTCATTTTGAAAGTTTCTATTTTACAAAAAATTTTTAAACATATTTCGTCGCACCTACTATGGTGTCCGTTTTTACTTTGAGGTATTTTATAAGTATTTGGAACTAAAAATTATTATTTGAATAATTTAAAATCGAATAAATGGTAACGGACCCGTCATTTTTGACGGGAAAGAACTAGTTTTTCATAAAAATTTAGATAATACTCAAAGTTTTTGGAGGATAATTAGTTTTCAAAAAAAATACCAAAAAGGGTTCATTGCATCGTTTTTTTCCAAATATCTCGTAAACAAAAGTTTTCAAAAATTTGTGACAAGAATACTTTTGTTCATAAGGTAATGTTACTTAAAATTGTATTGATCATATTTCGGCAAAATCATTACTTTCGAGATATCAAGATAACAAACAAGAGTCGGTTGAAGAATCGGTTTATTTCAAATATCTCGAAAATGTGATTTTTAAAAAATTCGGTCCAAAGAGGCTTTTATTCATTACATAACTTAAATTTGCATAAAGCTGTTACATTCAAAATTTTCGTAGGACTAAGTTTCTGACTTATGTGACCCAAAAGGGTCGGTTGAATCGGTTTTTTCCAAATATCTATCAGAGATATCAGTTTTTCAAAGTATCTCGTAAACGGGATTATTAAAACAAGTGAGTCTTACGGGAGTCTTTTGTTCATTAGATTTTTTTGTTCATTAGACGGTTTTTTACAAATCTATACTAATATATAATATTATACTAATTAATTAATTATATATTATATAATTATAATTAATATATTAATTATGTATATTAATTATAAATATTAATTATAAAAAAATATATAAAACTATACTAATATGAAAAATTGAAGTGGAAATATTAAGTGTAAAGTTTCGAGTGTTTCAACTACATGTTGCTTTTAAACTTCTCTTTAAAATTTATTGATCACGCTCTCCACACTCATTCGAAGAGTAACCAAAATCAGTTGGCGCTCTTTTACGTGATGGGAATACAAGTTAAATAAAGCTTCTGTTTCATAAACGGGAATTTTAATAAATTTGGGTTAACAGGGTTTTTTTTTCATAAGATAATTTAACATACAAATGCAAAACCCCAAATTTCTGTAGGATCATTAGTTTTCGAGTTACAAGACAAAAAAGGTCGGTTAAATCGGTTTTAAAACGAGTTAAAGTTAAATCTCGCGAACGAGATTTATCAAAAATTTTGGCACGAAAGAACTTTTGTTGTTTAGATAATTTTTAACCGACTTCAAAAAGGAGGAGGTTCTCAAGTTGGTTGGTTTCTGTTTTTTTTTTTTTTTTGTGAGTGTGCGTACATCGATTACTCCTAAAATACTTGCCCGATTGCCGTAATTTTTGTCAACATATAGAGACTATCAACGCGGAGGTGTCTATGAAAGTGGGCGGTATTCGGCAAAGGGGCGTGTCTCTATAAGAAAAACACTGTATCTCAGTAAATATTGACACTAGGGTAATAAAATTCACAGTAAAATTACAAGGGCAAGCACAAATATTAAAAATGACGATCGCTTAAGTGGGCGTAATTCTAAAAAAGGGTGTGGCATTATTGTAAAAACTCTGTATCTCGAAGAAAATTAACACTAGAGTACTGAAATTAACAGAGGTAGGCACAACTATTGAAAATTACTATAAAAAAGTGGGCGTTATTCGACAAAGGGGTGTGGCAATATAAGAGAATTACTGTTTCTCCAATAATATTGATACTAGGGTACATAAATTTATTACAGGTAGGAAAAATTACTACAAATGTTTGTTAAAAAAATGGGCGTTATTCGAGAAGGGGAGTGGCAATATTAAAAAAACAGGGTATCTCGATTACTATTGACACTACGATACTAAAATTTAGTACAAAGGTAGGTACAATTACAACAAATTACTGCCAGTAATGTGGGCGGTATTCGATAAAGGGGCGTGTCACTATAATAAAAACACTGTATCTCAGTAAATATTGACACTAGAGTACTAGAGTTAATAAAATTCACAGCAAAAATGCAAGGATAGGTACAATCATAAAAAAACTGTCAATTAAGTGGGCGTTAATCGACAAAGAGGTGTGGCAATATTAGTATCTCTGTATCTCGAATAATATTGACACTAGAGTACTAAAGTTAACTACAGGAGTAGGCACAGTTATTAAAAAATTAATTTCAATAAAGTGGGCGTTGTTAGATAAAGGGGTTTGGAAATATATGAAACACACTGTCTCTATCTCGAATAATATTGACACTAGAGTACTGATATTTAGTATAGAGGTAGGCACACTTATAACAAGTTATTGGCAATAAAGTGGGCGTCGTTCGACAAAGGGGTGTGGCAATATTAGCAAACACTAAATCGTATACTGACACTACTAACTGAAAAAGTACAGACGTAGGCACAATTATTACAAATTAATACCGAGGAATTGGGCGTTATTCGACTAAGGGGTGTGGCAGTGTGTAAAAAACTGTATAATATTGACTTAAGGGTGATAAAATTCATTGTTAATAAAATAAAAGCTTCGAAGTCGGCGCTAATATAATCAGATTTTTTGTGCAGCTGCAACACACATATAGCATTTTAATTAAGATTTAAGAAAAATTAAGATTACAAATTATTACAGCGTCATCTTAGCAGGATATTCACAAACAAATATGTCTTAAATAGAGTAGGGATGGCAAAAATACCATGATTTTATGTCAATGATTAGCGCTGACTCGAAGCTTTTATTATCATAAAAAATTAATATATTTATGATAAAAATAAAAAAATTCAGAATAATTGATATCATAAGATTTCCAATATAATAATGAACACAAATAAATTATCAAATTTGACCAAGAAATAAATAGTAAAAGTAATTTAAAATTATTTTTTACTTTGTAGTGATTTTGAAGTAGGTTTTTGTTAAAAAGTTTTTATATTCTAAAAGTTTGTTTAATTTTTTTTCAAATCTGATGGCCAACCTTTTGAAAATGAAATTGAGTCTGTTACTCGAGGAAGTTAAATTAAGTGAAAGCCAAAATAATAGTATCTGAATAGATAGCTTGTGGTGACCGTGGCGTGCAGGTTAAGTAAAGCTTCTTGAGAACATGAGCCGTTCGGAGGCGGCATAAAACATGTAGGTCCAGTTCTCGGTTAATTGTGTGCAAACATTTAATAACACACACAACACAATTGATCATAAGAAGCTCGGTGAAAGTCCTTTCAAGGGCTGAAATGGCCAATTTGTTTTTTGTTTTGTTTGTTTGAATAGATGGCTCAATACAAAGACGGACGAAACGGAAAAAGAAAATTCGATTTCAATCTTGAAATACAAGAAACATTATAGAAATTGGACAGAATTGATTATAGAACCGAAGAACCACAAACTAAAAAAATTTTACTGTATAAATATTTTTTATTATATTTTCTTCATTCCTTATACCTTAGTGGATGGCTCCCGAATCGTTGGCGGATCAAGTGTATACCATCAAATCCGATGTCTGGGCATTTGGCGTGCTCTGTTGGGAGCTGATAACACTAGGTGCTTCTCCATATCCTGGTGTGCCGCCGCAGAGTCTCTATCACTTGCTAAGGACTGGCTACCGCATGGAATGTCCCGAAAACTGTTCCGAAGAAATGTAAGTTTTAACAGAAAAACAGTAAAAATTGCATTTTCTTACTTTACCTCCTTTTTATCATTTTCAAGATATTCCATCGTGCGCACCTGTTGGGCTGAAGATCCGAACGCACGACCCTCATTCAAATTTTTGGCCTCAGAATTTGAGAAACTTCTGGGCAACAATGCCAAATATATTGAACTCGAATCGCATGCTGTCTCAAATCCACTCTATTGCAGCGATGAAACGAAGCTGCTCGCTTCCACATCACAAACTAATTTAACTAACATCATAGAAAGCGCTCAGCAGCAGCAGTTGTCTTGTGATCTAGGCGCACCCGAGTGTCTTGATCATCTGTGGCGACCACCCAAAATGGGCTATGAGACTAACGACTGTCTTAATAGTCGTGAGCTGTCGCTTAATTTTAGCTCGGATTTTCATCCACCACCTGGTTATGATATGCCACGCCCACTTATAGAAACATCCACCACCGAGCAAGTGTTACGCTATCAAAATGATTTACGTTTTCCTCTAAACATACGCAAATCGGTGTGTATTTCTCAGACGGGTAGCCCAAATTGTGGCAGCAACAAATATGGTGGCATTGATCATTATTCAGTGCCAGTAAAACGTGGACGCTCCTACATGGATATGAGCAACAAGATGCTCTTACCGGATAATTTGAATAGCAATGATTTTGAAAAGCATATTTCCAAAAATATATCCTTTCGCTTCTCTAGTCTTCTAAATTTGAGTGAACAAGAAGATAGTGTCGTTTGAAGTGGCTGGCGTTGTAGGGGAGAAGCGAAGGTGTAGGAAATTTACTGTCCGATTTTAAGACTGTTTTGTTGTAATAATTTTAATTATTTGATACATATAATTTATTTAATTATTTATTGTTGATTAGTTTTAGCGAGTATTATTAGTAACATATTGTTTTTTATTTAAGCACGCCTCTTTTGGCTTGTCAACATGTGGCCGGAATACGCTAGGTATTTGAATAGTAAGCCTAGGAGATGCATGTGAATATTCAAATGCGTTGTATCTTAATTTTAAAGCGAATAGATTTTATTTTAAGCTCGCGGGAATTTAATAAAATTTTGCCAAATTCCATAAAACGCTCTTGATTTAAATGTGCTCACGCTTGATTTTAGAAATTGCTTTTGATTAAAGTGTGCTCACATTTGAATTGAAGCAAATCAACTTAATTTTAAACCAGCAAGAATTTTATAAAATATTGCCAAAGTCCATAAAGTACATTTGATTTAAGCGTGCTTACATTTTGATTTATAAAAACTTCCTAGAATTTCTCAAAACTTTTACAGAATAAAAAAGCATTTTATTTAAAAGCGCTCACATTTGATTTTAAAATTCGCTTTTGATTTAAGAGTGTTCACTCTTGAAATTTAAGCTTAAACTAGATTTCAATTTCATTTTGAGCCAAATAGATTGTTCCCCAATATTTTCTCATAATTCTTGAGTTTTAGTTTTTACTGTTTTATATAATTTTTAGAATATTTATGCATAATTTCAGCCTATTTCTAAAGTGTTAGATCATTGAGTAAAGTTATTTATATAAATTTTATAAGTTATACTAACTGAGAATTAATTTTAAGGAATTCAGCATTCCAGCCAAAGAAGTTTTTGCCAGAAATTTTATTATTACAATTTTATGAAACTTTTTTACATTCGTACCTTAAAACGCAAAAATATCGCTCTGTCCATATGTCATGTATATAACTTTAAGTTTAAGTATGTATTCCAAGAATTTCTTTTTATTCTTACGCATTCCTTCATTAAAGCTAAGAATTAGTTTAAATTTATGCCGACTACAGTAAAATATAAAAAAAAAAAAACATAATAATGTATGTGTGAGTATTCCAAGGAAAACTTTATTTATGATAGTTTAAAATTGACAACTTTTTAAAAGTTTTAATACATACATATATATATATAAATTTAATGTTACAAATAAAATCAATGAAAATGTTTTTATAAATGTAAATACATATTTAATAAACGTAGCTTTTTCAAGTATGCATTAAACAATTGGAAAAAATATGACGCTTTATTTTATTGTTTACAAAGAAAATGACAAACAATTTAAAAATTCGACTTTAATACTCGTTCTTAGGTTAAAACAAAAACTCACAGAACATTTAGAACAATCATGAAATACATCTTTTAGTTAAATTATGTTTATTTTTAAATATCCCTATTTTGCACAATTTTCGCACATTAATTTTGAGAAAAAGTAGGCAATGAGATCAATCATGAAATGCAGTTTCCAGATAAAATTCAAAATACTTTGCAACTCGCTATGCGACTAAAATGCGACTTAAAACTCTTTCGAAGTTTTGTTCCATATCTTTGCTGTTGGGAAATTCATAATGAGAGAATGTAGTTCGTGGTAGAATCGAAATTTTGTGGATACTGTCTTTTATCATGTTAGGATGATTGGCAAAATTTGGAATTTGATACGTAATTAGATTAGGTTATGGAACTTAAAGTATCTCCTTCAAAGCTATTTATTTTATCTATACTGCAATACTAAACTTTTCGAAGTTTCAGTACAGTTTTCGAAGCAAGTAGCTGTAAAGTTAAACAAATAAGGGCGCTGCGAATTGAGAGACGAAAGTCAGAATTGTCTAAAAACACTGAACGAAAAAGAGCAAAGAACCGAGACGTCAGTCAAATGATTTCTATGGATTATGACAATTCTAACTCCGAGAGAGAGAGAGATTGTTAATTTTACCATTAATCAATCGTAAAAAATATTTCCTGAACAAAATTTATAGTTTTTCTCATGGTATGAAAAACTAGGTAGCTAAAGAGCTGAGAGCCGAAAATCGGAATTGTCAAAAAACACCGAACGGAAAAGAGTAGCAAGACGAGGCGTCAAATGATTTGTATTGATTTTGACAATTGAGGATTGATAGTCCCGTAGCTGCCTTGTTTATTCTGCCATGTTTTCTCACATACCGATAGTGTGAAAATTTTCGAATATTTAGCCATGTCCTACCAGAAATTTCTATAAAAACTTGGTTCCATTCCCGCTTCTATCGTCGCCCTTTTGTAATACGTTGTCGAAAATAACTTGCTTGAAAATTGCATGTTCATATTTACAAAAAAATGTTGTAATATTTTTTATGTATTTTTTTGTTTAAATTAATGGTTAAATGGTTTTACTTAAAAAATTTGTTTACGACATTGTTCTAGATTACATCTCATTTACATCAGCATTTTGTCCAGCGGCTATGGATTGACTTTGAGAAAAGCAAGAGCTGAAATACTTTTACCTTGCTTAGAAGTACATTTTGAATTCTATAGAAGAGAGAATAGAAGTACTTTCAGCTTTTTTTCCATTTCAGCTGTATAAGAAGTTGTTGTAACTCCAACAGATGCGAGTGCAGAACTACTTCCAGTTTCTCTGATTTTTCAGTTGGATAAGAAGCTGTTATAGTTGAGCTATGATAGAAGCGAGAGCAGAAGTACTTATTTTTGTAGACATCGCCTGGAAAAATAGTACTGGCTGGAATCGTGACTGGCACAACTTGTGGATTACTAAAAATCATTCCAGAACTTATTCCGAAGTACTTATTTTTCTGCTGGCGTTCTGCAATTCGAAAATAAATCGAAATCGAAATTCAGAGACTAGTCTAATTTTTTTAAGGTGTTCGTTTTGAAAAAATCGCAAAGAAATCAAATCGAGTTCGACAAAATCGAAAGTTGGAATTTGTGTTCGAATCAGCTGTTTCTACTACTTGTTGCTTGTAGCTCTTGTACTTGAAAATAAAAGCAATAGAAATGAAAGGTTTAGAAGGTAAATTTTGAGAGAACAATCAAATTTTTTCAGCATTCTTGATGCGGCATAAATATCCAACATTTTGGTAGAGGGAAATAAAATAGAACGAAAACAGCTGACTCTCTAAATTCTCTTCTAAAATCTGGTTGTAAACTGTATGTTTCATGGAAGTTTTCATATTTCTGATTTTTATAAATATTTTGGTACATTTGTTTTGGAGTTTTGCCTGAATTTCTTTTACATACCTTGAATGCAGACAGAGTTTCCATGATTGTGCTCATTACAAGTAAATTTATATTTTGTTCGAATTATAATTTTCTTTCTCAAAACTCTTGTTCATGGCGGAATACTTTTAGATCAAAAATTAATGTAATTTCATGAAGGTTTTCATTATTGTTCGAAGACAAGGTTAAAAAAAATACCTCCCCCGTGCCGCTATTCGTCGGGAACCAGCAGATTTAGGCTCGCCTTGCCAGCCAAACTGCCAATAAAGGTCTCCTCGTCACCACGCACCGACAGACCCTCGCTGCCGTCGCATATCTTACGTTCTCTAATCATAGCCGCACGCTCCCAACGTGAACCTTTGCAATTTTTGCAGCTAACTTTGGGCAGCTTGAAAACGGTTGTTGTGCGATTACCACAATCCTTACACTGGAAGAAGCGCTTCTCCGCATCGACCACTTTGAGTGGATGTTTTTCCGCCTTGCAGTGATCGGCCGCCGAGAAAGCTGTATACTTACACTTCTGACAGATGACAGCCTTGCACGGTATCTTAAAGGTGTTCAGCATTTTCTCTTCCAGCGCCTCTTTCTTCTCCAGCTTGTTAAAGTATTGATCACATTCCTGCTGCTCGCGCATATCAATGAGATTCGTATGCGTAGAAGTGGCATCCATGATGCGTTGTATGCGTGTCTTGCGATCGATTTCCTTTTGATCTTCATCAATTTTCTGACGTTTTGTGGCGCTGTCATAACGTGCATTAAGATCGTCAATGGCGCGTTTTTTGCCCACCGCTGAGCCACGCGTGGAATTTGGATTAATCTTTTCTATAGGTTTTTTCTTGAGCACTTGCATGGCTTTCAATTTGGCCAGCTGAGATTTGCGATCACCTATGTTGACCTCAATGCAAAAGTTTTCGCGTGTCAGCTGCGGCGATGCAAAAGAAAAGCACTTATCTTTGAACTTATCGGGTATGGTAGTAGATGCAGAAGTTGTTGCATTAGCAGTTGATGTTGTTGCGGATGGAGATGCTTGAGGTGTGGTTGACGGCGCCACGTTTGAAGAGCGACGCTTCAGGGCATCGAGTTTGGGTGAAATTGGTGATGTTGCCGCTCTGCTTAAGGTCTCTGATGTTTGTTTTTCACTTGCATCTTTGGCGATTGCCACGTCTTGTGCCTGCAAAATCTTAAGTCGTTCCAGGTCTTTAAGACGCTGCTTTGTGGATAACTCTACATTTGTGGCCAACTTAGAAACTGGACCGCCACGCGCAGCATACGGCACCGTGGTAATAGTTGCTGACTTCGGCTTAGCAGCATGATTTATGTCGCCTGCATTAGGCGAAAAGGCGTACTCTGACAAGGACATCATGCGATTTGAGTCTTTGGCAGTTTGTTTGGCACTTTTTTTAGCCGGTACAGCGGTAAAAGATTGACCACCATAGAATACCTCACTTTTTCCTAAAACAAAAGCAATTTAAAGATAACAACATTCGTGCCATATCAACTAAACAAAGCCTTACCTAAAACCTTATTGCGCAGCTCGTTCAGTCCTCGTCCCGCATTGGCAGACTGCAGTTCAGAACGTTGCGACATTTTACCAAACTCTTGTTTCATATGATATATGCAATAATCACAATCACCTAGATTGATGATGGCCGTGCATGCTTCACCATTTTTCTTTTTCGCCTTACACACACCCATATCTTTGGATTGACCAAGTATCATCACTTTATGTGCGGTGTCTATGGAGAGGCAGGCAGCGTCGCCACTTTCAGCACGCTGTTCAAATACTGATGCGTTTAGAATGGCCAAACAAATACCAGTTGTAGTCTTCCAGAGCTCTTTGTGAGCTCCTTTAAAGAGAAAAAGTGATATCATCTTGATTTCACCTTTCAAATCGGATATGCGCCATATTGAGTAAGGTTGACCTGTTTTGGTCAGCTTAATGGGATTCTTTTTGACCAGCACGCCTGCGATGACCCAGTCTTTGGTGAGATCACCACGTTGAGTGTGAAAGGCTATGCCTGAAAATGGTATTGCTTTGCGCCCGGACATGCGTTCTACGAGTAAAGCGCTGGACACAAGCGGATTGATGATGCGCAAGCCAAAGACGGGATCCGTAAAGACTGCAGAGCCGTTGGTAAGCGAGTTAAAAGGTTTTGCAGCGGCACGTGTTTGGTTGCTGTTGCTGTCGCTGCTTTCTGTAGCCACATTGCGGGCATTGACTGGTGGCGCTCTTTTGAAAGAGGTGCTTACTAGTGAATGCCGCTTGATCGGATTGTGTGGATTTTTTATGTGCCAGCCAGATTTGTTGGCATCCACAGGTACTTCTAAACCAACTGGCGTTTCTACGACCTGATTAGCTAGCACTGCCACATCGCGGTTCACTTCAGCCTCATATTTGGCAACACGTTGCTGCTTCAGTTTTTTATTTATATCATTGCCGTACTCATTGTACTTGCGTTCAAGGAAATTTTTAACTTCCTCGTCATCGGAAGAGTCAAAATCATCTGCTGTCTTGGAAGACTCAGCTTGAGCTTGCTTAAGTTTGGACACCGGTAGTTCGTCCAATGCGTAGCTAAATGCGTCTGCAAATGTGCTATCTTCACGTAGTCGCGGCACAATAGTTGCTGGAATGCTTGCTACCTTTGGTGGTTTCTGTTGTTCGCTTTCATTGTCAGCGGCCGAGAGCAATTGCTCCAAAGCAATAAGTTCGGTGTCATCATCAATGGAGGCATCCTTTTGTTGTTTGTTAGGCGACATCGCACTCATAGAAACTTAATGGTCAGCAAATCATATGGAAGACATATATAATTCAAACAACTAAATGTCTTTACTTTAACTTATTGAACTGAACACTCGAAACACTTGAATTTATTTTATTTTAGCGCCATAATTATTCTAAAAAGAACTAAACAAAATAAAAATAAAAAAGGTGTGATTCAAATTTGTTGGCGCTATCGTCAAATTTATTCACCACGAGATGGAGTTCATACCCAGCAGACGAAGTTGAGAAAAAAGAGCCACCCCTTTCCCAGCCGACAAGAATTTAATTATCGAATGCGCGTATACGAAATAGGAAGAAATATCATAATTTGTAAGTTGTAAGATAATTTATTTAATCAAATAGGTTGGTACTATGAAATGAAGTTGTACCAACATGGCAAACAACGTGCAAAACAAAAGCAATACAAGCATAAGCAACGAAACAAAAAAAAAGAAAGCAGCAGGCACATTATAAGCAGCTAATGATTGATTTTCTTATATAAAAACATGCATTTTTCTTCTTTTATTTGACTATTTTGTGACTTTAATATAATAGTGACAAAATCCAAAATTAGATATTCATTCAGCGCAGGATATATCTGATATTTTAGTATACATAATATCTTTGAACCACAAGTATTCAAGGCTGTAGGTATACCCTAAAATATTATTTAAAATAAATAATTAACATATTAAATAAATAATTATAATAGACAGTCTTTTCACTAAAATGTATTTATTGATTTATATAAAACTCATATAAACGAAATTATATAAATATTATATAAGCCAATGGCACTAGTAACTAAG
Organism: Tetanocera ferruginea; assembly: GCA_958299015.1. NCBI lineage: Eukaryota > Metazoa > Arthropoda > Insecta > Diptera > Sciomyzidae > Tetanocera > Tetanocera ferruginea. The sequence continues at coordinate 139,236,168 of OY282641.1, forward strand.
CTTATTGAATCTTACGACTTTAACATTTTTGAAGTTGGCATTTCGTTGGTCAATTTGAAAAATTATAAATTTATTTTAAACAAATTGTTTTTATAACTCCGCCTATGCTTTACTGGGTTTCAATCACTGTATGGGTTGCTATGACCAAGAGTTAGTTTGTCCTAGTCCTAAATTAGTAATAAATGTTTTGGTCACTTACATTTGGATTATTTCTTTCGCACAGCGCTTGAGGGCTTCCTCAAACATTTGGCGTTTTTCCAATATTTCTCAAACTCTCTGAAAAAAAAAATTTTTTTGCGTTTGATTTTTGACGTTTAATTTTTGACACTTCATTTCTGACGTTTAAACATTTTTGACATTATGTTTTGAAATTTTTACATTCATAAATGACAAGTCTTCCATCAAAATATTATTTCGAAAATTGTACAATTTCGATTATTACGTCTAACCAGAAATCAACAATTGCTATTGTTAATGATATTTTAACTAATGTTATTGTCGTTTTCTTGTTAGCATTAACAATTTTTTTTTGAGAGTGTAATAATAGTTTTACCTCTTGGTTTAATTTTTGTATGTAAAGTTCTCTTTAACTTTTGGAGGATCTATTTTAGTTTGCTTATTAGAGAAGCTTCTATTTATAATATGCTAGTATAGAAGCTCGTCATACGACGGGTCGTTATAAAAATAATTAAGTAGCAGACGATATGACATTTTTCATTCACCTCAAATGTTATTTTATTCCAGTCAATGTGTCCTTACTGATAAATATCAAATAAATTTTGTGTGCATACTTTTAGGCAGACAATGTTTTCATATAAAAAGCGCTGTAATAGCAAAATAGGTTCTGGTTCAGTCTGAACTTTTAAAAAGCACAGCAATAACAACTATCATAGTTTGAGCGATATAGAGCATGGAGCAGGACGCTTGTCTTTTTTATATTAAGATTTTTGATTTACTTATAAAAAAAATTAAAGTTTACTACAGTTGGAACACTTGCAAAATTGATACGAAGGGATAACGAGTGACATTTAGTCGTTTCAAAAAGACCAGGCTTACGTCGAAAAAGGACAATTTCAATGCTTTAGCCTCGTAAATGCCGTTATATCTAGTTCGACATATTGAACTTGTATAGTCCTGTTTTGTTGTTTTGGGTTGAGAAAAAAATTCGTTACATATAAAAAACAAGCATATCTTGATAAATACTATTCGCATCAAGCCAATTCGCATATTGACATAATGCTTTACGATGGGTGAGATTGAATGCGCATCATGAGCATCTACAAAATAAACAAATTATTGATTCTAATCTTTACTGTACTACTGGGAGACAAGAAAGTACATTTTTCCAAAAGCATAAATTGCATTGTATACAAATGTAACGCTTTTGACTTTTGATGTTATTCACACCGATCATACATGAAATATGATGATAATCTGACGATGTAAATACTCTACCTTTTGTCAAATCATTTGTTGAATATAAAAATATTTTACTGTTAACAAAAATTTCACAATATTTGAATAAGATTTTGAATATACAAAGTTTCAAAGAACATATTGTAGTTAAAGAGTTTTTTGGATAAATTAATTATTCCTGAAAAAAATATTCTGAAAAATATTAATTTTTTGATAATATACTTACTACTTCTATACTAACTACCTACTATGATCGGTTTAGGCCTCATCTAAGAATTTTCGCCAGCCTCTTTTAACATGCGCTTGCTGGCGCCAGTTAGAAACTCCAAGCATCGTCAGGTTATCTAATGCCTGATCTTTCCAATGGAGATGCGGTCTTCCTCGTCTGCTGGGTATCGAATCAAATAATTTTTTCGCTGGAGCATCGTTCCTCATTCTCTCGACATGACTTAGCCAGCGAAGCCGCTCAGTTTTAATACGTTTGACTATATCGATGTCGGCATATAGCTCATACCATTGTAGTTTGTGATTCCATTGTATTTGGTACTCGCTATTGACGCGGATTGGACCATAGATCTTACGCAGCATTTTTGCTGCTGGAACTGTTTGTTGATATAAGATACTTCGTTTTCGTTTCGATTTTTTTTCAAACCTGGAGAATGCTTCACGCTTATTATGACCAAAAACTTTTGTTAATATAAAAAAATTTAAATATATAAACCTAAAAAAGTTTTTAGAAAACCTTTTCTAAAATATAGTTTTATGGGTTTTTTATGCATGTGCCGCATAAGTGCATATCATGCAATTCATTAGAAGACAAAATTTAAAAAAAATATTTTTTATAGATATATATAAAGCATATATTTTACATCTGTCTTGAAATAGCAACCGGGTGAATTGTACATATTTTTCATAAGAAAAGTTGATGTATGCTACACGTTCAATTTTTCTATCAAGTTGCCTTTCAAGGTGCAACACATTCACACTTTTTTACTAACACACTCAAAGTTTTTGAGCTTGAAAACCAACTTGATATCAATTTTTCCTTTCAAGTCATGAGGCAACTTAAACAGCTGTCAAGTTAAACAGCTGATCACAGTTTTTGTAAATAAATTGAGTTGTTGCCTGGACGATGGCATCTTGAAAATAAAATTGACTATCAAGTTGCGCACAGCCTACAACACAGCTATCAATTCGAATGAATTTTGACAAGCACTATGTGTGATCAACTTGAAAGCAATTTCCTGAACGTGTAGCTGCAGCGTTACCGAAGTTCTTGTTTAAAAACTACCTTACTGAACGCGTTCAACTTCCGTGCGCATGGAATTCCATGTGTTTCAACAGAATTGTCATTTTTGTTTCAGCGCCATTTTCGGCATATTACAAACACACATATAGCCATCTTTTGCGCACTATCGACAAAAGCAACGAGTATATATATACTCGTTGACAAAAGTCGCAGATAATTTTCACTTCTTCTTTGTTTCGTTGATTATTTTCAATTTGCTTTGGTTTTCAATTCGATTGCTGCTGTTTCACATCTTCCGTTTTTTGCGATATGTCATAAATGTGTGTTGGTGACGTCCGTGAAGATAGCGACGATTTTTAGCGACGGTTTTTCAGTGCTACTCGCACAGGGTGTTTATTTATAAGGAAATTTATTTTGAGGCATTAGGAGGAAAACACTGTTTTTTATCAAATAAACATAATATTAAGTAAAAAACTGTATCAAAAATTAAAGACAAATATATAAATAATATTTTGAAAACATTAAAGTTACTCTAGCTTCTTAATTTTAATAAATATTTGCTACTATATATTAAAAAAGTTAAAGACGAATATCGGGTATCTAAGAGTTTTCTGCGCATATAACACCTATGCAGCAAAAAAGAAGACACTTTAACAAATTTTTTGACACCAAAATCAACTCTCTAGCCACTTCCGAACAGATTTTGGAGTGCATTCCACTACCAGGTCATAACCCATTTTTAAAAACACCGTACAAGACGCGCCAGGAGTTTTCTGCGCATATCACACCTAAACAGCTGGAAAGTGTGAATTTTTTAAAATTTTTTGACACCAATATCAACCCTCTAACTGTCTTGGAATAGATTCCATACCAGGTCAAAATCCAGTTCTAAAAATCGTCGTTGGGCTCCTACGAATCCCAGGAGTTTTCTGCGCATATGACACCTATGCAGCTGGAAAGTGGGTATTTTTAAGAATTTTTTGAGACCAATATCAACCCTCTAGCGAGTTTGGAATAGATTCCCTACCAAGTGGTCATCCAATTTTAAAAAAACCGTCGCTGGGCTCTCACACAGCTCAGGAGTTTTCTGCGCATATGACACCTATGCAGCTGGAAAGTGGGTATTTTTAAGAATTTTTTGACACCAATGTCAACCCTCTAGCGACTTTGGAGTAGATGCCATACCAGGTCGTAACCCACTTTGGAAAACACCGTCGTGGGCATCCCAGAAGTTTTCTGCGCATATGACAACTATACAATCGGTAAGTGGGTATTTATTAAAAATTTTTGACACCAATATCAACCCTCTAGCGAGTTTGGAATAGATTCCATACCAGGTCATCCATTTTGAGGTTAGGACCGATTTGGACAGCTTAAAAGTTTTCTGCACATATGACAACCATGTAGATCGAAAGAATTAATTTTTTAAAAATTTTCTGCATCAATGTCAACCCTCTAGCGAGTTTGGAATAGATTCCATACCAGGTGATCATCCAGTTAATAAAAATCGTCGTTGGGCTCCTACGACTCTCAGGAGTTTTCTGCGCATATGACACCTATGCAGCTGGAAAGTGGGTATTTTTAAGAATTTTTTGAGACCAATATCAACCCTCTAGCGAGTTTGGAATAGATTCCCTACCAAGTGGTCATCCAATTTTAAAAAAACCGTCGCTGGGCTCTCACACAGCTCAGGAGTTTTCTGCGCATATGACACCTATGCAGCTGGAAAGTGGGTATTTTTAAGAATTTTTTGACACCAATGTCAACCCTCTAGCGACTTTGGAGTAGATGCCATACCAGGTCGTAACCCACTTTGGAAAACACCGTCGTGGGCATCCCAGAAGTTTTCTGCGCATATGACAACTATACAACCGGTAAGAGGGTATTTTTTAAAAATTTTTGACACCAATATCAACCCTCTAGCGAGTTTGGAATAGATTCCATACCAGGTCATCCATTTTGAGGTTAGGACCGATTTGGACAGCTTAAAAGTTTTCTGCGCATATGACAACCATGAAGATCGAAAGAATTAATTTTTTAAAAATTTTCTGCATCAATGTCAACCCTCTAGCGAGTTTGGAATAGATTCCATACCAGGTGATAATCCAGTTAATAAAAATCGTCGTTGGGCTCCTACGACTCTCAGGAGTTTTCTGCGCATATGACATCTATGTAGCTGGGAAGTGGGTATTTTTAAGAATTTTTTGAGACCAATATCAACCCTCTAGCGAGTTTGGAATAGATTCCCTACCAAGTGGTCATCCAATTTTAAAAAAACCGTCGCTGGGCTCTCACACAGCTCAGGAGTTTTCTGCGCATATGACACCTATGCAGCTGGAAAGTGGGTATTTTTAAGAATTTTTTGACACCAATGTCAACCCTCTAGCGACTTTGGAGTAGATGCCATACCAGGTCGTAACCCACTTTGGAAAACAGCGTCGTGGGCTTCCCAGAAGTTTTCTGCGCATATGACAACTATACAACCGGTAAGTGGATATTTTTTAAATATTTTTGACACCAATATCAACCCTCTAGCGAGTTTGGAATAGATTCCATACCAGGTCATCCATTTTGAGGTTAGGACCGATTTGGACAGCTTAAAAGTTTTCTGCGCATATGACAACCATGAAGATCGAAAGAATTAATTTTTTAAAAATTTTCTGCATCAATGTCAACCCTCTAGCGAGTTTGGAATAGATTCCATACCAGGTGATCATCCAGTTAATAAAAATCGTCGTTGGGCTCCTACGACTCTCAGGAGTTTTCTGCGCATATGACACCTATGCAGCTGGAAAGTGGGTATTTTTAAGAATTTTTTGAGACCAATATCAACCCTCTAGCGAGTTTGGAATAGATTCCCTACCAAGTGGTCATCCAATTTTAAAAAAACCGTCGCTGGGCTCTCACACAGCTCAGGAGTTTTCTGCGCATATGACACCTATGCAGCTGGAAAGTGGGTATTTTTAAGAATTTTTTGACACCAATGTCAACCCTCTAGCGACTTTGGAGTAGATGCCATACCAGGTCGTAACCCACTTTGGAAAACACCGTCGTGGGCATCCCAGAAGTTTTCTGCGCATATGACAACTATACAACCGGTAAGAGGGTATTTTTTAAAAATTTTTGACACCAATATCAACCCTCTAGCGAGTTTGGAATAGATTCCATACCAGGTCATCCATTTTGAGGTTAGGACCGATTTGGACAGCTTAAAAGTTTTCTGCGCATATGACAACCATGAAGATCGAAAGAATTAATTTTTTAAAAATTTTCTGCATCAATGTCAACCCTCTAGCGAGTTTGGAATAGATTCCATACCAGGTGATAATCCAGTTAATAAAAATCGTCGTTGGGCTCCTACGACTCTCAGGAGTTTTCTGCGCATATGACATCTATGTAGCTGGGAAGTGGGTATTTTTAAGAATTTTTTGAGACCAATATCAACCCTCTAGCGAGTTTGGAATAGATTCCCTACCAAGTGGTCATCCAATTTTAAAAAAACCGTCGCTGGGCTCTCACACAGCTCAGGAGTTTTCTGCGCATATGACACCTATGCAGCTGGAAAGTGGGTATTTTTAAGAATTTTTTGACACCAATGTCAACCCTCTAGCGACTTTGGAGTAGATGCCATACCAGGTCGTAACCCACTTTGGAAAACAGCGTCGTGGGCTTCCCAGAAGTTTTCTGCGCATATGACAACTATACAACCGGTAAGTGGATATTTTTTAAATATTTTTGACACCAATATCAACCCTCTAGCGAGTTTGGAATAGATTCCATACCAGGTCATCCATTTTGAGGTTAGGACCGATTTGGACAGCTTAAAAGTTTTCTGCGCATATGACAACCATGAAGATCGAAAGAATTAATTTTTTAAAAATTTTCTGCATCAATGTCAACCCTCTAGCGAGTTTGGAATAGATTCCATACCAGGTGATCATCCAGTTAATAAAAATCGTCGTTGGGCTCCTACGACTCTCAGGAGTTTTCTGCGCATATGACACCTATGCAGCTGGAAAGTGGGTATTTTTAAGAATTTTTTGAGACCAATATCAACCCTCTAGCGAATTTGGAATAGATTCCCTACCAAGTGGTCATCCAATTTTAAAAAAACCGTCGCTGGGCTCTCACACAGCTCAGGAGTTTTCTGCGCATATGACACCTATGCAGCTGGAAAGTGGGTATTTTTAAGAATTTTTTGACACCAATGTCAACCCTCTAGCGACTTTGGAGTAGATGCCATACCAGGTCGTAACCCACTTTGGAAAACACCGTCGTGGGCATCCCAGAAGTTTTCTGCGCATATGACAACTATACAACCGGTAAGTGGGTATTTTTTAAAAATTTTTGACACCAATGTCAACCCTCTAGCGAGTTTGGAATAGATTCCATACCAGGTGATAATCCAGTTAATAAAAATCGTCGTTGGGCTCCTACGACTCTCAGGAGTTTTCTGCGCATATGACACCTATGCAGCTGGGAAGTGGGTATTTTTATGAAATTTTTGACACCACTATCAACCCTCTAGCGAGTTTGGAATAGATTCCCTACCAAGTGGTCATCCAATTTTAAAAAAACCGTCGCTGGGCTCTCACACAGCTCAGGAGTTTTCTGCGCATATGACACCTATGCAGCTGGAAAGTGGGTATTTTTAAGAATTTTTTGACACCAATGTCAACCCTCTAGCGACTTTGGAGTAGATGCCATACCAGGTCGTAACCCACTTTGGAAAACACCGTCGTGGGCATCCCAGAAGTTTTCTGCGCATATGACAACTATACAATCGGTAAGTGGGTATTTATTAAAAATTTTTGACACCAATATCAACCCTCTAGCGAGTTTGGAATAGATTCCATACCAGGTCATCCATTTTGAGGTTAGGACCGATTTGGACAGCTTAAAAGTTTTCTGCGCATATGACAACCATGAAGATCGAAAGAATTAATTTTTTAAAAATTTTCTGCATCAATGTCAACCCTCTAGCGAGTTTGGAATAGATTCCATACCAGGTGATAATCCAGTTAATAAAAATCGTCGTTGGGCTCCTACGACTCTCAGGAGTTTTCTGCGCATATGACATCTATGTAGCTGGGAAGTGGGTATTTTTAAGAATTTTTTGAGACCAATATCAACCCTCTAGCGAGTTTGGAATAGATTCCCTACCAAGTGGTCATCCAATTTTAAAAAAACCGTCGCTGGGCTCTCACACAGCTCAGGAGTTTTCTGCGCATATGACACCTATGCAGCTGGAAAGTGGGTATTTTTAAGAATTTTTTGACACCAATGTCAACCCTCTAGCGACTTTGGAGTAGATGCCATACCAGGTCGTAACCCACTTTGGAAAACAGCGTCGTGGGCTTCCCAGAAGTTTTCTGCGCATATGACAACTATACAACCGGTAAGTGGATATTTTTTAAATATTTTTGACACCAATATCAACCCTCTAGCGAGTTTGGAATAGATTCCATACCAGGTCATCCATTTTGAGGTTAGGACCGATTTGGACAGCTTAAAAGTTTTCTGCGCATATGACAACCATGAAGATCGAAAGAATTAATTTTTTAAAAATTTTCTGCATCAATGTCAACCCTCTAGCGAGTTTGGAATAGATTCCATACCAGGTGATCATCCAGTTAATAAAAATCGTCGTTGGGCTCCTACGACTCTCAGGAGTTTTCTGCGCATATGACACCTATGCAGCTGGAAAGTGGGTATTTTTAAGAATTTTTTGAGACCAATATCAACCCTCTAGCGAGTTTGGAATAGATTCCCTACCAAGTGGTCATCCAATTTTAAAAAAACCGTCGCTGGGCTCTCACACAGCTCAGGAGTTTTCTGCGCATATGACACCTATGCAGCTGGAAAGTGGGTATTTTTAAGAATTTTTTGACACCAATGTCAACCCTCTAGCGACTTTGGAGTAGATGCCATACCAGGTCGTAACCCACTTTGGAAAACACCGTCGTGGGCATCCCAGAAGTTTTCTGCGCATATGACAACTATACAACCGGTAAGAGGGTATTTTTTAAAAATTTTTGACACCAATATCAACCCTCTAGCGAGTTTGGAATAGATTCCATACCAGGTCATCCATTTTGAGGTTAGGACCGATTTGGACAGCTTAAAAGTTTTCTGCGCATATGACAACCATGAAGATCGAAAGAATTAATTTTTTAAAAATTTTCTGCATCAATGTCAACCCTCTAGCGAGTTTGGAATAGATTCCATACCAGGTGATAATCCAGTTAATAAAAATCGTCGTTGGGCTCCTACGACTCTCAGGAGTTTTCTGCGCATATGACATCTATGTAGCTGGGAAGTGGGTATTTTTAAGAATTTTTTGAGACCAATATCAACCCTCTAGCGAGTTTGGAATAGATTCCCTACCAAGTGGTCATCCAATTTTAAAAAAACCGTCGCTGGGCTCTCACACAGCTCAGGAGTTTTCTGCGCATATGACACCTATGCAGCTGGAAAGTGGGTATTTTTAAGAATTTTTTGACACCAATGTCAACCCTCTAGCGACTTTGGAGTAGATGCCATACCAGGTCGTAACCCACTTTGGAAAACAGCGTCGTGGGCTTCCCAGAAGTTTTCTGCGCATATGACAACTATACAACCGGTAAGTGGATATTTTTTAAATATTTTTGACACCAATATCAACCCTCTAGCGAGTTTGGAATAGATTCCATACCAGGTCATCCATTTTGAGGTTAGGACCGATTTGGACAGCTTAAAAGTTTTCTGCGCATATGACAACCATGAAGATCGAAAGAATTAATTTTTTAAAAATTTTCTGCATCAATGTCAACCCTCTAGCGAGTTTGGAATAGATTCCATACCAGGTGATCATCCAGTTAATAAAAATCGTCGTTGGGCTCCTACGACTCTCAGGAGTTTTCTGCGCATATGACACCTATGCAGCTGGAAAGTGGGTATTTTTAAGAATTTTTTGAGACCAATATCAACCCTCTAGCGAGTTTGGAATAGATTCCCTACCAAGTGGTCATCCAATTTTAAAAAAACCGTCGCTGGGCTCTCACACAGCTCAGGAGTTTTCTGCGCATATGACACCTATGCAGCTGGAAAGTGGGTATTTTTAAGAATTTTTTGACACCAATGTCAACCCTCTAGCGACTTTGGAGTAGATGCCATACCAGGTCGTAACCCACTTTGGAAAATACCGTCGTGGGCTTCCCAGAAGTTTTCTGCGCATATGACAACTATACAACTGGTAAGAGGGTATTTTTTAAAAATTTTTGACACCAATATCAACCCTCTAGCGAGTTTGGAATAGATTCCATACCAGGTCATCCATTTTGAGGTTAGGACCGATTTGGACAGCTTAAAAGTTTTCTGCACATATGACAACCATGTAGATCGAAAGAATTAATTTTTTAAAAATTTTCTGCATCAATGTCAACCCTCTAGCGAGTTTGGAATAGATTCCATACCAGGTGATCATCCAATTAATAAAAATCGTCGTTGGGCTCCTACGACTCTCAGGAGTTTTCTGCGCATATGACATCTATGTAGCTGGGAAGTGGGTATTATTAAGAATTTTTTGAGACCAATATCAACCCTCTAGCGAGTTTGGAATAGATTCCCTACCAAGTGGTCATCCAATTTTAAAAAAACCGTCGCTGGGCTCTCACACAGCTCAGGAGTTTTTTGCGCATATGACACCTATGCAGCTGGAAAGTGGGTATTTTTAAGAGTTTTTTGACACCAATGTCAACCCTCTAGCGACTTTGGAGTAGATGCCATACCAGGTCGTAACCCACTTTGGAAAACACCGTCGTGGGCATCCCAGAAGTTTTCTGCGCATATGACAACTATACAATCGGAAAGTGGGTATTTTTTAAAAATTTTTGACACCAATATCAACCCTCTAGCGAGTTTGGAATAGATTCCATACCAGGTCATCCATTTTGAGGTTAGGACCGATTTGGACAGCTTAAAAGTTTTCTGCACATATGACAACCATGTAGATCGAAAGAATTAATTTTTTAAAAATTTTCTGCATCAATGTCAACCCTCTAGCGAGTTTGGAATAGATTCCATACCAGGTGATCATCCAGTTAATAAAAATCGTCGTTGGGCTCCTACGACTCTCAGGAGTTTTCTGCGCATATGACACCTATGCAGCTGGAAAGTGGGTATTTTTAAGAATTTTTTGAGACCAATATCAACCCTCTAGCGAGTTTGGAATAGATTCCCTACCAAGTGGTCATCCAATTTTATAAAAACCGTCGCTGGGCTCTCACACAGCTCAGGAGTTTTCTGCGCATATGACACCTATGCAGCTGGAAAGTGGGTATTTTTAAGAATTTTTTGACACCAATGTCAACCCTCTAGCGACTTTGGAGTAGATGCCATACCAGGTCGTAACCCACTTTGGAAAACACCGTCGTGGGCATCCCAGAAGTTTTCTGCGCATATGAAAACTATACAACCGGTAAGAGGGTATTTTTTAAAAATTTTTGACACCAATATCAACCCTCTAGCGAGTTTGGAATAGATTCCATACCAGGTCATCCATTTTGAGGTTAGGACCGATTTGGACAGCTTAAAAGTTTTCTGCGCATATGACAACCATGAAGATCGAAAGAATTAATTTTTTAAAAATTTTCTGCATCAATGTCAACCCTCTAGCGAGTTTGGAATAGATTCCATACCAGGTGATAATCCAGTTAATAAAAATCGTCGTTGGGCTCCTACGACTCTCAGGAGTTTTCTGCGCATATGACATCTATGTAGCTGGGAAGTGGGTATTTTTAAGAATTTTTTGAGACCAATATCAACCCTCTAGCGAGTTTGGAATAGATTCCCTACCAAGTGGTCATCCAATTTTAAAAAAACCGTCGCTGGGCTCTCACACAGCTCAGGAGTTTTCTGCGCATATGACACCTATGCAGCTGGAAAGTGGGTATTTTTAAGAATTTTTTGACACCAATGTCAACCCTCTAGCGACTTTGGAGTAGATGCCATACCAGGTCGTAACCCACTTTGGAAAACAGCGTCGTGGGCTTCCCAGAAGTTTTCTGCGCATATGACAACTATACAACCGGTAAGTGGATATTTTTTAAATATTTTTGACACCAATATCAACCCTCTAGCGAGTTTGGAATAGATTCCATACCAGGTCATCCATTTTGAGGTTAGGACCGATTTGGACAGCTTAAAAGTTTTCTGCGCATATGACAACCATGAAGATCGAAAGAATTAATTTTTTAAAAATTTTCTGCATCAATGTCAACCCTCTAGCGAGTTTGGAATAGATTCCATACCAGGTGATCATCCAGTTAATAAAAATCGTCGTTGGGCTCCTACGACTCTCAGGAGTTTTCTGCGCATATGACACCTATGCAGCTGGAAAGTGGGTATTTTTAAGAATTTTTTGAGACCAATATCAACCCTCTAGCGAATTTGGAATAGATTCCCTACCAAGTGGTCATCCAATTTTAAAAAAACCGTCGCTGGGCTCTCACACAGCTCAGGAGTTTTCTGCGCATATGACACCTATGCAGCTGGAAAGTGGGTATTTTTTTTAAATTTTTGACACCAATGTCAACCCTCTAGCGACTTTGGAGTAGATGCCATACCAGGTCGTAACCCACTTTGGAAAACACCGTCGTGGGCATCCCAGAAGTTTTCTGCGCATATGACAACTATACAACCGGTAAGTGGGTATTTTTTAAAAATTTTTGACACCAATGTCAACCCTCTAGCGAGTTTGGAATAGATTCCATACCAGGTGATAATCCAGTTAATAAAAATCGTCGTTGGGCTCCTACGACTCTCAGGAGTTTTCTGCGCATATGACACCTATGCAGCTGGGAAGTGGGTATTTTTATGAAATTTTTGACACCACTATCAACCCTCTAGCGAGTTTGGAATAGATTCCCTACCAAGTGGTCATCCAATTTTAAAAAAACCGGCGCTGGGCTCTCACATAGCTCAGGAGTTTTCTGCGCATATGACACCTATGCAGCTGGAAAGTTGGTATTTTTAAGAATTTTTTGACACCAATGTCAACCCTCTAGCGACTTTGGAGTAGATGCCATACCAGGTCGTAACCCACTTTGGAAAACACCGTCGTGGGCATCCCAGAAGTTTTCTGCGCATATGACAACTATACAACCAGTAAGTGGGTATTTTTTAAAAATTTTTGACACCAATGTCAACCCTCTAGCGAGTTTGGAATAGATTCCATACCAGGTGATAATCCAGTTAATAAAAATCGTCGTTGGGCTCCTACGACTCTCAGGAGTTTTCTGCGCATATGACACCTATGCAGCTGGGAAGTGGGTATTTTTAAGAATTTTTTGACACCAATATCAACCCTCTAGCGAGTTTGGAATAGATTCCCTACCAAGTGGTCATCCAAAAAAAAAAAAAAAATTCATACTACAATTTAAATACATACTACAAAAATAATTTAGCGAGTTTGGAATAGATTCCCTTCCAAGTGGTCATCCAATTAAAAAAAAAAAAAACAATTCATACTAAAATTTAAATATATACTAAAAAAATAATAATAAACAAAAAAAAATTGTTTATTCTTACGGTTTCACTATAATTAAGAATAAATAAGCAATTTTACATAAAGTAAAAAAAAAGCATTTATGATTGATATCTCCAGGAATCGAACCTGCAGTATTTCCTTACTGGTTCACACAACTTTCCATCGCGCCATTGGTACTTATAACTAACGCAAACATTTTGTTAATATGAACTTAAGCTCCTTTTTTTATCTCATATATAGAGTTTCTATTAGAAAAAAATAACCTCAGAAAATGACTACGAAAGTAGGAATTGGAATAAGACGAAGAATTTTATAACGGAACTTGATTGAAGGTCATCCAAGCATTTATTTCAGTGGTGCAAAATGTACACAATTTTGTTTTACAATTAAGGATTTTCATGAGAAACAGTAATTTAACAATACACATAGGTATTTATGTGTGTAATCGATTATGTTCATATATAAATTATCATAATAGTTTTATACGATTATGTTAAAAGTAAATACTAATTAAGTGATAACTAATTTGCGTAAGAATTAATTTAGAATTATTTATAGAAATATCCTCGTTTATTTTGTATCATAAATTTACTAATCATATGATATATCGATGGTTAGGCGCACTACAGTGTTAAGCGATCTTATGACGATAATAAGCTTACTGTTTTTTTCAAGCCATCAATATAAAATCTGCATTTTGTTAATTTGATAAAAATGCATAACCAGTGAATGCTGCTCAGCAATTCTGTTAAATTATTTTAAATTAATATTAGCATTTCCACAATTTGTCACTTAATAAACAAATGAGACAAAACATTATTTTGTACCAATATTTCTAACTTTTTGTATATGTATTTCAATGAGGTTTGTTTGGTTTTTGTTTTTTTTTTTGTTGAAATATGTATGTAATTTTTAAATATATTATCAATTGTGATCAATTCTTAATCAATTCTAGAAATTCTGCAACACCTCTCCAACGGTATCTTAAAAATGACAATCGCATTAAAAATATTGAAGTTATTTGAATTTTAAAGAAAATAACATAAAAAAATACATTAAAATCCGCATTATTCCCACGGAAAAAAATAACAAATTGAATATTTTTTGATGCAGATTAGAATAATATTTTTATAACTATTTTTTCTAGTCACTTTTATATCCACACGTTTACTGCAAAGGGTCACGTCGTGGGAAACGCCCATTAGGAAACGTGGAAGGTATAGAAAATTATATATATTCTTGATCAGCATAACTACCTTAGTTGAGTTAGCCACGTCCACCTGTAGACACGATTACAGACGTAATTTTCAAGCCATCGTAATGAAATTCGATATTTGAACTTCTTTCTAAAAAACAAAGCTCAAGTTCAACAATGGGCTAAATTGAATGAAAACCACGACAATTTCCTATACAACCAACAATAATGAAAGCTTTATAAAGAGGCTATTATTTAACCTACAAAAATAATATTCGATATGTGCGTAGTTTATATCACAAATAAAGTGTGTAAGAAAAATGGGCGTAACCACCACGAACACGCCTGCCTCCCATACAACCCCACAAATTGTAAAAGTTGAATGCACGGTGAACTTATTTGAAGTTTCAGGATATTTTCTCATAGAGGTATCATATAAGTATACAAGATACTCTTAAGTCTGACGTTAAATATATATTTGACTAATAATTGACAAATTTTATGGATACTTATGTTATTTTCAAAGTTTATAATAGATTTTCTGAGAGTAGAATTTCTGATTTTGATCCTTTAGATCAGTGGTGTGAAAGAAATTTTAAGCGTGGTCCAATGATAAAAAAAAGTAAAAAAACCAATACATTTTACACAGCGTTGAGTTTGTCAAAAACGGTCCAAGCGATTCAATCGGGCTTTTACGTGGGTTTTCTTTAGATAGTTAACCCCTTCGGTACTTATTTTAGGTATTTGATTTTAAAAATCATTCTTTTCCATTTTATTACAGTTAAAAACTACATAATGAGTAATCAAAAGTAATGTTTTCAAATTATTTTTGTAAAAGTGATTTTTGGGCATCATGCTATGTGCCATAGAATGTACTTAAATGTAAATCACAGAACCTTATTGAACTAGTTTTGCGATCTAATATATTTTTACACTGACTAAAGCAATGATTAGCTACTAAATTATTTACATAAAGTTATCAAATAAAGTAATTTTTGTGAAAATAAATATAAAAGTACGAAGCGATCTTTTATTGTAATATAAGAAATTTGATAGGCATAGGCACTCTCACTTTCTGAATTTGGACAATTTACTGGACCCACTTATCAAATTTTTTTGTGAGTTTATTTGTACAAAAAACTTAAAAATATATAAAAATTTTTTAAAAATAGTATCCACAAGTTTTCTGACTTAAAACGGGCACTGAAAAGTGACTATGCCATATGGCGTAGAATAACCGAAAGGGTTAAAAGGCTTATTAACATATATAAGTATGAATACAAAAGGTAAGCATCAAAGTTAACAAACTATTTAAACATTGTTAGTTAATTAATAGCATGAAAGATATCAATGCTTCAACAATTCTTTTATTCCTCATCATATTCTCAAGTGTTTTAGCAGTATTGTTACTCTAAACGCACTCATATCAAATCTTTATGATTATATATGTATATTATCGATTTAACACAAATAAAACTGAAACAATAAAATTGCTAGTTGGTAGCCCTGAAATATTGTACAAAACCTATGAATTTTATACACCACTGAAATACATTTTTGGTTGCCTTGTTCTCATGTATTCTATGTTCCGTTATTACAACATAAATATTATTCTTATCTTCTTTCGTTATCGTTCTTATAAATTTTTATTTTTTAATAAGGTTGATTGGTAAAGCTTAATAAAATACTTTATAATAGAACAATTTTCCATATTATTAGAATATGAGCATATAGCTCGGCGTGTCAACCACCGTCTCGTAGCTGTGAAGGCACGGGTTCGAATCCTGTGATGAACTACAGTGTAATTTTTTAATCGTGTATTTACCTTTAATTTTCTCTTTTTTTTTGTCAAAAATAAAAAATATAAGAAGCGAAAAGATTTAAAATTATTTTTTCAATTATGGTAAAAAATTTAAAAAAATAGTTCGCTCTTGCGGTGTGCGAACCACCAACCCTTCGAATTCTACTTAAAATGCTTTTCCAACTGAGCTGTTATTGCATTATAAAAGCTGCAGGTAATATATTCGTGGGCATGGGTAGTTATTTTTTAAATTATATACTAGTTTGATATTCACTTTATATAATCATTCTAATTTTTTAATTCTATTCATTCTTGAGAGTGATTAAAAAATAAACAATTTTACAAAATAAAAAAAAAATTATGTGACCGCAGCAGGAATTGAACCCTTAGTATATTATTTCCAGGTCGTTCTCTTAACCAGTATGCCACCGATTCCCTAACCACTCAATAACATTTTATATATATCAAGTTAAGCGTCGTAACTTAAAAGTTAAAAGATTTTACTTAGAATTCTTATTAGAAAAAAATACCTCAAGAAAACGACAACGAAAGAAGGAATTGGAATAAAACGAAAAATGTTATAACGGGGCTTAGTGAACTGCAGCCAAGAATTTATTTCAGTGGTGCAAAAAGGACACAATTTTGTTTTACAATTAGGGATTTTTGTCAGAGACATAAATTTAATCATATATGTGTGAATTCGATGATGTATTTATTTTATTTATTTATTTATTTATGTACATATAAAATAAACGTAAATTCTCATATCATTATCATAATATCATTTTATAATTATGTTAATAGTAGATTATGTACACTACGACTAGTTTCCGTAGGGAAAAATATGATTATAAATTACTAATCATATCGATGGTTAAGCGCACTAAAGTGATAAGTGACCTTTTGACGAAAATAGGTTTACTAAAATTAGTGTTTTGTATTGAGATGCATTGAAATTTAAAAACAAAATCGACGTTCCTGAACATTTGAAATTGTTCACTTATCACTTCAGTGAGCTTAACCATCGATATAATGTACATCGCTGATTCCAAAAAAAAATCTATCTTGTATATTCCGTTCTATACCCATATGAAAAAATAACTTGAAACTTCCAATAAGTTCAATAAGTTCGTGCATGAAACTTCCAATAAGTGTTTAACATAAGAGTGCGTTTGTATTGTATAAAAAAATGTAATTTTACACATTTAATTTTATCAAAGAACTTAATTGACTATATTCATTTTCTTATAAGGAAATACCGTATTCAGCAAAATCCGAATATTTATATTGAAATACATAAAATATGCAAGAATTCAATATAAAATTTAAAGTTTTACTATTTTATACTAAGATTCGACATTCTACTGTTATTTACATGTTTCGTCAAATCTAAAAATTCATTCAAAGTAAAATTAAATCAAATATTTAAACAACCACTACAATGTCGAATCGTAGTATCTACACTTAAATGCATCTTCTGACCTTATTTTTGCACAAATTTCTTTCGGCGTTAGCTTATTTTCTTAATTAAAAATACATTTTTAAGAAATCTTAAAAAATTAAATAAAATGTGCAAATTTTTCAAGTTTTCGTTCAAAATGTTTCTTTTAAAAGCGCAAAAACTACTCATGCAAATATAAAATTCAATTGAACAAACTCGTAGAAAACAAACATTTTTATTGGGCTTAATTTGATAGGCTTGATTATAAAAATCAATTGATGCAACTATATATGAAAAAAGCGGAAAAAACTTCAAAATTTTTTTTTTAAATACAAATTTGATGAATCCTTCCTTATGTTGTTTTCAAAGTTTATAATATAATTTCTGTAACATATTCTTTCTATCTAATTTCTGATCTCGATATTGACTACACTATGTAACGATGTGTTTTGAACCTTTAGATAGCTAAATGTGTTTTTTATATATCTATATAAGTATGACTACTAAATCTAGCATAAAAGTTTACAATCTATTCCAACAATTAACATTGTGAGTTAATTGATAATATAATTGTTCCATGATTTAACAATTTTTGTATTCCTCATTATATTGTAAAGTATTTTAGCAGTATTGTTACTATAAACATACTAATATCAAGTGTTTATGATTGTTATATATATATTATATGTTCACCATCGATTAGTCCCATATATAATTTAATCAATAAAATTGCTGGTTGGCAGCCCTTAAATGTGAAAAAAAGATATGAACTTTATGTACCACTGAAATAAAATATTGATTGCATTGTACTCAAGTGTTTTATGTTCCGTTATTTCAGCATATAGAATATTGACTATTTTCTTTTGTTGTTTTTCTTATGAACTTTTTTTAAGGCTTGATGGGTACAGCTTTATGAAATAGTTTAAAAGAAATGAATCAAATGCAGCGATAGCTCAATGCAACATTCTATGTTGAGCAGATAATCAAACATGGATTCGATTCCTGGAGAAGCCCAGAAATGTTTTTTAAACAGTGTCCTTGCTATATAAAATTTTTTTATTTTTTATTTTATATAATATTTATTTTATAAAAGTAAGAACCGAAAAGAAATAAAAATATTATATCAAGTTAATATCTTTACATAGAATATATTATGTAAACTTTTTCCATTGTTTAAACTTAATGCATTAGTATGACTAAAAAATATGCAATTGAAAAAAATAATTTTATATGCAACCGTAGTAAGGTTCGAACCACGAATATTCCCTGTTCCAGTCAGCAACATTATTCCTATGCTATTAACACTTATACTGTTTTAGCAACATTTTATGTATATAGACTCAAAAATCTTTTTTTAACATCTAATAATCCATATATCCTATAAAATAACACCTCAAGAAAAATTCAACGAAACAAGGAATTGGAATAAAACGAAAAATCTTATAACGGAACTAAGTGAAGTGCAACCAAACATTTATTTCAGTGGTGTAAAAAGTACACAATTGTTTTTGCAATTAGGACTTTTTTCAGAGACAAACTTAATAATATAAGTGTGAAATCGATGATGTGCACATAAAATAAACTTAAATTATCGTAATAGTTATTAAAAGTAGATTATGTACGATACTACTTATTTGCGTAAGAATATACAGCTGTGGTCAAAATAATAACAGTGCTCTCAAATTCAGACATGCTTGAATTAATAATACAAGTTTAAAAATGTAGGATCCGGAAAACCCAATATAATTTCTATATGAGCTTTCAACGCAGATTTCAAATATGTACTCAATTTTTACCGTGGTGTAAGGATTTTCAAGATCATCAAACGAAATATCGCCAAATTTTGTATCTTTTGTTTTAGCGGAGATATAATCGTCCAAATTTAAAGTGACAGTTTTTTTATGTAAAAAAACACTAAATCAACACTTTATTTCAAAATTTTAACTTTTGACGATTATAGCTTCGCTAAAACAAAAGATATAAAATTTGGCGATATTTCGTTTGATGATCTCTTAATTATAGCTCCGCTATAACACTTAACACGATAGTAGTTGATATACTGTTGGAACATTTCATATTTTTTCTAAAATACAAAATTTAATTTTTTATCTTATGGTGTGTTGTTCAGATTCTGGATTAATAAAACTAGACAAGTGTAAAACACCCTGTATCTTGAAAATCCTACCACAACAGTACAAATTGAGTACAGATTTGAAATCAACGTTAAAAGCTCATATAGAAATTATATTGGGTTTTCTGGATCCTACATTTTTAGACTAGTATTATTTATTCAAGCATGTCTGAATATAAGAGCACTGCTATTATTTTGACCGCAACTGTATATAGATATAATTTATTAATCATGTGATGTACATATGAAAAAATGTATGAACATTAATGTTGATAATTTTTTAAGTACTTATATCTATATATATATACATAAAAGCCTGTAATGCTTTTTTTAATTAGGTGAAAGGGCAAAAACATGAGATATTAATATTAAAGGGTTAGATATTACAATAACTTTTTTATATATACATTAGTATTCACACAATTTATCACTTGTTAAACAATAAAGTTAAAACATTATGTTGCACCAATATTTTGGACTTTCTTGTATACTAATCTAATGAGATACCAACCTGAAACTTCCAATAAGCTTTCTGTGCATGAAACTTCCTATAAGTATATAAAATAAGTGCGCGTGGCTGTTATATCATAAAATATGTGTATGTGTTTGTATTTATTTTACCTAAGAATTCAATAAAACCTTTTGATATTCTTTTAATGAAAAAGCTCATGTACCAAAAGTTTTCAATAAGAGTATTCACAGAAGAATTTGTCTTTGTTAAAAATGTTGTGACGTTAATATGATCTTTTAACTTAACTTTAATAGTATTAAATACTTTACCAGTTAAAACCGTTTTCAGGACAATGAAAATGTTTGATCGAATTTCTGTCCAAAAATTCTGTTCTGTACAAAATTTTTTTTAATTTAATGAGGAGAATCTGTTTATCTTACCTTTTTACACAATGTATATTTTTTTAATAAAATTCGGAGTTCTTGACCATTAAAGTGTTAAGACTTTTTGTGAATAACGTACCACGTCTTTATTTGTTTATTCTCATAATTTTATCGCGTAGTTATACATACAAAATGTAGAGCTTTTATAATATTTGGAATCAGTTACACATATAAAGTTAAATAATAATAATAATAATAATAATAATAATAATAATAATAATAATAATAATAATAATAATAATAATAATAACAATAATAATAATAATAATAATAATAATAATAATAATAATAATAATAATAATAATACAAATGGTTGAAATGAAGAACAGAATATTACATAATTATCTTAATTAAAATAAAATGCTTTATTTCAAATGTTCAAGTTAACGATTAAATATTCCAAAGTTTTTTCTTTGTTTTTATTAAATTCCACCAGATAATTTGGTCTCATCACCTTATTTTCTTGTTATTATGATGGTGTACCTTTTTTATTGTCGGTGCCACATTTGCGATATTGTGGCCACACGTTCGAGAGGAAAGCCTTACAGGTAATATTTTGACTACTCTCTGGGTTGTTGATTACAGCACATTGTAACAGGTGGAAGGCTGCTTTTGATTCGATTTCGTTGATATTGTGAGTGGCATCTTCTGTGATTAGTGTAAACTTCAACCTTCACTGAAATGTATGTTGGAAACAAAATTTAAATCAGACATAATATGTATCATAGTATGATGGAAACTATCAAGACATAAAACTTGTCAAAATTGTATTCTATCCAGGCACAAAAATATAAAAACAGGAATTGGATCGAAATGCTTGGTCAGCTGAATTTGATTTTAAATTGAATTTGATTTTAATTTAGATTTTGAAAATCCAATATTTTCACAAAAAAATTACCCTTAAAACATGTTTTTATATTTGAGTTTGGAATAGTCAGATAGTTTTTGTGTTCATTGCATTTTCCACACCACCCATGGGGTATGCAAAATTGGCGCGTTACCGATTTTTTTTTTTTTTATGGGTGTTCGGTTCCCCTGTAGGCATATTATCACCCATATAGGTACGTCGAAAATCTATAAAGAAAAGTTAAATATTTATTAGTAAAAGGTTTTTAGCATAAAAAATCACAAGAGCCGTTATAATGATTGTGAAGTTATTTAACATTCTAGTGAAATTTTTTTCCTTCTTTTTGAAATTATATTACAATTTTAGATATAAAATTTGGATTTATTAATTATATCTTAATTTTTAATTTATTTACAAACATAAATTAATAAGTTTCCAGAACTTATTATTAAAAGGACAATCTTCTATATCATTTATAACTTTTCATATGTGCTATTTTAATGAATTGCATTTCATAATTTGAATTCGACTCATAAACATATGATATAAATATTAATTTAAAATATTTTAAATACAGACAATACTTTTATACCGTAAACCTGAGTAGCTCAGGATATATAACCTTTGTGCAAACGCTTGTAACGCAAAGAAAAAAAGTGAGTCTAGTATAGAAGTCTGGTCCGGTATAATCTTGATCAGCGCCACCTCGTGAGTCGATTGAGCTCCATCCGTCTGTCCTTCCATCAATCCATCTTTCTGTCTGCCGTCCATCCCTCCGCGTGTTGTCCGTAATCACAGAATAAATTGAATTAATTGCATCAAAGTTGATAAACCAAAAGGTATATACGTATATATACCTATATATATACGTATATATACCTATATATATACGTATATATATATATATATTAATATTGTATATTTGAGTACTTGTATACTATTTTTTTATTTTATATCAAAACTAAGGATGCTTATAAAATGGGGGTCATCCACCCACGAGCACACCTACCCCCAATAAAACCCACAATATTCACAACTTAAATATTTGTTTATTTTATATTTTTATATTTTTATATTTTTACATTTTTATATTTTTACATTTTTACATTTTTACATTTTTACATTTTTACATTTTTACATTTTTACATTTTTACATTTTTACATTTTTACATTTTTATATTTTTACATTTTTAAATTTTTACATTTTTACATTTTTACATTTTTACATTTTTACATTTTTACATTTTTATATTTTTATATTTTTATATTTTTATATTTTTATATTTTTATATTTTTATATTTTTATATTTTTGTATTTGTATATTTTTATATTTTTATATTTTTATTTTTTATATTTTTATATTTTTGTATTTTTATATTTTTATATTTTTATATTTTTATATTTTTATATTTTTATATTTTTATATTTTTATATTTTTATATTTTTATATTTTTATATTTTTATATTTTTATATTTTTATATTTTTACATTTTTACATTTTTATATTTTTATATTTTTATATTTTTATATTTTTATATTTTTATATTTTTATATTTTTATATTTTTATATTTTTATATTTTTATATTTTTATATTTTTATATTTTTATATTTTTACATTTTTACATTTTTACATTTTTACATTTTTATATTTTTACATTTTTACATTTTTACACTTTTACATTTTTATATTTTTATATTTTTATATTTTATATTTTTATATTTTATATTTTATATTTTATATTTTATATTTTATATTTTATATTTTATATTTTATATTTTATATTTTATATTTTATATTTTATATTTTATATTTTATATTTTATATTTTATATTTTATATTTTATATTTTATATTTTATATTTTATATTTTATATTTTATATTTTATATTTTATATTTTATATTTTATATTTTATATTTTATATTTTATATTTTATATTTTATATTTTATATTTTATATTTTATATTTTATATTTTATATTTTATATTTTATATTTTATATTTTATATTTTATATTTTATATTTTATATTTTATATTTTATATTTTATATTTTATATTTTATATTTTATATTTTATATTTTATATTTTATATTTTATATTTTATATTTTATATTTTATATTTTATATTTTATATTTTATATTTTATATTTTATATTTTATATTTTATATTTTATATTTTATATTTTATATTTTATATTTTATATTTTATATTTTATATTTTATATTTTATATTTTATATTTTATATTTTATATTTTATATTTTATATTTTATATTTTATATTTTATATTTTATATTTTATATTTTATACTTTATATTTTA
Source organism: Tetanocera ferruginea (assembly GCA_958299015.1). Classification (NCBI taxonomy): domain Eukaryota; kingdom Metazoa; phylum Arthropoda; class Insecta; order Diptera; family Sciomyzidae; genus Tetanocera; species Tetanocera ferruginea. The sequence continues at coordinate 139,259,991 of OY282641.1, forward strand.
TATTTTATATTTTATATTTTATATTTTATATTTTATATTTTATATTTTATATTTTATATTTTATATTTTATATTTTATATTTTATATTTTATATTTTATATTTTATATTTTATATTTTATATTTTATATTTTATATTTTATATTTTATATTTTATATTTTATATTTTATATTTTATATTTTATATTTTATATTTTATATTTTATATTTTATATTTTATATTTTATATTTTATATTTTATATTTTATATTTTATATTTTATATTTTATATTTTATATTTTATATTTTATATTTTATATTTTATATTTTATATTTTATATTTTATATTTTATATTTTATATTTTATATTTTATATTTTATATTTTATATTTTATATTTTATATTTTATATTTTATATTTTATATTTTATATTTTATATTTTATATTTTATATTTTATATTTTATATTTTATATTTTATATTTTATATTTTATATTTTATATTTTATATTTTATATTTTATATTTTATATTTTATATTTTATATTTTATATTTTATATTTTATATTTTATATTTTATATTTTATATTTTATATTTTATATTTTATATTTTATATTTTATATTTTATATTTTATATTTTATATTTTATATTGTATATTTTATATTTTATATTTTATATTTTATATTTTATATTTTATATTTTATATTTTATATTTTATATTTTATATTTTATATTTTATATTTTATATTTTATATTTTATATTTTATATTTTATATTTTATATTTTATATTTTATCCATCGCTGCCATGTATCCCACGATGTCCTTTGGTGTAATTTCGTTCAAATTACACATTTTACATTTGAATTCCTTGTAAAATGTTTTATATTCCTCTATGTTTTCATTTGAAATTCCATAGTTCCTTCGAAGGCAATTAATGCACAATTTCCTTTGGCGAATATCGCATTGTAAAAAATCACTTTATTTTTATATAGGTATAAAATTCTGTATATTCCGGTTCAGTCAGGTATAGTCCGGTATTTTTTGATCAGTGTCATCTCGTGAGTCGATTTAGCCAAGTCCGGCTTTCCGTCCGTCTGTCTGTCCGTCCGTCCATCTGTCCATCTGTCCGTCCGTCCGTCTGTCCGTCCGTCCATCTGTCCGTCTGTCCATCTGTCAGTCCGTTCGTACGTCCATTCGTTCGTTCATCCTTCCATTCATCCCCCTGCGCGTTGTCCGTAAACTTGTTGGAAACTGGTAAACGTTACTTGAGCACGATCTGCACTGTTGAATATTTTTTAATCCATCCACGAATACGCCCACCTCCCATACAACCCATTATACTGAAAATCTTAAAATATATATATTTTATATTTAATTAAATACTTTATAAAAATTAATCTATATTAAAAACTAAACTATTATACATCCATCGCTGCCATGTATCCCACGATGTCCTTTAGTGTAATTTCGTTCAAATTACACATTTTACATTTGAATTCCTTGTAAAATGTTTTATATTCCTCTATGTTTTCATTTGAAATTCCATAGTTCCTTCGAAGGCAATTAATGCACAATTTCCTTTGGCGAATATCGCATTGTAAAAAATCACTTTATTTTTATATAGGTATAAAATTCTGTATATTCCGGTTCAGTCAGGTATAGTCCGGTATTTTTTGATCAGTGTCATCTCGTGAGTCGATTTAGCCAAGTCCGGCTTTCCGTCCGTCTGTCCGTCCGTCCATCTGTCCGTCCGTCCATCTGTCCGTCCGTCCGTCTGTCCGTCCATCCATCTGTCCGTCTGTCCATCTGTCAGTCCGTTCGTACGTCCATTCGTTCGTTCATCCTTCCATTCACCCCTCTGCGCGTTGTCCGTAAACTTGTTGGAAACTGGTAAACGTTACTTGAGCTCGATCTGCACTGTTGAATATTTTTTTAATCCATCCACGAATACGCCCACCTCCCATACAACCCATTATACTGAAAATCTTAAAAAATATATATTTTATATTTAATTAAATACTTTATAAAAATTAATCTATATTACAAACTAAACTATTATACATCCATCGCTGCCATGTATCCCACGATGTCCTTTGGTGTAATTTCGTTCAAATTACACATTTTACATTTGAATTCCTTGTAGAATGTTTTATATTCCTCTATGTTTTCATTTGAAATTCCATAGTTCCTTCGAAGGCAATTAATGCATAATTTCCTTTGGCAAATATCGCATTGTAAAAAATCACTTTTTTTAATGTCACTTGCACAGTTAAGGCATATATCGTGCATGGAGTCTGAATTATCAACGATTTGGGTCTTCAGTGCCTCTCGATAATCTTCATGATTTATAAGATTCTCCAATGACTCATTATGTAAATACTTATCGATATACTGTAAAATAAAAATACCACAGTTGTATCCATCTTTTTGTTGCTCTTTTTGCATATATTTCTGTGTCCAGTCATCCTTCGAAACTTTTTTAAGTTCCTGGATATAATATGTCACAAATTCATTTTCTTTTTTTTTGTTGTCAAAAGGATCCAAGCACGTGACATATTTCTCTATGAAATTAAGTATAACGACGTAAAAGTGTGCATGATAAAGCTGTGGAATTATTAAAATGTCAGGATTTTTTCTTATGGCCCCTTTTATAACAAGTTGGTTTTTAAAGCAATAGCTCTCAACTTGACATGGCAGCAATTTTGCTGATGAACTCGACTTTTTTACAAGTAAATGCATACCTGCGTCGACAATAACATTAGTTAGCCAACATCTAGAGTATGTGCTCGTTACATCTTTTAATGTAATATAGCAATCAAGCGGAGGATTTCTTCCATAGAAATGCTTGTATAATCCTTTCAGGCGGAATACATAAAATTCTTCTGTATTATTATTTATTTCCTGTAGATTTTTGTATGGGATATTGAAACATTTCTTCTTTATATTTGTTTCACTTTTATAGTTGTGGTCATGGAATGTATCCATCTCAATTGTTTTTACCGAATTTTCAAGCCTATCGAGGGTTTTATGGAAACTTAAAAATTGCGGGGAAAACATCTTTAGCTTAACTTTATCGAGTTTATTTTGTTTCTTCCACGATTCAGTTATTTCTAAGATATTTTTATTTGAATCTGCTCCAAAATAACCCTTATGCAATTTTTCCTTTGGACCTATTTTTTTCAATGGAGTTTTTGTGGCTTGGTTTACAACTCCTTTTGATTCTGTTGTCTTTTTTTCCACTAATCCAAGTTTTGTTGCTCCTGTTGTCATTGTTGCTTTTATGACATCTCCTGCCTTAATAGGGCTTTCATTCTGTTCTAAAAAGTTGTTAGCCAAATTTAAATTCGATCTGGAATATTTTTCATTTTCTCTTATAAATCTTCCTAATTTAAGGGTACTCATTCTTAAAATATATATTTTAAGAGTTTTAAAATGAGATTCCACTGCTCCATTGCTTGGCCTCTTTATTTTATTAGTAATTCGGTAACTTAATATCTGGGTCCACATTGGCAAAAATGCAATATATTTCTCAAGTAAGAGTTTGCAAAATACTGGACAATAAAATCTGTTTAATGTGTCCTTATCACTTTTCAAAGTATTTGTCTTATTGTAAATATCAATATAGATTTTGTCAAATCTCTTACGGAATGGGCTACCTTTGGCAATACTCATTAAATCGTTAGACTCTTCGTTTGAGTTATCATCAACGATTTCAATGGTTTGAAACAGTGGGTTCACTTCATCACTATTTCTTATAATATTCCTAAACTTCTGCATATTTTTAATAAAATCTTCGTTGCAACGCGGGCTTAATAATATGTACGATAAGCACATGAACCATTGTTCTACTTGTCTTATAGATATAAAATCGTACGCCAATCCTAAAGCTTCTCTCAGAAATGATCTCAATCCGACATTTGTTTCTGCAACAATTCTGTCTATATCTTTCATCATTATTTTACTATAATGGCTTGTACAAAATTGAACAATTACAAATGGCATCTTTTTCTCCGGTTTATCCACATAAGATGCACATGTGTTTAGGTATTGTAGAACCGTGCTCATATCGTTACATTCTTTTAATATTGCCCCAATGATTGCAAAGCTTACATCCGTTATAAAGCGTTTGCATATAGGCCATTTCATGTTATTTGCACTACAAAAATTTTTAATGTGGTGTAAAAATTTACCAATATCGTACGTTGTGTGGTTAGATAAAATTCCATCAGCCACAGAAAATGTAATTTTTTCATCTACGATATGCCCAACAATTGAGTATAACAAAATTCTCTTTTCTGTACAAGAGATATTTTTTGAAATTATGCCTCCAGTGGCATCAATTTGCAATGTAAAATCGCACTTTTTTAAAACAAAATTACGGTTTTTTTGTAAAATTTGTATTTGTTCGTGCCTATACAAATAAACATCCAACTCCGTTGAAAGATGTTGTATATATCCTTTATATGGGCCTTGACTCATGATATATGCATCAATGAATGGTTCAATGTGATAATCGAACTCTCCTAAGGCTTCCGACTTAAGTTTCCTGCAGTGTTCCAATGACCTAACATTTTGCTGTTTTCCAACTTTTTTTATTATTTGTGATTGTTGGTTCAGCTTGCTTTTCCGGTATTCCACAGCTGATTTTTTAATTATTTCTGCCTTCTCCACATAGCGCTGAATAGCTCTTAATTGGTAGGTTTTTTCGTTACCAATTGTGTGTGAGAGCATTTCCTTGTTCCTTAATACGATTATTTGCCCATTATTTTTCCCTTTAAATACAAATGAATTGCATGCATTATCCTTACAATAAGCATATGCAATAAAAGTATTTTTATTAATTCGTATGGAATTAAAATTAATATCACATGCGTTGTTATGCTTCTCATATTCGCATCGAAGCATATCCTCTATTGCCTTTTTTTTTGAAAATTTTTCAATAATTTTTCCTAAAATTTCATTAAAGTTATTAATTATAAAATTGGTGTCTACAATACTACAATTAAATGATAATTTGTTTTCGTTATTACCATTAACCATCAGGACATCCCTGTTCAATTCCGTCTTATTAGACGGTCTTGAACGTATAGCCCTTAAAAAATCCGCCTGGAAGCTTTCCTCATCCGTTCCTATCGATTTGGATAAAGTATCCATTAAAGTGGATAACTTTACATCCATGTTTTTTATGCCTACTCCAATGAAGTTTTTCCCCTAATTGAAATAAAAAAGGGATATTATTTTGGGTATTCCAAAATAACATTGACAACAAAATTTTATAACACAAATATGGAAGTTTATAAATTCTTTCTACAAATAGTCTTGGATCTACGAATATGAAAACATAATAGTTTAAAAAGTAATGCTTGTTGGTTAAGAACGCATGAGTTCGGTTGCGATTTATTATGAATATACAAAACCTAATAGTAGTTAAAGTTAAAATTGCAACAAACATCTTTAAGGAACTGTCAAAGTTAGGTACAAACATTCATAATACTATGTTCACACTGAGATTAAATTAGGTAATTTCGTGAGATAATTTCGAAATTGTGCAAAAGTGTTCACACTAGGCTTGGATAATTTCGTTTGACGTTTGATTTATTTTTTGATATTGTTTGATGTCAACTCATTACTGGCCACATTCAGCACTCTCAACAGTTGGAAACTTATGTACATGTTGAATTAAAAATAGAAAATTCTTACTCAAAGTAAGTTTGCAAAATTATTTCGCACATAGCCGTAAATCTTATCAATTGTACAACTTTAATTCATTGAAAACATCGCTCACCTAAGTTTCACTGAATGGGCTGCTAATCGAAGCGTCAAAACAGCCAAGTATCTGAATGTGGCCATTATCATGAGTCATATATAATTTTGACGTCTCAGCTGAAATGGATAACAAGATTGAATACGTCACTAAAAGGCTGTGTTTATTCCACACTATATTCAGATTCCAGGGTTGCAAGTGCATTTTTGCCTAATTTCGTGAGTAATTTAAACGAAATTACCTTGTTTGAGGTAATTTCCAAATCAACAAATTGTATGGGAAATTACTATATTGTTTAGATAATTTCAGTCGAAATTACACAAAAGCTCGAAATTACCTAATTTGATCTCAGTGTGAACATAGTATAACAAAAATGTTGTGAATACCAGTCAACAGTAACGGCCCGTTTGGTCGCAGAGTTATACATTTTCTTATAACGCGCTATATCTAAAACCAGCTATAAAATAAAACTTCTTTATAACACGTTATAATTTTTTTCGATTTGTTCATTCAATTTTTACTGTCGATTTGTAACGCGCTATAAACTGGTGAAATGCTTTTATAACGTGTGAAAAAGTTAAAGCATCAAATATGTATACATTTTCTAGCGTTTTGATAGAACTGACGTTTTATTCATAACCAGACTATAAAACTCGTTACAAATTTAAAACACATTTTGTGGCGTTTTAGCACAACTGAATTTTTATTTATAACGAGGTTTAAAGTTCGTTTCAATTTGATATATAACGAGTTCTAGATGGCGAACAAACCGATTTAGTCACAAAACCAGTTTCAGAATAAGTTTTATATTTATAACTCCGCGAACAAACCGGCCGTAAGTGTAGTTTAGAGCCAACAGTTATTGATAACCTCGTTACCAAAAACTGAGGCAATAAAATTGAAATAACCAAAACTCGAAACGTGAAAGTCTGAAGTAAATTTTTTACAAATCGTGATGAACCATATCTAGACGTCCCAAGTGCTCTTATAAAAACAAAATCTAAATGAAGTTCGTCTCTCAAAAATTTTATTTTAATATGAAATCCATTAAAGTTAAAATGACCACAGAATCATCAATTTATGCATGTCAGACAAGGACCTCAGAAAATCTCTTTGCATTCGATTGGCCATAGAATCATCCATTTTGGTTCAAATGATCCATCGAACCCATAAAAGTTATAATGACCCGCCTGTGACCTCAGATAATCTTATGCATCTGGTTCGCCATAGAATTATCCACTTTGGTCTAAATGGTCCATGGAACCCATAAAAGGGTTCGCCTAAAAATGACCCGCCTGTGACCTCAGATAATCCCATTGCTTCCGAATGGCCATAAAATCATCTACTTTGGTCCAAATACTCCATGTAATCCATTTAAGTGTAAATGATCTGCCTGTGACTGAACTCCTGTTCGATTGATCATAGAATCAAAGTTGAAAATTGAAGCGTAACGAAAAAATGGTTGAAAATTCAACCGTAACAGGTGTTACGGTTGAAAATCTGAATTTACCCCATAATGTAATTTCGTTTCATACAAATCGATTCTAAAGGAGTAAACTCCAAAAATGTTCCATATTATTCATTGCAGTTAATTTCACTACAAGTGTAGAGTATTTTACATTTGTATTTAGCGAATACATTTGAATTTAAAATTTCATATTTCTAAGAAGAGATGTTTAGCTCATATCTAGCTTATCTAAGATATCTGAGAAACAAATACTTTTTAGGTGGCTTTTTATATGTCAACAGTCTAACGGTGGCTTTAATGTCTTACTTTATTTTGAGACTTGTGCATTTAATTCTAGAATTCGCAATATTGCATTTTTTCGCATAATTTTTGAATTCGAAACGAGTCCGCAATCTTGTAAAATAAAATAAATTTTTATATATCTGCAATTAATCATCGCAACATCGATTTTTTTTTTAATTCGTTATCCCTTCAGATTTTTCAAAGTATAGAGAAAAAAACACCAAAAGCAAAAATAAACAGCAATAAATTTTTTTGCCTGAGCTGGGTTGAACCCACTTCTCCAAACGCTTGTGTTCATAATGAAGCAAATTACGCAGCTATAAAACAACAACTGCGATAGGCTTGTTTTGTTTTTTTTTTTTTTGTTATAATAATTATAATCTAATTATCTACGAGAATAAAATGTGCATTTCTCCCGCCCTCGGGTTCATTAGCAAAACATTTTTGAACTTCGTGTTCGAAATAAATATCCGAGATCTCGGATCCACCTCGAATTCGAGGCAAGTTCGTTTGGTTTATTGGGTTATAACAACATCGTGAAGTATTAACCCAACCGACCAATAGGACGAAAATATGAATACAACGATTCAACTGCTTATTTCAAGTTGTGAAAAACCAAAATATTTTTTAACACATGCATATGTACATACACAGCTTGGTATTTCTTGGAACTGTATAATAAACTTAAAAATAATGTTTTAATAACACTGCATAGATTGTGTTCATACGCACAAACATACATAAATATACAGCTTCAACTATGGATAGAGTCTCATATAAAAAATGTTCAAATTCGATAATAAATTGCATTTCCAGCAAAACAATATATTTTATTTGACAGAAAAAAAAAATGGTTAGATTCTATTTTATAAAAAAACTTAATGTCAATCATATATAATAAAGTATTGTTATATATAAGTAATTATTAATCATACTTTAAAATCAGTTATGTATATCAAGCGTTTCTCAAATACGATTGAGAATTAATTATAATTTATCTTTTTATCAAACTTGTTAGAAGTGATATTGAGAAAAGCTTAGAACCCAGTGTTTATATAAGCTTATTCTAATGTACAATTGCCTTTCGCTTTCCAAATGGTCAGTTGGGAAACTACATATTTATAAAATAAATACAGGCTGTGCAGTAAATGTTAAAACCGCAACTGTTATGACTTCTTTCCAAAAAGTCAATAAATAATAGTTATTTTTGACCGATTTTTTTTTGGTCAAAAATAAAAGTTAAACTTCAACTTTTATTTTTTCAGTCACTTTTATTTTTGAGTCAAAAATATAAGTTAAAATTTAAATTTTATTTTTTCAGTCAGAAATATAAGTAAAAATTTGACTTTTATTTTTCAGTCAATAATAAAAGTTAAAATATGACTTATATTTTTCCGGTCAGAAATATAAGTTTAAATTTGACTTTAATTTTTTCGCAGTTGTTTTGCAGCCTAATTTTATTTGCCGTGCTTCTTTTAAAATTTAAAATTAAAAGTTCCCATAATAATATGGTTCGATTTTCGCAAGGTCAAAGTTTGAAAATGAACTTTATTAATATTTAATTATTATACTGTACAACATAACTCTCTTAACAGGAACTAAACCACTTGAAGATGAAAACTAGATGGGAAAAAATTATTTTCGGCGTCCTTGACTGTATCCAACATTTTTGAGATGCCAACATTTAAGTCAAATTTTAACTTTTATTTTTGACCGAAAAAAAAAAGTCAAATTTTAACTGTAATTTTTGACTCAAAAACAAAAAGTCAAATTTTAACTTTTATTCTTGACTGAAAAAATATAAGTCATATTTTAACTTATATTTTTGACTGAAAAAAAATCGGTCAAAAAATAACTATTATTTTAAACTTTTTTTATAAAAGTCATAAAAATAAAAAGCTTAGGGACGTTTTATTCACTATTATAACTCGAGAGTTATCAATAACTTTCGAATTTTTGTATGGAAAACTTAAAAGTTATTCAAAACTCTCGAGTTATGAAAGTGAATAAAACGGCCCTTATAAGATTATTATTTCTTAGCTAACAAGCATCGCACTGCTATATTAAAATATAGAATAAACAAATTCTTTCTGTCTGACTTTTTGAATTGAAATTTTGAAAATAACTGTTATTTTCGGTCGCTGGTTGCTACAGTATTTTTTTTTGAGTGGTGAAATAAAACTCGGAAGCATCTTTTTTCGTTTGTTTGGCTAACTGTTAAGCGACTAACAGTTTCCTGTGTCAATTAAGCGAGTTTTTAACAAAAAAGTTAAACGCGTTATGAGGATAAACAAAAATTATTCTTACCGATTCTTCAATGCACGTTGAATTCCCAGTGTTTGCTAATTTTTCATTGTCGTCGTCCTCAGAATCCAAGTCTTTAAATCCTATGGCAGTGCTCTGCAGAAATTCTTCAGAGGATTTATTTTTCTAAAAGATAAATTAAAAATAAAATCTCAAATAAAAATAAAACAATTGTACCTTTAAGTTAAATGAAGCTTCATGCTCATCCTCTGGTTGAGCTACGCATCTTTCTGCATCAGAATAAGATTCTACCTGAAAATGAAAAGAACTATTTGAATCATTAATATGTTGGAAGTTGTTGATTGGTCCTAGTTGCAAATCAACTAGAGCGCTTGCGGCTTCGACTTCTTCTTGAGTTTTCTCCGAAATCTGCTCAAAGCTATAATACTAAGAAAAATAAGCGAATTTAATAATTTCATTAACATAAAAGTATAAGGCCATCTTACATAGCTGATTCGGGAATAAATCCTCTTCAGCATTTTTTTGTTTGTTGTTCGGACTCCAGGAAGAGCCGAACAAGCTTTCTGAAACTCTCCAGAAGTTTTATAAAAAGAAGGTTTTCGAATTCTCCCTCTTCGTATTGCTTCAGTGATTTTGGCAGAAATGTTGTCTCTTGGACGCACTAAAATAATAGACATTTGTAGCTTTTACTTAAATAAGTAAAGAGAAAGATATCTTCAAACTTTAACAAATTAAAATACTAAAAATTTTAATTAGCTAAATAGTTACTGTATACTTTATAACTATGGGATATAAATAATGTGTAACTTTGAAAAATAAAACTGAATTATTTTCAAATATTGAGCTTCAGTTTGAAGAATGAGCGCTTGTCAATAAATTTAAAATTGACAACCAATAGAATAAGGCTGTAAAAATAAGTGTTTATTCTTTAGATCATTTCGTTAAGTTTGATAGTTTGAGTTCATTGACTGAGTTGAGGCTCATTGACCTCTTGTGTTAAAATATAGCACTCAATACAGTATAGAAGTAGTACATAAAAGAACCCAATGCGCCTTCTTAACGTTGAGAAGAAAATAATATGGGGATAAGACAATCACTCGGCTTGAGTCATAGTTCAATAATCAAGGTAGCTGTAGGGCTATCAATCCTCTCTTTGTTCTCGTTTTGTCGCTCTATTTCATTCAATATTTTTATACAATTCTGACTTTCGGCTCTCAGCCCTGCAGCTGCCTTATTTGTTGTACTATGGTTTGAGTGTTAATGATTCCAAATACAAATTTGATTTTGCCTTTTTACAACATTTCGCCTTTTTGCCATTTTTAGCACTTCTAAAATTTTGTTAATACAACGCCTAGGACCATTAACTCATCTCAAAAGTTTAAATTCCTTAACCTCAGGTTTCGTAAACAGAGTTTAAAGTATAAACACAATAAAATAATTTTCATAAATTATATTATTTTCAAAAACTTGTTCGTTTTATTAGAAAATACATACGTACCAAATTTTATCTCTGTAAGACTAACACAACCCTGCAAACGTTTTTGAGGCTCTCCAAAAAATGACTCCAAAAATAGTGTTTTTATGCATGTTTTATGATGACTCATTGAAAGAAATCATGAAAGAATCTTTAATATGACTGCTTAATGATTGTTCAAAAATAAGTCTCATAAAACAGTCATTATTGTATCTGCTTTTTGAGTACTCATAATAGATACTCATTAAAGAGTCTTAAATATGACGGTAATTGTTCATAAAAAACTCATAAAAAGATCATATATTGATTTAAATATGCGTAATCATAAAGAAGACTCATAAGTCTTATATACGAGTATCTTATGAGAGAAAAGAATATAATCGGATTATTACTCATAATAAATAAGAAATCAATTGTATAAAACTTTGTAAATGCCCGTTATGAATACATGCTATCCTGGCGTCGGTTTTCGGAGAATTGTTTGTTTGTGGCGATATACATGCATTGAAATTGAACTACAACAAATGGTCGTTGCAAAAAGACTTCTTATAAGAGTCTTAAAAGAGTATTAAATATGTGCCTTAAAACCGTCATTACTATTAGCCCAAAAAGAATCATAAGACAGTCATTATTATAAATCAATTTTTTGGGGCCCACAACATACGAAAATGGTCTCATAAAATCGTCTTTTTTGAGCGCATGATGACGATAAAACCTCATTAATATGAGTCTTGAAAGTCTTTTAAGAGTCATAATGTTTGCTGGGAAGCTTATTTATGCAGTTTTCAATTTTTGCGTTGTATGGGAGGTAGGACAACACATAGACGGACGGACGGACGGACAGACATGGATAGCTTGACTCACAAGGAGATGCTGATCAATAATATGTATACTTTTCTATACCGAGCTCGCTTATTTCTATGCGTTACAAACGTTTGCACAAAATTAATATACCCTCACCTATCAGGTTAAGGGTATTATTAACACAACAGTCAAGTTAAGAAAGTCTAAAGTCGGTCCGACTAGCCCGACTATTTAAGCTAAGACTTTGATTTCGTGGACAAAGTAGTTCTCACTAACATGTTATATTTGGAAACAGTTTTTTATCTATGTGCATCCTTCTATTGATCAAGTTTTTTTTAAAGGTGTCACTTTTTTCTAAAGGTTGCCTTATAACAAAAAAAATTATTAAAGAAACTGCAAGTTACCTTCAGCAAAAATAGTACTTGTCAAAAATTATGAGAGGTCGCTTAATAAAAAACCATCATGTAAAAGTCACTAATGTACCTTCAAAGCCTTCATCAAAAACGTCAATTCAAATCTTATATATTAATACGTGAACATTAAAGTTTGTTGTACGCTTTTTTGGTATTAATTAAAACTCAAAATAAATAAAACTTATATCATTCGAAAGGTTATGTTGCCCAGATGTGCAGAATGTATATATGAAATATATATCTGATAGAGGGGGGTTCCCAACCTTCTAACAAAGAAATTAAATTTTTGAGAAAAAACTCGCTCTTTGATTAATATGAAATTTGGTTGGGGGAGAGTTCTTTAGTTGATAGAATAAATTTTTTTCAAAAGTAACATTTTCTTAAAAAGTGTAGTTTTATGCATTCGTCAATTGTAAAATTTGTAAATTTTGAATGCAAAATTTTACTTTCCATGTCAATATCTTGGTCGAATTTTAACGGTTTTTCAAGTTTCTAATTATTTATAAAAGTTTGTTAAAATTCTTTCCAAATGTGATAACAATCACTGTGAAGCTTTAACCAAAAGTATTTTTGATGAATTTTCTTAATATTGTCGTTAGTTATTTAGCGTGAGTTTCAACCAAATGTCAAGAGACAAAAAAAAAACTGTCTCAAATTTAATGTTCTAAATTGGGAAACCAATATCTCCACCATCTTTGAATATATTTCATTTATTTCTATTTTGTATTTAAGTCTTATCAGTAAACTTAAAAAAACTATTGAAAATGTTACCTTTTTTCCATTTTAATTATTCCATTGGCACGATTACGATTTCCGGGGCGCCACGATTTGAAGATGGTTTCTGGTAGAGAACAACAAAAAAACATGATTCGCCGAACAAAAAATCGATAACTCTATGAGTTATCGAGTTATCGATTTTTTTAAAAAAATTTTTTGTTAAAAGATCTGTTCAAAAAAACATCTATATCTTTGCCGTTACTCAATGGATCTTTAAGATTGATATGTCATTTTAAAGGTCATTAAATGACCTTTCAAATATATTTCTTATAAATATCATTGCTTCAATATTTTTAATTTTATAAGCGAATTTATTCCAAAGTTGAATTTTTTAATAAAAAGAACCGTTATTTTCTAAAAAATTTACGTTATTGAGTTACTAAAAATATATGTTTTTTGAAAAGCTTACAGTTAGACCTTTTGTTTGACACATAAAAATATACATTTTTTCTTTAATTTCATACTGCATTACACAAAATTAAAATTTTCCAAGTGTTTTCTTTGTTAAAAAATCCGTTCACAAAATTTTCTATATCTTTGCCAATATCCAATGAATCTTAAAGATTGACATGCTATTCGAAAGGTAATTAAATGCCTTTTCAACGATATATAATACAAATATAATTTCAAAAATGTTTTTAAATTTATAAGCGAATATATATCAGATTTGAATTTTTTAATTAAAAGAACCGTTTTTTTCTGCAAAATTTTCGTTTTTAAGGTACTAAAAATATATACTTTTTGATAAGCTGAAAGTTTTACCTTTTTTTCGATAGACAAAAATATTTCTTTTTTTTTTTTAACTGATCGACCAAAAAATAAAATTTTTTTTCACTGACTCGAAAATCCCGTTAATTCATATAAAAATTGTATTGTAATGGCGATATTCGTAAATATGGACTAAGAAAGCAAAACATCTAAGGTAGATATGAGTGAAATAAGCAATTTTCCGTACAAGGGCAAATCATTGTATCATAAAAAACACGACAAAAAGTCAAATAAATTATATATATTATATACCAAATGAAAGGTAAATTTTCAAGCTTTAATAATTTTTTTCTTTATAATTCATAGTAATAACGGTAATTTTTGAGAAAATAACGGTTTTATGTAAGAAAATATTTTTTTATTGCATAAAAATACCTATAAAATACAAAGTACTCAACAGATTTCATTAATTTAAAATTTTTCTAAAAGCCTTATATATAACCTTTTAAGTTTTACCTTTAATATCGGTTATATATTAAGAATAATACAGCCGGTTTTCTTCATAGACCTTATAGCAAAAAAAAAATTTTAAAAAATCGATAATTCGGAAACAAATCGATAACACAACATTTCCTTTGGCTATTCTTATTTTTATTAAGAGTACTCTTCGAATCCATCGTCTAATCGCGGCGCCCCGGAAATCGTAATCTCCCCATTCCATTTAAAAAGAGACTACAAAATTTGATTTATTCTCAAAATATGGTGTAAAAATGATTTTTGTTGCAAAAAAAAAACAAAAACTCAAAATTGCATTTTTGATTTTCTTTCTGTTGTCTATACCGGATTTTAGTTGAATTTATTTTGTCTTGACACTAAATCAATAAACTGTCCGTGCCATCAAAAATTCAAGGCTACCCCATATGATTTTTTGGACATAATACCTTTTTTAAAATGTTGTTTTTCTATGTTTTAAAAATATTAGCAATATTCAAAAATAATTTCTTAAATTTAATAATTTTTTAAAGAAAATAACTTTATATCTTCAATCAATTAGGCTACAACTCTAGCCTCGAACTTTTTTGAACCATCTTGGATATAATTATAAATGGACAACCAATAAATTGGTCGAATTTCTACCGAGGCGATACCAGTTTGCATGTGTTACAGCTATACAAATTGTGACTCATTTCGTCTCCTGTGAAGACGACATAAACAGACACAGGCACAGTCACGATATAATATATAAAAGTTACCTTTATTCTGGTAGACGCTTAAGCCCAGAAATATCCATTTCAAAACACAGATTTGAAACTTCACAAACCAAGCGATCACGGTCACTGGCCAGGTCAGTGGTAATTCTTTGAGACGTTCACGAAGTTCGTATTTTTCACGCAGCAACTCTTCGAGGTTGACTTTGATTGTGTTGACGGTCGAAACGGTGGTATCTACAGACTCGGTAAAACCGAATAAGCTGCCACTGCAGCTGCTTGTAATTGCGGGCATAGCCGTGCCGCCGCCAACAATGCCGGCCATCATGGAGGCCACACATGCTCCACAAAATAGTAAATTAAGAATAACAAAAGAATTTATTATAGAGCACACTCCATGAACACATCACTTCAATTCAATAAATTGGTTATTCTTATAAGATTTCCTGCAATTTGTTTTTTTTAGTTTCTTGCACTGCGTGTGGGCTCTTTTTTTTCAGATTCTTTGCTATAAGCTTTTTTCACTTTAGTAGTTTTATTATATTTCGGTTATTTATTTATTTTATTATTATTATTAGCAATCAACTCAGAATTTTGCGCCATTTTCATCGTTTGTTAAACCTACGAGTTCGCGGAAATCAGCGTTGCAGTCTAACCAACTGGACTCATTCAAGTTAAGTTGAAATAATTTTGTTTTTACACCTAATTGTTCACTTCAAGGGTACTCGCTTAAAATTGATCTTATTAGAGCTTAAAACCGTTTTGACGTAGAATTACGTCTTAAAGCGCTGTTTGCATGGGTGCGTTTTAACAATTTTTTTCAAGGCCATGAAACGTTTTCTTTTATTTGGAAAATTTTCACGCGTTTTTACTCACGTAAAATTTATCTCATTAAGAGCTTAAAACCGTTTTGTCGTAGAATTACGTCTTACAGCGCGGTTTGTATGGGGTCGCTTCTACAAATTTTTTCGAGGCCATGAAACGTTTTTTTTATTTGGAAAATTTAAACTGCCTCACCAAGTTAAACTTACATTTTTTGAGATGAGTTATCGGTGTGAAAATTTAAACTCAGGTTAAGGCCTTTTAAAATAGAAATGAGTTGACAGGCCCTGAAGTTTTTAATTTTTTTAAGTTAATTTTTCATTACTCTATGAGCACTTTTTTGTTTGTTGCATGATTTTTTGGCTTAATAACTCCATTAACGTTAAATAAAAAATAGAAAAATGAAATTCCGGCCTGGGCCATCAAGTACCATTATGCCACTTTAACAAAGTTTAAAATAATTTATTAAATCTATTAATTAAAACTATACTACATTTATTAAAATTTTAGAAAATACAAACTACTTACTGATTGTTGTCTCGCTTTTAGTAAAATTTCTGCTTAAAAAATATAAGAATTATTAAAAAATTTTATTAAAACAACTTAAACACAAAAACCAAACCGACGCGCACCTCAAAAATTTAAGAAATTAGATTTCTGAGAAACAACGGTCACAACTTGGAAAAATGCTGCCAGAATAAAAGGGTAGTGGTGTGGGAAAAAAGAGTAAGTATAAAAAGTACTATTTTAATATTAGCTGTATTAGATGCTATATTCACAGTGCAGAGCAGAACAGAGTAAATCAGATAAGTTGAGTCGTCGAAAATAAGTTCAGAGCAGAGTAGAGTTTGTAAAAACGAAAAATAGCATGATGGAGAAAAACTGTTAAAAGTAAACAAATTACGGAGAAAGTTTGATAATATTTATAGTACGTATCTTTAAAAAAAAATGTATATGTTTCGACAGTTCGAGGGTTTTTCACATTTATAAGAGAATAATAAATCGCAGTTATAATAAATGATAAGCAAATGTATGATATATATTTGTTAATATTATAATAAATCGCAGTTATAATATATGATAAGCAAATTAATTATAATAATCAATTTTTGATTAACACCATCACAGCTTAATTGACATATAAGGCTCATACTGAGTATTATAAATCAGATATTTATTATTTCAGAGAAAAAAAAGTATGGATTCTATAACAATATAACTAAAAAAATTAAATTGAATTCTTGCATATTTTATGTATTTCAATATAAATATTCGGCTTTTGCTGAATACGGTTTTTCCTTATAAGAAAATGAATATATTCAATTAAGTTTTTTGATAAAATGTCATGTGCAAGATTCAATTTTTTTTGTTATACAATAAAAACGCACTCTTATTCTAAACACTTATTGGAAGTTTCATGCACGAAATTATGGAACTAATTGGAAATTTCAAGTTTTTTTTTTCATATGGGTATAGAACGGAATATAACAACACTGGCGTAAAATGTGTTGACTGATTTGACTTAAAAGCGAAAAATTGTATTAATATCTATGTTAATTTGATATAATATACCTGAATTGCTGAAGAAATTTTTTGAAGTCTGTGTATTGATTATAATATCTAACGATTAGGTACTTAAAACGCCATTTTAGATATTTAAAATATAAAGGCATAACTATTTTTAAAAAAGTAAAAACAAAATGTTCATAAGCTGTACGTTTATCACATACACTGGTATGTATCATATACATTATATGTAAATTTTTGATACAAATATCAATACTCTTACAATTATTATTTCTCTATATTCTTACGCAAATTAGAAATTTTGTTCATAATTAACTTGTAACTAATATATAAAACTATTATGATCATTAACATATATGTAATGTAATATAATCATCATCAATTATACACATAAATGATAATATTTGTCTCTTATTAAAAATTATTATTCTAATTGCAAACAAAATTGTGTACTTTTTGCACCACTGAAATGAATGTTTGGCTGCACTCCATTAAGTGCCGTTATAAGATTCTTTTCTTATTCCAATTCCTTCTTTCGTTGTCGTTTTCTTGAGGTATTTTTTTCTAATAAGAATTCTAAGTAAAATCTTTTAACTTTTAAGTAACGACGCTTAACTTGATATATATAAAATGTTATTGAGTGGTTAGGGAATCGGTGGCATACTGGTTAAGAGAACGACCTGGAAATAATATACTAAGGGTTCAATTCCTGCTGCGGTCACATAATTTTTTTTTTATTTTGTAAAATTGTTTATTTTTTAATCACTCTCAAGAATGAATAGAATTAAAAAATTAGAATGATTATATAAAGTGAATATCAAACTAGTATATAATTTAAAAAATAACTACCCATGCCCACGAATATATTACCTGCAGCTTTTATAATGCAATAACAGCTCAGTTGGAAAAGCATTTTAAGTAGAATTCGAAGGGTTGGTGGTTCGCACACCGCAAGAGCGAACTATTTTTTTAAATTTTTTACCATAATTGAAAAAATAATTTTAAATCTTTTCGCTTCTTATATTTTTTATTTTTGACAAAAAAAAAGAGAAAATTAAAGGTAAATACACGATTAAAAAATTACACTGTAGTTCATCACAGGATTCGAACCCGTGCCTTCACAGCTACGAGACGGTGGTTGACACGCCGAGCTATATGCTCATGTTCTAATAATATGGAAAATTGTTCTATTATAAAGTATTTTATTAAGCTTTACCAATCAACCTTATTAAAAAATAAAAATTTATAAGAACGATAACGAAAGAAGATAAGAATAATATTTATGTTGTAATAACGGAACATAGAATACATGAGAACAAGGCAACCAAAAATGTATTTCAGTGGTGTATAAAATTCATAGGTTTTGTACAATATTTCAGGGCTACCAACTAGCAATTTTATTGTTTCAGTTTTATTTGTGTTAAATCGATAATATACATATATAATCATAAAGATTTGATATGAGTGCGTTTAGAGTAACAATACTGCTAAAACACTTGAGAATATGATGAGGAATAAAAGAATTGTTGAAGCATTGATATCTTTCATGCTATTAATTAACTAACAATGTTTAAATAGTTTGTTAACTTTGATGCTTACCTTTTGTATTCATACTTATATATGTTAATAAGCCTTTTAACCCTTTCGGTTATTCTACGCCATATGGCATAGTCACTTTTCAGTGCCCGTTTTAAGTCAGAAAACTTGTGGATACTATTTTTAAAAAATTTTTATATATTTTTAAGTTTTTTGTACAAATAAACTCACAAAAAAATTTGATAAGTGGGTCCAGTAAATTGTCCAAATTCAGAAAGTGAGAGTGCCTATGCCTATCAAATTTCTTATATTACAATAAAAGATCGCTTCGTACTTTTATATTTATTTTCACAAAAATTACTTTATTTGATAACTTTATGTAAATAATTTAGTAGCTAATCATTGCTTTAGTCAGTGTAAAAATATATTAGATCGCAAAACTAGTTCAATAAGGTTCTGTGATTTACATTTAAGTACATTCTATGGCACATAGCATGATGCCCAAAAATCACTTTTACAAAAATAATTTGAAAACATTACTTTTGATTACTCATTATGTAGTTTTTAACTGTAATAAAATGGAAAAGAATGATTTTTAAAATCAAATACCTAAAATAAGTACCGAAGGGGTTAACTATCTAAAGAAAACCCACGTAAAAGCCCGATTGAATCGCTTGGACCGTTTTTGACAAACTCAACGCTGTGTAAAATGTATTGGTTTTTTTACTTTTTTTTATCATTGGACCACGCTTAAAATTTCTTTCACACCACTGATCTAAAGGATCAAAATCAGAAATTCTACTCTCAGAAAATCTATTATAAACTTTGAAAATAACATAAGTATCCATAAAATTTGTCAATTATTAGTCAAATATATATTTAACGTCAGACTTAAGAGTATCTTGTATACTTATATGATACCTCTATGAGAAAATATCCTGAAACTTCAAATAAGTTCACCGTGCATTCAACTTTTACAATTTGTGGGGTTGTATGGGAGGCAGGCGTGTTCGTGGTGGTTACGCCCATTTTTCTTACACACTTTATTTGTGATATAAACTACGCACATATCGAATATTATTTTTGTAGGTTAAATAATAGCCTCTTTATAAAGCTTTCATTATTGTTGGTTGTATAGGAAATTGTCGTGGTTTTCATTCAATTTAGCCCATTGTTGAACTTGAGCTTTGTTTTTTAGAAAGAAGTTCAAATATCGAATTTCATTACGATGGCTTGAAAATTACGTCTGTAATCGTGTCTACAGGTGGACGTGGCTAACTCAACTAAGGTAGTTATGCTGATCAAGAATATATATAATTTTCTATACCTTCCACGTTTCCTAATGGGCGTTTCCCACGACGTGACCCTTTGCAGTAAACGTGTGGATATAAAAGTGACTAGAAAAAATAGTTATAAAAATATTATTCTAATCTGCATCAAAAAATATTCAATTTGTTATTTTTTTCCGTGGGAATAATGCGGATTTTAATGTATTTTTTTATGTTATTTTCTTTAAAATTCAAATAACTTCAATATTTTTAATGCGATTGTCATTTTTAAGATACCGTTGGAGAGGTGTTGCAGAATTTCTAGAATTGATTAAGAATTGATCACAATTGATAATATATTTAAAAATTACATACATATTTCAACAAAAAAAAAAACAAAAACCAAACAAACCTCATTGAAATACATATACAAAAAGTTAGAAATATTGGTACAAAATAATGTTTTGTCTCATTTGTTTATTAAGTGACAAATTGTGGAAATGCTAATATTAATTTAAAAGAATTTAACAGAATTGCTGAGCAGCATTCACTGGTTATGCATTTTTATCAAATTAACAAAATGCAGATTTTATATTGATGGCTTGAAAAAAACAGTAAGCTTATTATCGTCATAAGATCGCTTAACACTGTAGTGCGCCTAACCATCGATATATCATATGATTAGTAAATTTATGATACAAAATAAACGAGGATATTTCTATAAATAATTCTAAATTAATTCTTACGCAAATTAGTTATCACTTAATTAGTATTTACTTTTAACATAATCGTATAAAACTATTATGATAATTTATATATGAACATAATCGATTACACACATAAATACCTATGTGTATTGTTAAATTACTGTTTCTCATGAAAATCCTTAATTGTAAAACAAAATTGTGTACATTTTGCACCACTGAAATAAATGCTTGGATGACCTTCAATCAAGTTCCGTTATAAAATTCTTCGTCTTATTCCAATTCCTACTTTCGTAGTCATTTTCTGAGGTTATTTTTTTCTAATAGAAACTCTATATATGAGATAAAAAAAGGAGCTTAAGTTCATATTAACAAAATGTTTGCGTTAGTTATAAGTACCAATGGCGCGATGGAAAGTTGTGTGAACCAGTAAGGAAATACTGCAGGTTCGATTCCTGGAGATATCAATCATAAATGCTTTTTTTTTACTTTATGTAAAATTGCTTATTTATTCTTAATTATAGTGAAACCGTAAGAATAAACAATTTTTTTTTGTTTATTATTATTTTTTTAGTATATATTTAAATTTTAGTATGAATTGTTTTTTTTTTTTTTTAATTGGATGACCACTTGGAAGGGAATCTATTCCAAACTCGCTAAATTATTTTTGTAGTATGTATTTAAATTGTAGTATGAATTTTTTTTTTTTTTTTGGATGACCACTTGGTAGGGAATCTATTCCAAACTCGCTAGAGGGTTGATATTGGTGTCAAAAAATTCTTAAAAATACCCACTTCCCAGCTGCATAGGTGTCATATGCGCAGAAAACTCCTGAGAGTCGTAGGAGCCCAACGACGATTTTTATTAACTGGATTATCACCTGGTATGGAATCTATTCCAAACTCGCTAGAGGGTTGACATTGGTGTCAAAAATTTTTAAAAAATACCCACTTACTGGTTGTATAGTTGTCATATGCGCAGAAAACTTCTGGGATGCCCACGACGGTGTTTTCCAAAGTGGGTTACGACCTGGTATGGCATCTACTCCAAAGTCGCTAGAGGGTTGACATTGGTGTCAAAAAATTCTTAAAAATACCAACTTTCCAGCTGCATAGGTGTCATATGCGCAGAAAACTCCTGAGCTATGTGAGAGCCCAGCGCCGGTTTTTTTAAAATTGGATGACCACTTGGTAGGGAATCTATTCCAAACTCGCTAGAGGGTTGATAGTGGTGTCAAAAATTTCATAAAAATACCCACTTCCCAGCTGCATAGGTGTCATATGCGCAGAAAACTCCTGAGCTGTGTGAGAGCCCAGCGACGGTTTTTATTAACTGGATGATCACCTGGTATGGAATCTATTCCAAACTCGCTAGAGGGTTGACATTGATGCAGAAAATTTTTAAAAAATTAATTCTTTCGATCTACATGGTTGTCATATGTGCAGAAAACTTTTAAACTGTCCAAATCGGTCCTAACCTCAAAATGGATGACCTGGTATGGAATCTATTCCAAACTCGCTAGAGGGTTGATATTGGTGTCAAAAATTTAAAAAAAATACCCTCTTACCGGTTGTATAGTTGTCATATGCGCAGAAAACTTCTGGGAAGCCCACGACGGTATTTTCCAAAGTGGGTTACGACCTGGTATGGCATCTACTCCAAAGTCGCTAGAGGGTTGACATTGGTGTCAAAAAATTCTTAAAAAAACCCACTTTCCAGCTGCATAGGTGTCATATGCGCAGAAAACTCCTGAGCTGTGTGAGAGCCCAGCGACGGTTTTTTTAAAATTGGATGACCACTTGGTAGGGAATCTATTCCAAACTCGCTAGAGGGTTGATATTGGTCTCAAAAAATTCTTAAAAATACCCACTTTCCAGCTGCATAGGTGTCATATGCGCAGAAAACTCCTGAGAGTCGTAGGAGCCCAACGACGATTTTTATTAACTGGATGATCACCTGGTATGGAATCTATTCCAAACTCGCTAGAGGGTTGACATTGATGCAGAAAATTTTTAAAAAATTAATTCTTTCGATCTTCATGGTTGTCATATGCGCAGAAAACTTTTAAGCTGTCCAAATCGGTCCTAACCTCAAAATGGATGACCTGGTATGGAATCTATTCCAAACTCGCTAGAGGGTTGATATTGGTGTCAAAAATTTTTAAAAAATACCCACTTACCGATTGTATAGTTGTCATATGCGCAGAAAACTTCTGGGATGCCCACGACGGTGTTTTCCAAAGTGGGTTACGACCTGGTATGGCATCTACTCCAAAGTCGCTAGAGGGTTGACATTGGTGTCAAAAAATTCTTAAAAATACCCACTTTCCAGCTGCATAGGTGTCATATGCGCAGAAAACTCCTGAGCTGTGTGAGAGCCCAGCGACGGTTTTTTTAAAATTGGATGACCACTTGGTAGGGAATCTATTCCAAACTCGCTAGAGGGTTGATATTGGTCTCAAAAAATTCTTAAAAATACCCACTTTCCAGCTGCATAGGTGTCATATGCGCAGAAAACTCCTGAGAGTCGTAGGAGCCCAACGACGATTTTTATTAACTGGATTATCACCTGGTATGGAATCTATTCCAAACTCGCTAGAGGGTTGACATTGATGCAGAAAATTTTTTAAAAATTAATTCTTTCGATCTTCATGGTTGTCATATGCGCAGAAAACTTTTAAGCTGTCCAAATCGGTCCTAACCTCAAAATGGATGACCTGGTATGGAATCTATTCCAAACTCGCTAGAGGGTTGATATTGGTGTCAAAAATATTTAAAAAATATCCACTTACCGGTTGTATAGTTGTCATATGCGCAGAAAACTTCTGGGAAGCCCACGACGCTGTTTTCCAAAGTGGGTTACGACCTGGTATGGCATCTACTCCAAAGTCGCTAGAGGGTTGACATTGGTGTCAAAAAATTCTTAAAAATACCCACTTTCCAGCTGCATAGGTGTCATATGCGCAGAAAACTCCTGAGAGTCATAGGAGCCCAACGACGATTTTTATTAACTGGATTATCACCTGGTATGGAATCTATTCCAAACTCGCTAGAGGGTTGACATTGATGCAGAAAATTTTTAAAAAATTAATTCTTTCGATCTTCATGGTTGTCATATGTGCAGAAAACTTTTAAACTGTCCAAATCGGTCCTAACCTCAAAATGGATGACCTGGTATGGAATCTATTCCAAACTCGCTAGAGGGTTGATATTGGTGTCAAAAATTTTTAAAAAATACCCACTTACCGGTTGCATAGTTGTCATATGCGCAGAAAACTTCTGGGATGCCCACGACGGTGTTTTCAAAAGTGGGTTACAACCTGGTATGGCATCTACTCCAAAGTCGCTAGAGGGTTGACATTGGTGTCAAAAAATTCTTAAAAATACCCACTTTCCAGCTGCATAGGTGTCATATGCGCAGAAAACTCCTGAGAGTCATAGGAGCCCAACGACGATTTTTATTAACTGGATTATCACCTGGTATGGAATCTATTCCAAACTCGCTAGAGGGTTGACATTGGTGTCAAAAATTTTTAAAAAATACCCACTTACCGGTTGTATAGTTGTCATATGCGCAGAAAACTTCTGGGATGCCCACGACGGTGTTTTCCAAAGTGGGTTACGACCTGGTATGGCATCTACTCCAAAGTCTCTAGAGGGTTGACATTGGTGTCAAAAAATTCTTAAAAATACCCACTTTCCAGCTGCATAGGTGTCATATGCGCAGAAAACTCCTGAGCTGTGTGAGAGCCCAGCGACGGTTTTTTTAAAATTGGATGACCACTTGGTAGGGAATCTATTCCAAACTCGCTAGAGGGTTGATAGTGGTGTCAAAAATTTCATAAAAATACCCACTTCCCAGCTGCATAGGTGTCATATGCGCAGAAAACTCCTGAGCTGTGTGAGAGCCCAGCGACGGTTTTTATTAACTGGATGATCACCTGGTATGGAATCTATTCCAAACTCGCTAGAGGGTTGACATTGATGCAGAAAATTTTTAAAAAATTAATTCTTTCGATCTACATGGTTGTCATATGTGCAGAAAACTTTTAAACTGTCCAAATCGGTCCTAACCTCAAAATGGATGACCTGGTATGGAATCTATTCCAAACTCGCTAGAGGGTTGATATTGGTGTCAAAAATTTAAAAAAAATACCCTCTTACCGGTTGTATAGTTGTCATATGCGCAGAAAACTTCTGGGAAGCCCACGACGGTATTTTCCAAAGTGGGTTACGACCTGGTATGGCATCTACTCCAAAGTCGCTAGAGGGTTGACATTGGTGTCAAAAAATTCTTAAAAAAACCCACTTTCCAGCTGCATAGGTGTCATATGCGCAGAAAACTCCTGAGCTGTGTGAGAGCCCAGCGACGGTTTTTTTAAAATTGGATGACCACTTGGTAGGGAATCTATTCCAAACTCGCTAGAGGGTTGATATTGGTCTCAAAAAATTCTTAAAAATACCCACTTTCCAGCTGCATAGGTGTCATATGCGCAGAAAACTCCTGAGAGTCGTAGGAGCCCAACGACGATTTTTATTAACTGGATGATCACCTGGTATGGAATCTATTCCAAACTCGCTAGAGGGTTGACATTGATGCAGAAAATTTTTAAAAAATTAATTCTTTCGATCTTCATGGTTGTCATATGCGCAGAAAACTTTTAAGCTGTCCAAATCGGTCCTAACCTCAAAATGGATGACCTGGTATGGAATCTATTCCAAACTCGCTAGAGGGTTGATATTGGTGTCAAAAATTTTTAAAAAATACCCACTTACCGATTGTATAGTTGTCATATGCGCAGAAAACTTCTGGGATGCCCACGACGGTGTTTTCCAAAGTGGGTTACGACCTGGTATGGCATCTACTCCAAAGTCGCTAGAGGGTTGACATTGGTGTCAAAAAATTCTTAAAAATACCCACTTTCCAGCTGCATAGGTGTCATATGCGCAGAAAACTCCTGAGCTGTGTGAGAGCCCAGCGACGGTTTTTTTAAAATTGGATGACCACTTGGTAGGGAATCTATTCCAAACTCGCTAGAGGGTTGATATTGGTCTCAAAAAATTCTTAAAAATACCCACTTTCCAGCTGCATAGGTGTCATATGCGCAGAAAACTCCTGAGAGTCGTAGGAGCCCAACGACGATTTTTATTAACTGGATGATCACCTGGTATGGAATCTATTCCAAACTCGCTAGAGGGTTGACATTGATGCAGAAAATTTTTAAAAAATTAATTCTTTCGATCTTCATGGTTGTCATATGCGCAGAAAACTTTTAAGCTGTCCAAATCGGTCCTAACCTCAAAATGGATGACCTGGTATGGAATCTATTCCAAACTCGCTAGAGGGTTGATATTGGTGTCAAAAATTTTTAAAAAATACCCTCTTACCGGTTGTATAGTTGTCATATGCGCAGAAAACTTCTGGGATGCCCACGACGGTGTTTTCCAAAGTGGGTTACGACCTGGTATGGCATCTACTCCAAAGTCGCTAGAGGGTTGACATTGGTGTCAAAAAATTCTTAAAAATACCCACTTTCCAGCTGCATAGGTGTCATATGCGCAGAAAACTCCTGAGCTGTGTGAGAGCCCAGCGACGGTTTTTTTAAAATTGGATGACCACTTGGTAGGGAATCTATTCCAAACTCGCTAGAGGGTTGATATTGGTCTCAAAAAATTCTTAAAAATACCCACTTTCCAGCTGCATAGGTGTCATATGCGCAGAAAACTCCTGAGAGTCGTAGGAGCCCAACGACGATTTTTATTAACTGGATGATCACCTGGTATGGAATCTATTCCAAACTCGCTAGAGGGTTGACATTGATGCAGAAAATTTTTAAAAAATTAATTCTTTCGATCTACATGGTTGTCATATGTGCAGAAAACTTTTAAGCTGTCCAAATCGGTCCTAACCTCAAAATGGATGACCTGGTATGGAATCTATTCCAAACTCGCTAGAGGGTTGATATTGGTGTCAAAAATTTTTAAAAAATACCCACTTACCGATTGTATAGTTTTCATATGCGCAGAAAACTTCTGGGATGCCCACGACGGTGTTTTCCAAAGTAGGTTACGACCTGGTATGGCATCTACTCCAAAGTCGCTAGAGGGTTGACATTGGTGTCAAAAAATTCTTAAAAATACCCACTTTCCAGCTGCATAGGTGTCATATGCGCAGAAAACTCCTGAGCTGTGTGAGAGCCCAGCGACGGTTTTTTTAAAATTGGATGACCACTTGGTAGGGAATCTATTCCAAACTCGCTAGAGGGTTGATATTGGTCTCAAAAAATTCTTAAAAATACCCACTTTCCAGCTGCATAGGTGTCATATGCGCAGAAAACTCCTGAGAGTCGTAGGAGCCCAACGACGATTTTTATTAACTGGATTATCACCTGGTATGGAATCTATTCCAAACTCGCTAGAGGGTTGACATTGATGCAGAAAATTTTTAAAAAATTAATTCTTTCGATCTTCATGGTTGTCATATGCGCAGAAAACTTTTAAGCTGTCCAAATCGGTCCTAACCTCAAAATGGATGACCTGGTATGGAATCTATTCCAAACTCGCTAGAGGGTTGATATTGGTGTCAAAAATTTTTAAAAAATACCCTCTTACCGGTTGTATAGTTGTCATATGCGCAGAAAACTTCTGGGATGCCCACGACGGTGTTTTCCAAAGTGGGTTACGACCTGGTATGGCATCTACTCCAAAGTCGCTAGAGGGTTGACATTGGTGTCAAAAAATTCTTAAAAATACCCACTTTCCAGCTGCATAGGTGTCATATGCGCAGAAAACTCCTGAGCTGTGTGAGAGCCCAGCGACGGTTTTTTTAAAATTGGATGACCACTTGGTAGGGAATCTATTCCAAACTCGCTAGAGGGTTGATATTGGTCTCAAAAAATTCTTAAAAATACCCACTTTCCAGCTGCATAGGTGTCATATGCGCAGAAAACTCCTGAGAGTCGTAGGAGCCCAACGACGATTTTTATTAACTGGATGATCACCTGGTATGGAATCTATTCCAAACTCGCTAGAGGGTTGACATTGATGCAGAAAATTTTTAAAAAATTAATTCTTTCGATCTACATGGTTGTCATATGTGCAGAAAACTTTTAAGCTGTCCAAATCGGTCCTAACCTCAAAATGGATGACCTGGTATGGAATCTATTCCAAACTCGCTAGAGGGTTGATATTGGTGTCAAAAATTTTTAAAAAATACCCACTTACCGATTGTATAGTTGTCATATGCGCAGAAAACTTCTGGGATGCCCACGACGGTGTTTTCCAAAGTAGGTTACGACCTGGTATGGCATCTACTCCAAAGTCGCTAGAGGGTTGACATTGGTGTCAAAAAATTCTTAAAAATACCCACTTTCCAGCTGCATAGGTGTCATATGCGCAGAAAACTCCTGAGCTGTGTGAGAGCCCAGCGACGGTTTTTTTAAAATTGGATGACCACTTGGTAGGGAATCTATTCCAAACTCGCTAGAGGGTTGATATTGGTCTCAAAAAATTCTTAAAAATACCCACTTTCCAGCTGCATAGGTGTCATATGCGCAGAAAACTCCTGAGAGTCGTAGGAGCCCAACGACGATTTTTATTAACTGGATTATCACCTGGTATGGAATCTATTCCAAACTCGCTAGAGGGTTGACATTGATGCAGAAAATTTTTAAAAAATTAATTCTTTCGATCTTCATGGTTGTCATATGCGCAGAAAACTTTTAAGCTGTCCAAATCGGTCCTAACCTCAAAATGGATGACCTGGTATGGAATCTATTCCAAACTCGCTAGAGGGTTGATATTGGTGTCAAAAATTTTTAAAAAATACCCTCTTACCGGTTGTATAGTTGTCATATGCGCAGAAAACTTTTGGGATGCCCACGACGGTGTTTTCCAAAGTGGGTTACGACCTGGTATGGCATCTACTCCAAAGTCGCTAGAGGGTTGACATTGGTGTCAAAAAATTCTTAAAAATACCCACTTTCCAGCTGCATAGGTGTCATATGCGCAGAAAACTCCTGAGCTGTGTGAGAGCCCAGCGACGGTTTTTTTAAAATTGGATGACCACTTGGTAGGGAATCTATTCCAAACTCGCTAGAGGGTTGATATTGGTCTCAAAAAATTCTTAAAAATACCCACTTTCCAGCTGCATAGGTGTCATATGCGCAGAAAACTCCTGAGAGTCGTAGGAGCCCAACGACGATTTTTATTAACTGGATGATCACCTGGTATGGAATCTATTCCAAACTCGCTAGAGGGTTGACATTGATGCAGAAAATTTTTAAAAAATTAATTCTTTCGATCTACATGGTTGTCATATGTGCAGAAAACTTTTAAGCTGTCCAAATCGGTCCTAACCTCAAAATGGATGACCTGGTATGGAATCTATTCCAAACTCGCTAGAGGGTTGATATTGGTGTCAAAAATTTTTAAAAAATACCCACTTACCGGTTGTATAGTTGTCATATGCGCAGAAAACTTCTGGGAAGCCCACGACGGTATTTTCCAAAGTGGGTTACGACCTGGTATGGCATCTACTCCAAAGTCGCTAGAGGGTTGACATTGGTGTCAAAAAATTCTTAAAAAAACCCACTTTCCAGCTGCATAGGTGTCATATGCGCAGAAAACTCCTGAGCTGTGTGAGAGCCCAGCGACGGTTTTTTTAAAATTGGATGACCACTTGGTAGGGAATCTATTCCAAACTCGCTAGAGGGTTGATATTGGTCTCAAAAAATTCTTAAAAATACCCACTTTCCAGCTGCATAGGTGTCATATGCGCAGAAAACTCCTGAGCTGTGTGAGAGCCCAGCGACGGTTTTTTTAAAATTGGATGACCACTTGGTAGGGAATCTATTCCAAACTCGCTAGAGGGTTGATATTGGTCTCAAAAAATTCTTAAAAATACCCACTTCCCAGC
The DNA here is from genome assembly GCA_958299015.1 of Tetanocera ferruginea. NCBI lineage: Eukaryota > Metazoa > Arthropoda > Insecta > Diptera > Sciomyzidae > Tetanocera > Tetanocera ferruginea. The sequence continues at coordinate 139,289,904 of OY282641.1, forward strand.
TGCATAGATGTCATATGCGCAGAAAACTCCTGAGAGTCGTAGGAGCCCAACGACGATTTTTATTAACTGGATTATCACCTGGTATGGAATCTATTCCAAACTCGCTAGAGGGTTGACATTGGTGTCAAAATTTTTTAAAAAATACCCACTTACCGGTTGTATAGTTGTCATATGCGCAGAAAACTTCTGGGATGCCCACGATGGTGTTTTCCAAAGTGGGTTACGACCTGGTATGGCATCTACTCCAAAGTCGTTAGAGGGTTAACATTGGTGTCAAAAAATTCTTAAAAATACCCACTTTCCAGCTGCATAGGTGTCATATGCGCAGAAAACTCCAGAGCTGTGTGAGAGCCCAGCGACGGTTTTTTTAAAATTGGATGACCACTTGGTAGGGAATCTATTCCAAACTCGCTAGAGGGTTGATATTGGTCTCAAAAAATTCTTAAAAATACCCACTTTCCAGCTGCATAGGTGTCATATGCGCAGAAAACTCCTGGGATTCGTAGGAGCCCAACGACGATTTTTAGAACTGGATTTTGACCTGGTATGGAATCTATTCCAAGACAGTTAGAGGGTTGATATTGGTGTCAAAAAATTTTGAAAAATTCACACTTTCCATTTGCATAGTTGTCATATGCGCATAAAACTCCTGGCGTTTCTGGTGCGGTGTTTTTAAAAATGGGTTATGACCTGGTAGTGGAATGTACTCCAAAATCTGTTCGGAAGTGGTTAGAGAGTTGATTTTGGTGTCAAAAAATTTGTATAAGTGTCTACTTTTTTGCTGCATAGGTGTTATATGCGCAGAAAACTCTGAGATACCCGATATTCGTCTTTAACTTTTTTAATATATATTAGCAAATATTTATTAAAATTAAGAAGCTAGAGTAACTTTAATGTTTTCAAAATATTATTTATATATTTTTCTTCAATTTTTGATACAGTTTTTTACTAAATATTATGTTTATTTGATAAAAAACAGTGTTTTCCTCCTAATGCCTCAAAATAAATTTCCTTAGAAATAAACACCCTGTGCGAGTAGCACTGAAAAACCGTCGCTAAAAATCGTCGCTATCTTCACGGACGTGTGTTGGTGTTGCTTGCAGTCGCTCGGTATGTAATACAATAGAAAAAATTCTAAATTTTCTTCGCGGCGAAACACAAAAAAATACAGTTCAAGCGAAATAAATCTCTGCGGAAAATATATATAATAAATAAACGAATAAAGTGAAAATATAATTTGCACAAAGAACAAATATAAAAAGGTAAGTGTGGCTAACCGGAGAAGTGAAAAACGAAAGAAAAGAAAAAATTTGCAACTCAATCACGCAGCTAACTAAATTGACGTAGTCGTCGTCGCCGTCGTCGTCGTTGTCGTCGAAGTCGCCGTCCGTCAGTGGAGTCTGCTGTCACTAACGTTACCGCTGCTGCTGCTGCTGCTACCGCTGCTATAGTTGCTGTCAAACAAAAAACGCGACCACTAGTACTGATCTTCGTTTGGCAGTTTTGTCCAGTCAAGAGAAGCGCCTGATTTTCAAGACTTCCAAGTGCACGCGTAAGCCGCTGTTGCCGAAGCCGCATACATTTTATCCGGTACTGTTGCTAGAAAAGGTTGCAAAAATTGGAAACTCCAGATCGCAAAAGGTATATGAATGAAAAAAATTATAGAATATCTTAAGTTAATTTAATTGAGATTTCGTCGGCATCTTTATTTTCGGTTGGACATAATTTTGCAATCATCTGTCTTTAGACACAAAGAACGCTGATTTGTGACCCTACAAAAATAAATAATTTTTTTTTATTCCAGAAAACCAATTTTGATTATATGGTGGTACTAATGGGCTTGATTGATTTATGTTTTAAAAACTGCTGCATTGTTAGGCAATGATCTTGTTGTACTTTAGATAAAGGTTAATCACGCATTTTTAAATGATGTTATTAAAAAAGCACGTGTGTGTCATGTTCAAGGTGACGTGTGATCAATAGAGTACTTTAAGTATTGATGCTTATTATTTTTAACTGTTGGATTATATTTTTTATAGTAAGCTTTTTATAGTAAGCTAATATTAAGCTTTTCCAAACTAGGTTTGAAAATACTTAACAAAACACTTGAGAGCTTTAATTGCAAAATTTTTGCTCTTCGAATTATTGGCTGGCGTGGCTTAGGACTGTTTATAGTAAAAGATGCTTCCAATTTCTTCAATTCTGTTAGAGCCTGATTTCGATATGAATGCCGCTTTATTTTAGGTTCACTTCTTATGAACCTCTATGATCATAAGAATTTGGTATTAAGAGTATTAAGCCTCTCTCTGCTTGCCGTTGACAGGCGTCATTGGAATTAAATTTGCGAGATATCTTCTTAGATAATATTTCTTACATATCTTAGTAGCAATCTTCTATCGATCTTTTGTCATTAATCGGCATCTTAAATTATGTTGTTTATAATTGAAAAATCGAAAAAGAAACACATACAAGCAACATTTGCAAGGAACACACAGCCGAATTAAGGGTGTTTTTGTACTCAATTCTATAAATGTTATCCACAGATATCTATAAAGAATGCAAGTCGCTCATTTTCTTAACCAACGTCTTATTGTAAAAAACGACAAATATTGGTTGACGCAGAAACCATGAACTTTATTCTACGCAATTTTGAATATCAATATTATACAGTGTTGGTCATATAAACAGCACAAAATTTACTTATATTCGAATTTCAAATTTTGCATGAAAATGTTTTGTTTATAAAATTTAAAAACACACTTTTAATAAATATGAACAAATACTTTAGTAATTTTCCTTTTTAATTAAAGTCCAAGCTACGTTAATCTTCTCAGATACGTTTTTAAGTGCTCACCCAATTAGCTCACTTTATTATATGATATTTCTATAGAAAGTATAACAGACTAAGTAAGCTTAGTTAATCGAATTGAGTTTTTGCAAAAATCGGTAGAGGTAAAAAATGTCTCGATAGAATAAATAGAAAAACCTGGATTTTCTTCTCACTACCAACTGAGTCGATAGAAACAGCGTTATAGAAATTACTTTGTGCACTCTTAAGCGCCCAAGCATAAGAATGACAGAAATACATATATAAAGAAACGGCGCAAGAGTTTCAATAGAGGAATTTAAAAGTTCGACTCAATGAAGCTATCTGGTCAGTTTAGAATCGTCAGCAGAAAAAAAAAATCCACTTATATTAATAAAAACATGTCAAGGCACTGTTACATTCTGCAGAGAAATTTTGGAATATACTTTATAACAACTAAAAATGTAGTTTATTCGAATTGGATCGGATAATGGCAAAACATTTAAGCATCCTCGAAAATTCCATGAATTTTATAATTCCGACCATCAAAACTGTTTATTTCGATGGAAGTAGCGTCATCAGTTGAGTTTCTTGGCGCCGATTGTGTCCAATGATTAGATTTGATCATAGAATTGAATGAAACTTTCGTACGTCGCATTATTTAACATGATTTTTATGCGAAGAATGTAGCAAAAGTGCCCAATATTTGATTAATGGCTGCAAACATTAAGGTTCTGAGCTGACTAACTCAAAGTCTTATCTTAAACCAATAAAATATCTTTCTAATAATATTACAATTAAAACAGAACAGAAAATTATAAACATGCAACAGAACTTGAAGTGGTTAAACAGAATTTGATAAGGTTAAACAACTGAATCAACCAACCGTAGAACAAATTAAGAAATGATAAAGAAAGTTTGTTTTCTTAAACATTTGACTGCATTTTAAATTGTCCAAACAAGTGTGCTTATTCTGTGACTAACTAGAAGCGATTCTGTTTGGGTTTTAAATTAAACTACACAGGTCTGTGAAGAAATGATTGATTGTTCTTGGGGACCTGAGGATAATTTCTGAAGTAATATTTTGTATAGAACCTGAATTCATCTACAGAATCACGTCATACGTATACTGAGATATTGACGCATGAGATATTGAAAGTAATGAAACTTTCAAAATAGGGAAAGTTTTCGATACAAGCTTAGATTTTAACTTTCAATGGCCTCTTAAGTAAAGCTTGTAGTTGCCAGCAAATACAAATATCAATTTAAAATTATAAATTAAAAAGCACAGTTAGCAATTGGCGTCAAAATCAAAATATTGCATTTTATTGTTTAATTCAAAACTAATATTTTATTAAAAATTTAACAAGAGTTTAACAAGAGAAAATTTATCAAATTGTGAGTTTTGTTCATGCAAAATTTGAAAGCTATTCAAAATTTTGAAATTATAAAAGCGAATAAAACGACCCTAAAATTATCAAATATTTTGTACGCTTGAAATGATAATTCTTAATTTTAAAGATCGATAATGCATCAGCGCTTCTTCTGTACAATAACAGCTTCAAGCCGAATGATTTGGATGGTTTAATATGCAGAGCTAGAAGGCTCGATGTGGCACTTTCCATCAAATACTCCAAATCTATCCGCTCGAAATGAATAAAGCCTTGCGACATATAACAATAAAAAGCAAATTTGGTGCCTTTGAACCCTCTAACGATTGCAAGCCAACTTTTGCTTCGTTACATTTCTTGGTGTCGTTAATATATACTACATTGCTTTTACAAGAGAGCTGCAAGCAAAGTGCAATTAATGTCGTATTTCTTCAGGTAGCACGTTCTTTTAAAAATTCTTCTACGCAAAACAAGTTGTTTGATGTTGGAGTCCATACTTTTCCAAGTCAGCTAAGTCCCACATAAAAGGTTTTGGGAAAATTGAAGGTTTAATTTTCTGCATATTCGCAGCATTATTTTTATTTGTAAAAGAGCAAATAATTACAAATAAAGTAAGTTTGAAGAAAGGTTCAACAACATCTTAAAAATCGTAAAATTAAAATCACAGATAAGAATTGCATGTGTTTGGACGTTACACATTTTTCCCTCCATATTAAAAACTCTCATGAATATTTTTAAAAATATTAATAACGTAAAGAAAAACATCTTCGATTTAATTATTAAGTTTCTCAATACACTGACTTTGATATATTTCGAATTGCAGTTGTTGCTACTCTCAGAGACATTTTATTTGAACATTTTTGCCCATATATGTTATTTCTTTAACTGTACATTTCAATAACCTATAAACTTAATCTATAACATTTTATATCTTTGAATTTGAAAATAGCTCAGCTGCTTTAGATCATGAATATTTAGATAATATTAAGCTGAAGATATTGTCTGATCCAAAAAAATGTTGGGATCCATGAACACAAAGAAGAAATCTGATGAGATTTTGGAATTATTGAAGATCCTGTTATTATAATATATGTTATATATTATTTGTCGCTTATTTGCCAATTTTTTCAAGTTCATTCAATTTCATTTTGATTATTTTAATCATGATGAAATGTATTTTGAATATATGAATTCAGACCAAGTATTCCTTTGGGATCTATATCCTTTAGCTCTGAGGATATTTTCAAGTGTATTGGATAGATCGAAGATGACTTTAATAATGGGTGTATTCGGAAATGCAACAAAATGCGCAAACTGCTTTTCCAGTACAAGCAGAACGTTCAGAAATTTCAAAAAAGTCATTTTTGTATCATGCGTCACTCATCATTTGCATCAAAAAAATTTATGCTGCAAATCGTGATGCATTAGACCCAATGTCATGTCAATGAATTTACTTTTCTATACCTTCCACGCCTCCTTATGAGCGTTAGACACGTCGTGACAAATGGGGGGGGGGGGGGGGGGGTGTGGAGTATAAAAAGAAAAGTTTTATTTAATTTTAACGAATTTATTCATTGTATTGAAAAAAACGGTTCTTTAAAATTGTTTATTCCATGCGTTCATTAAGAAAAATTTACATTTTATTAAAATAGTCACAAATATCTATTTTTTTTTATTTTATTTATTTCGATGCAGCTCAACAAACTATTCAAATACACTGAATTAGCCATTCTTTTTAAAAACAATTCGACTTAAATTCATCAAGTTACATATTTCAACATTGGAACCTCATTTCAGTATTTTTTCATAAGAAAGAATATAAAAAGTTATTTTTTGCATACTTAGCTTGCCGAAATTCTAGGGTCTTCAGGAAGTCACCTGAGTTTCAATGCTCAAAAGTTTCTTAATTTGTTTTAAAAATGTTTGTAGGGAATTCAACAAAAATCTAACAATTAAAATATGTCCACATTACATTAATAAAGCTAAAAACAAATGAAGAAAAAAAACTCGCGTGTAGCAACGTACACGTGGCAGAAGTGAAACTTCTTTAACGAGTTGACGACCACACGCCGCACATATGCGGCGTGCGGTTTTTCCCACAAACCGACGACGCATATATGCGTCGCAATTTGTTTTGTACTTTATATAATACTAGCAGGCCACAGTCGTCCGAGGCTTCGCCACGGACATTTTCTCTTTATCAATAATACCTTTGTATATTTGAAAAATTTCAATAATAAAAAACGTTAAAATATTAGCATATTATTTGTATTTGGAAGCAAATTATATTAAGTAGTTTAACTATAATAAAGTGAAGATATTTCCATTTTAGTTATTTAATACTTCAGTATTAACAAAGTTGTTTGATTCATTGGCATTACCAGGAATAAGAAAAATCTGATTATCTGCTGTACCGACTCGTTTACCATAATCTACTTCTACGTTTTTCAAAGTTTTGTATTAAATATTTATTATACTCCATCCGCAAAGCGTAGCGGGCACAATAATTTTGTCACGAAATTTTTTTCACGACCATGAGTCGAATAAGCCATGTTCGTCTGTCTATCTGTTCATTAGTTTGTCCACACGATTACAGCCGTGTCTTTATTGCAAATCTCTTTAAAGTCCATAATGAAATAATTTTTATGATTTGAGATTTGTCATACAGTGGTGCTCCAGTTTAACGAAAGATATAAAGTCCAAGGTCGTTGCGTAAATCGAAAAGTTCATTAAATCGGTAATACTATTTTCGAGTTTTTTTACCATATAACAAAGCTAATAAATTTGTCAACTTGAAACAAATATCCTTACATTTTTTGTTTTAACTATGCACTCCAATAATGTTGAATTTTTGAACTTGTTTTAGGTATTATTAATTATTATTATTATTAAATGTTTAGAAAGCTGCTGGTTAAAATCTGTTCACACTCCAAATGAAAAATCCAAGATTATGTCAATACATTCCTATAATGTTTTTTAAAAAGGAAACCCTACAATATGTATATTAACCCGAGGGGACTATTTGAGAATTAGATAAGTAAATACATATTAATGTTATTACAAATTCAAAAACAAACGAAGCGAGCTCAGAGAAGCAAATGTTGTTAAATAGAATACCTACAATTTCAAATGTTCGGAATATAGAGTCAACAACATTAAATAAGTGTTCCTTATATTGGGAGTTCGTTAAATCGGTGTTCGCTAAATTGGCGCACCACTATAATGCTTAAATTTGAAACATATACAAAAATTAATGTGTTTAATTAAAAGATCATACATAAGTCTTGTTTTCTTGATAAAAAAAAACGTAATCTGAGTTTGAAATATGAAAAGTTGGAAAAAATATAACCTAAATAAATCCGAATAAGCTTCAACCTGAGTATTTTGACTTCGGGCAAGTCGAAGATAATTTTTTAATGGTTTTATTTTTTATTTGTCTTTTATTCATCATTAAAGTGATGAATTAAAGTATATTTCTATGTATATATTCCTAACTTTATATTCCATAAAGTTTTTAAAAAAGCTTTTGTACTTCAAATATTCATCTTAAGAAGTGCTCAAACATGCTAGTATAGTAGACATTTCATCCAATATCCCAGCAAAATTTTTCGTTAGGTCTTGTTTTTTAATCGATTCTAAAATGCATTACATAAATGCTAACGCAAGAACTTAAATTTAATCCGTAATAAATTCACGGCAATGCATTCACATCAACTTGAAAGTTGTTATTCAAGTATTAATTTCGTGAAATCAATTATAAACCAACCGTTTTAAGCGCTTAATCTTTTCAAGTGACAGCGCTTTCGATTACCTCTAATGACATGGATATATAAAAATAATGGGTTCAGTAAGCGAGAGGGTAAGCGATGAATGAAATTTTCTGGATTACTTTTTCGATTATATCGAGCCATAACCGCGAAAAAGATGTAACCATCAAAACTAAAATTTTAAAGGAGAAGATTTCTTTTAATTATTTTCGACTTAAGATTTTTAGTTACGACAATGTTCTTAAATAATCGTTACATATAAATAATTATATTATTATAATTTCTATTATTTTATAATTATAGATTCTTGAAACGAAATAAATTACAAGTTTCGATAAAAAAACAGATTGTTGTAAATTGCTGGTTACATCTTTTTCGCGGATATGGCTCGATATGTAAGCGAAGATTTTGCTGGGATGTTCTCCAGCAATACATTTCTCCAGAGCTTTTTATAAAAACGTCCTCGTGTCATAAATGTAAGGTTAAAAAATATACTTTATAATTTTGTGATTACTAAGTTCTGAGACTATACATCGACAAACAAACCTTATTTGTAGCTCTTAACCTGCTAGAACATAATTTTTAATACTAATATGTTTTTGGGTGTCCTGTTACATAAAACAATTTAAACGCTCAATTTATTACTTACTTCAAAATTTCTAAAAAAATTTAAAAAGGATTAAAATTCATTACATTTTTTATTTAAATTAAATAAATGGCGTTTTATAACAATTTTATGGCGTTCTGATGTTTTTTTATTACTTCAAAATTTCAAAAAAAAAAAATAAATTGATTAAAATTCATAACATTTTTATTTAAATTAAAGAAATGGCGTTTTATAACAATTTTTTGGCGTTTTGATGCTTTTTTGATTTATTTTGAAAATGTCTATTTAAAACTCTAAGATGGTTTCCTAACTCCTTTAATTTACTAAAATACATAATTATTATTCTGTTCAAATCAACTAACAAAAACTGTCAAAAATACACTTTTTAAGAAAAAACTATTCTAAAAACTATTCTAATTTTCATGACTCTTGGCCTTGTTCTCCCAGGGCAAGTTTGCTTTGGGAATTATGTAGATAATGACTATGAAACAAATTTCTGATATCAATTTGGTATCACTGTGAGATTGTGATATTTATGGTCAAGAATAAGGCAGTCAAATGTTACAGACCTCAGTCTTGTCTATTTAAGTCGAAGCTAAAATGTATAAAGAGTACTATAAAGAAATTTATAAAAATTAGAAAAAAAGGTTTTTAAATTAATTTTAATATTTTCTTCTAATTTTCACTTAACTTTTATATAGAAGAGTTGGATTGATCTCGAAAAAATATTTAAATTGATAGTTATTCAGGGTCACTGAGGGAAAATTTGTTAACGTTTTACTTCCCGGTCCTATTTTTTCCTCAATTATGCAAAATTATTCAAAATAGATCTTTGGGGATTAGTCACTATTGCTAGTCAAAATTTTGCGTAAACAAAACATTTTTGAAAAATTCCTTGATTGCGGAAAATTTTTCAGTTTTGTATAAGTTACCAATTTATCTTTCAAATGAATGATATCTAATATATTACTATCGATGAGATTAATTTTGTATATTGTTACCGACTTTTATAAATAATACAATGAATTAAAATATTTATGTTTACTCATTTGCACTTTAACAAAATAATCATAACAGTAAACTATTATTTAAAAGAATTATATTAATTTCGTAGTACTTTTTAAGCATTGCTTTTATGAGGTTAAGTATAACCTTCTAAAAGGGCTTACTTAACAATTTAGTTTTGGTCCCGGGTGCCAGCAACCCTAGCTACGCCACTGCCTCACTCCAATTGCAGTCGTGAAAGCAAATAATTACATGCATAATTTACCAACAATTTTCTCTTTGAGTCGCTGCTCTTGCTCTCCTAGCGCGGAGCATCGCTCTTGCATTTTCTGTTAAACTTGTCAAACTTGTTTTACATCGAGGTATTTAATTGTAATTGAACTTTTAATTTATCTTTAATCTATACAAAATATGCTATCACACTTGTGAATGCACATTTTGAAATATTAAAATATCTTTCTTTCTCAAGTGTAAATTAAAAATTTGGAAAACTACAATAAAAATATGTGTAAAGAAATTGTATGCGGCGAAACAAATATGCACACATTGGTTTGCAGCTCATCATTCCACAGCAACAACAACACAGCAAGCTTTATTTAACTTGTATTCCCATCACGTTAAAGAGCGCCAACTGCTTTTGGTTACTCTTCGAATGAGTGTGGAGAGCGAGATCAATAAACTTTAAAGAGAAGGGTTGATAGCAACATGTAGTAGAAACTCTCGTAACACAAACGCGTGAAAAGCAAGCGACCAAGCAATGCTTAGCATAGGTGGTAATTTCCTAAAAAACTTAACAACTTAATTAAATATATTTATTGTTAAATTTTCTTAAATAAACCCCACCTATGGCATTCCGTAGCACAAATATGATATTTTAAAATTTTTTTCATAAAAATCGGTCCAGTAGTTTTGGAGTCATTGGCGCACTTAATATTTCCACTTCAATTTTATATAATAGTATAGATAATTTCTATATGGGATCACATATGGGATCGCATATACGCGTCCTGCGGTTTATACAATAAAAAACTTTACCATAAACCGACGACGCGTATAAGCGTCATACTATCCCTGACGTCACAGACTCCAAAAAATACGTAAATATAGCATTAACTCTAACATTGAGCTAGAATGAACTCATTTCATGCAAATTTATCATCTGGTTTGTAGCCACCCCCAGCCTGATCACTTCGGTCGTGAACGCGTTAACAGTAAGAAATAAGAGAGATTTTAATGTCAAATAGAGATAGAAAGTATCTGAAAAGAAATTCAATCAATACGAAATGGAATAATAATCTGTTGATTCAATATTTGCGTGAAGTGGCCGTATCGGCTATGGTTTTTTATCAAAAGTGTCACATATTAACTTTTATCTCTGTTTTTTTTCGACAAAAATAAAAGTTATTTTGAGCCGTATAGTTTTTTGGGCAAAAATAACAGATACTTTTGACTTTTATTTTATTGGTCGAAAATAACAGTTATTTTCTGGCGTTTATTTTTTCGGTCAAAAATATAAGGTAGTTTATATTTGTTCAAGTCTTTTTACCGACTAAAAAAATGTTGATACCATTATTTTCATCTCATCTCATCGGTGAGACATTTTACACATGGTGTCAACAGTTCAATCTGTCAAGCGGCCTTTAAAAAAAACACAAATTGCTTGATAATTTTGACCGAAAAAATTAGATATAAAATAAAAGTCAAAAGAACCTTTATTTTTCCTCGAAAAATACAAGGCAAAAAATAACACTTAAATTTTACCTTTTAAAGAATCAGTCTTAAATTGAAAAATAACTTAATATTCATGAGGCTGAGGACATTTGTAACATAATGGTATATTTGAAAAAGTATTTCAACAATTTTTTTTCATTGAAAATTGTAAAATAACAGTGATTTTCGTTCCTTGTTTTAGTTCAGTTGGTGTTTTAGTTGCTTTCGAATGTCTTCTCAACATTGTCACTTTTTGAAAGATATATTGCATTTGCATAGTACTCGTTGAAGGAGCCTACGAAAGCAGAGACAAATCTTGTTGATTATTGTGTTTTGCTTCCTGATCATAATAATTGCTATGTTGATAGAGGGCCTGATAAAGCACCGAACGTTGATTGTTGAGTGCATCAACTTGGTTGGCTTTAAGATTTTGTTGAGATGATGGCTGAGTTCCAAAATACATTTTTACAAATAATCAGTGTGTTTTTTGTGGATTGGTTCTTTGTAGATTCACCAAAATACACTGATGTTTCGTAAAAATGCATTTTGAAACTCAGCCGTTCTTGCAATCACCTTACCTTCATCATTAGTTGCAGACCCAGCTGCGGCTGTATTCTTAAGAGCTCTAATTCGCTCTCTATATTCACGAAAGCGTTCTGCTCCTGTTTTAGCTATTTTTCTATTTTTTTTTCCGTGCATACTTGTAGGATGAAAATTAATGTTACGGTTATGTTATTACTGTAATGTTAATGTTAATGTAATGTTAATGTTAATTATGTTATTTTCAGTATGTTACACTTTCAGTTTTAATTACATTTTGTTTGATCATTTTCATGTGCTTACATGGCGTAATGGTGTAGATTCCGACTCTTAAGCAATTATATTCGGGGTTCAATTCCCGGCAGCGCAATAATTTTTTTAAATTTTCATATGAATTGAAAACGTTAGCCTAGCGTCACGAATAAGAGACCTTGAAATTTCACTCGCCACCAAAGAAGTTTCACTTCAAAAATTCACAAAAGTTTTCTTGAATTCATCAAATCAAGCCTTCCTTCAATACTAAGCACAAAAGAGGGTGTTCCTTAAATACTTCTGGTTGTTTATAACATGTTTGTTTATAAACGAATGTCAAAAATAAGCTAACCACTTAATTGATGCATTATTTCCAAAACAATATGAGTTAACAAGAATATTTCAGCATTTTCAATCGAACTTCATTTTTGTTTAAATTTGTTGAGTTTTTTTTGCAATTTCCGAAAAAGGCAACCTTTTTCTCAAACATAATTCATAGCGATTTTATCAAGCATAAATAATGAAATCATTGCTCTTATAATTATTTGTTTCTCTATTTGAATTGTGCAGAATATGATATTCTTCGCTGTGCTCAGAGTATGACACACTGTGGCAGTCTTGTATACAAAATAAAATATAGCATAAATCCTCAGTTCAAATTCTCACACTCAAATTTTCTTAATATTACCTCTTGTTCGATTGAATTTTTACAGTTTTCCTGAGTTTTCGCCTTTCGCTTACGCTGTTGCAGCCGCCGCAACAGAATCAGAAGTGTTTTTCTGCTGATACTGCACCACCCAACGCCACCCTGTTGGCTCCTAGCCTTGGTGCTATCCCATCCCACACATTGTCTTTTTTAGCCAAGTTTTCTTGTTGTTGGTTTTTGGTTTTTTCTGTTTTTATTTTTTTTTTTTTTTGTTTTGTTTTATTTTGCTTTGTAGCTTTGTATTATTTCAGTATTTTTTGGATTGCAGGCATAAAAATACCAAACGGAAAATAAAGCGTGGATAACGTAGAATAAACTTTTGATGACAATTCCATTTTTACCTGCAATCGGGGAAAAACTCTTGTTAACAACTTAATTAGCTATAAAATTAGCTTAAAAAGATAATCTAAGCCAACAAATAAATTGCCAAATATTTCTGCCGTCTCTACAACATGTACTTTTCGGCATTTTAAACAATACAATTCTTTATTATAATAATTAAAAATTCGTAAAAGTGAAAATACGAACACGTCATTCGTTGCAGCCAGCCAGTGTTTGTCTTTATTAAAAATATTTTAATTTAATTTCAAATTAAAATCCAAACAAATTAAAGTGCCCCAATTGTGCCAAAGTGAGTGCTACGTATTCTTGCAGTGTACAAAACAATGAAAATATTGTGCCTAAAACTCTTGAACTTTTTGCTGCCACTTTAAAGTTTAACTTAAATCAGTTATTTGTTTCGACTGTTTGTGTTTTGTTTTCAGCTCTTTGTTGAGCAAAATCAATCAACTTGCTGCTACTGTTTTGTGTTATGAAAAATATATATAAAATAGCTGCAAAACATTTCTTTTGTTCTCGATGCGGTGTATTTATTTTGAATGTTCCTGCGTGCATTTCTTAGAATATTGCCGGTTTGTATTTTCTTTTGTCATCGCATAACTCTACAAAAATCATGGTCATCCTCTCATGCTACAACAACATTGACATATTATTGCAAATATCGATTACGCGCATCTTCAATTTTAAAAGCAGCAATAATGTTTATTGAATAATGAACTGATTTTCTTGTTTTTGATTTAGTGTGGATTATTGTTATATAATGATTTTACCAATAAAAAAAAATATTTAATTTTGAAGATAAGTGGTAGAAAAAATTATAAAAATTTATAAATTTTTTGAAATGAAAAGTGTCCCTCGTCAAATCTAAGCAAATAATAAAACGTCTGTTATGATTTCTTTTAAATTTAAGTTTGAAAAGTTTTAATTCGTACTTGATAAAATTTCAATTTTTTTTTCATACCTTTCTTAAAACCTTTTTTCTTTAACCTAACTTAAAGCCACTTTTTACCTTTGAAAATATTTTTTGGCGAATTTTTTTTCTGAATATACCTTTTCATTTATTATCGTAAAAGTTTGTTCAAATATTATAGAAACTTTTAAATGTGGCTTCACAAATTATTTTTGTAAAAGTTATTACTTTGAAGCTTCTCTAAAATAAGACCTCCTACGGCGAACACATGTCTTTGGACTGGATTATTTGAAGTGAAAAACCAAAAATATTTCGTTAACCCTTTTTCGGCACACTGGAATCATGCATCTCCCCTTTTTGGGTTTTGACAAAATCTAAATTTGTATGCTTTTACGATTTATTATTAAAGAAATTATTAACAAACTTAAATTAAATACAAAAATCGTCGATATCTTTTATAATTTTTGTGTATGTTCTCATTAAATTCTCGAAATATTCCTAATTAAAAGTCATACTTTTTCCCTAATAATGCTAAAGATCGCTTTTTCGCATAATAAGAGTTTTGTTTTGGTAAATTTTGTATGTAAACTTATCTTTTGTCTCTTACTTCTCTTACCACTTTGAAAAATTTCAAATGATATCACATAGTTTTGGGGAACTCTATATTTCCTTATTCATCTTTTGAAAATCTTTATCCCTTCATTCTTATTTTATGACTACGTCTCTTCTTTCTTATACAGCATTACTAAGCATACCAACTGTAGGTGAGAAGTCCGTTAGTTGAACACAATGCATTTATGACATTTCTGACGACTGCAAAACTGGTATTTCGACTGTCCACTTCTTTTTTTCGTATACTTTAATTTTTAGTTAAAAATTTGTTAATTTTTGAAAAATTTTTAATGTGAAGTGAACGATTCTTTCATTATTTAAGTAATGAAATGTAATTTAAGCATACATGCTCAACGAAATCAACAAAATTTTTTCGTTTCGTTGAGGCCGAAAAATAAATTATCAAAATTATTTCGTTTTTTAAATAACGTTAAAAATTTATCAAATCAAATTTCGTTTCGTTGAAAAACGAAAAATTTTCTATAATTTTCTCCTATGCTAAAAAAAATTTCTTCTGATACAAAAAAAAACGAAATTTTTTTGTTGAAATTAACGTTATTTTCAACGGTTGATTGGGAAAAAAACGAAAAAATTTTATAACGTTTTCTCCGAAACGAAATAAATATTTTTCGTTTTTTGAATTAACGTTATTTTTTTATTTCGTTTCAACGAAACAAAAAAAATATTTCGGTTACCGTTAAAATTAACGTTAACGTGCATGCCTGAATTTAAGAATAAAGAAGAAAAAATAAACTTTGGCGATCAGACATTTTTACTTGGATGTTCTTTTTTTGTGATTTTGATGGGTGTGTTCAACTTACGGACCAACAATTTTTTTCCAATTTCAGGCTTTCCATAAAAATGGTCATAATTTGTTTTTAAAGTAATCCAATCAGTTTCTTCAGCAAAGTTGTAGCTAATGACACGTACTTTCGAACGGTATAATAACACGCGAAAAATATTAATTTGGAGTTATGGCCAAAAAAGCTAGAGTTATTCAACTTACGCATCTCTCCCCTACTTATTCAGTAAGCACAGTACTTATTTAGTATTCAACTTTTTAAAAATTTTGAACACTAAGAAAAATCGGTACCAATAAAAACATAGTCAGTTTTAAATTTGAAAAAAACAGCCAAGAACAGTTTATTTTAAAACTGACTACTTTTTAAACATTAAACTGATATTCTGGCATATATATAATGTACATACATGGACGAAGAAAGTTTATTTATGGGCAGAGCAATACTGACGGACTGTCGTGCTTAAAGAAAATCAAAATCAACGTCGCCGTCATTGCAGGCTTAGTCCTCATAAAAGCCATCTACCGCTGCCATTGCCATGTCTTCAATGAATGCCAAGTTTGGCTTTTCCCTACCACCCGTGGTAAACAACTCACGCTTATAAGATGTGCTGCCTCTATTGATTGTTTCATGTGGGCAGCCTGTTGCATCTGTGTGAAGGAGCCGATAATCCATGAGCATTCAACAGGCCAGAAACTTCACTCCACATCTTTTTCTTCTGTCTAATTGTTTCGATGTCGTTTTTGGAGTTGTCCAAGACTCTATATCAAAGCAAATTCCCTGAGAATCGCCATGTGCTCCTCACTCCAAGAGGATCGCTCTGAATTCATAAGTAATAAGCCCCTTTGCTTGCTGCCTTTACTATGAATGGCATAGATGTTGTGGAGACTGCAAATCTTGACGTTCTGGGCATATCTATCCAATCTCATCTTCGTAGAGATGATCATATATTCGTTGTGTGGCAAGAAGCGTCGAAATACCTAGTTTTTTTAAAGCGGTGTAAGAAATACTTCACTCCCACTGATCTTCGCATGATCTAAACCTCATATATTAGACCGAAAATGAAGAATATTTCGATATTTGGTCAGGGACTTAAATATCTTATTTGGTGCTTCTGGACCTAAGTCACCGTCTTACGATATATTTGATAAGGGATGAAATCATTTCTTCCTCTCTCAAGCAACATTGTGTCGATGCCCAAAAGCCTGCTGTACAGGTACTACCATGGGAAGTGTTCAAGGGAAATTCATGGTCTGACGCCACCAGCTCGTTTGTTTTCTAGAAACACTCAGGCAGTCTCAAAGCCCATCCCTATACCTTGATGCCCAAAAGAACAACGCATTACCGAGAGAATTCGTTCTTCAGTCGCTCAGTAAAATTGTGGAATAATCTGCCTGTGCAAGTCTTGCCCGGAAGTTTCGAGCTGTACAAATTTTAAACAAAACTTATTTGGAACTGTTAATGTAAATATAACCTGATTGGACCTGATCTCAAGCCCAAACAAAATAACAAATCAGTAAATATAAAACTTTAAAAGAAGAACATAATCATGTGTTTAATCTACTTCTCCTTCTTAGGCTAGCAAATTCAAGATAACTAATTTAGACCAAGAAAAGTCATTCTAAATTATCTCACAATAAAAAACTATTTCGTCATTTGTCATGAAATAGTCGCTAAAAGCCATAACAAATCCATTTATTGTGTACGTTTAGTTTTCTTTAACCTACACATGCAATAGAAAAACGCTGTTATTGTTAATACTAATGATGAATTTTGATTATTGAAGTTGAACTTAGTTGGCTTATTCATTTAATTGAATAATTGCACATAACATTTTTACCGATTATATCAAGCTTCAATTGATTAATTGTTTCTGCACAATGTATATTGTTAAACAATCTTTTAACTCTCTCTCTCTGTCTCACTTTCAGTGCTGCAACGATAAAGAAATGAGTGTTACCAACAAATTTCTATCCTCCTCGGAAAATGGTCTGCGTCATGATAAAGTAGTTATACTCGATGCGGGAGCACAATATGGCAAGGTATAAAATTTAAACTTTAATATTTTCACAACTTTTTTCACTAAAAAAAAACATATATTTTTCTTCAACTCTCCTCTACCTCCGACTAGGTCATTGATCGCAAAGTACGCGAGTTACTCGTCGAATCGGATATTTTGCCACTTGAAACGTCAGCGGCAACAATTCGTGCTAATGGCTATCGTGGCATTATCATATCGGGTGGTCCTAACTCTGTGTTCGCCGATGATGCTCCCGTTTATGATTCTGAAATTTTTAAATTAAAAATTCCTATACTTGGCATTTGCTATGGCATGCAGTTGATAAATAAGGAATTTGGTGGCACTGTGCACAAGAAGGATATTCGTGAGGATGGTCAGCAGAATATTGAAATTGAGACTGCATGTCCGCTGTTCAAGTAAGTTCTGAAATCGAAGAAAGTATTTGATTTTTAAACGAAGGACAAGAAAGAGATTTACTCTTAAGCTTCGTTGATCTCTGATACAATCCTTCAAGATAAATTTTAAGCCATGAACATTCTAATATCGTTAAGTTTTTGATATTAGGCTACACGCGGCATTACATTCGTAGTTTTTATTAAAATTTTTTAAGTTTTTATTTATTTTAGTGTATATTTATCGTATGGTTATGTTTTTATAAGAGTTATTATCAGTTTTATTTGTCTCTCTGCATTTCAGCCGTCTCAGTCGAACCCAATCCGTGCTACTCACCCATGGCGACAGTGTGGAACGTGTGGGTGATGAGCTCAAAATTGGCGGTTGGTCCACAAATCGTATCGTCACTGCCATTTACAATGATATAATGCGAATATACGGTGTGCAGTTCCATCCAGAGGTGCGACTATAGCGCTTTTTACTTACTTTCGTAATATATTCTAGTCAAGAATTATTTTTTTTACGCACAGGTTGACCTTACAATAAACGGCAAACAAATGTTGTCCAATTTCTTGTACGACATTTGCGAACTAACACCAAATTTCACAATGGGCAACCGCAAAGAAGAATGCATTAAATACATCAAAGAAAAAGTGGGCACTAATAAAGTGCTGGTGAGTTCATTGCGCAAAATAATTAAATTCAATTTTATTAAAACATTTAATTTATTTATTAATTGACTAGCTTTTGGTCAGCGGTGGCGTTGATTCTACTGTCTGTGCGGCACTGCTACGTCATGCCTTGCATCCCAGTCAAATAATAGCCGTGCATGTAGACAACGGTACAAGAATGCTGCACATTTTTTATCTGTAGCTCGTTGTTTTTTTATGTAAATCTATTTATTTCCAGGTTTCATGCGAAAGGACGAAAGTGAAAAGGTTGAAAAATCACTGCGTGATATTGGCATAGATCTAATAGTGCGCAAAGAAGCGTATCAATTCCTGAAGGGTACCACACAAATCAAACGACCCGGTCAATTTTCAATTGTCGAAACGCCTATGCTATGTCAAACCTATAATCCAGAAGAAAAACGCAAAATCATTGGTGATATTTTTGTTAAAGTGACGAATGACATTGTCTGTGAAATGAAGTTGAAGCCAGAAGAAGTGCTGTTGGCACAAGGCACACTCAGGCCGGATCTAATTGAATCGGCTTCAAGTATGGTGAGCACAAATGCAGAAACCATTAAAACCCATCATAATGATACGGATTTGATAAGGTGGGATCTTCTATAAAATGTAATTTTTTTCCTTCGTAGTTTAAAACTTTAATATTTAATTTGTAGAGAGCTGCGCAGTGCTGGACGTGTTGTTGAGCCTTTATGCGATTTCCACAAAGATGAAGTTCGGGAACTCGGTAACGATTTAGGCTTGCCTGCAGAATTAGTTGAGAGACAACCATTCCCTGGACCTGGCTTAGCAATAAGAGTTATTTGCGCTGAAGAACCCTTCATTGAAAAGGATTTCTCAGAGACGCAGGTTTGTTGCTTTTAAAATAAATAAATGTTCTTTATAATAACTATTTTTTAATTTATTCAGGTCATAGCGCGCGTGATAGTAGACTATAAAAATAAATTACAAAAAAATCATGCTTTAATAAATCGCGTTACTGGTTCAACGTCTGAGGAAGAACAAAAAGAACTCACTCGAATTTCAACTAATTCGGAAATACAAGCGACTGTCTTGCCTGTGCGATCGGTTGGAGTGCAAGGTTTGTATATTATAAATTTTAAAAACAACTAAAAAAAAAATATGAAAATTCAATGAAATTTTATTGCAGGCGATAAACGTACCTACAGCTACGTGGTTGGTCTTTCCACCAACGAAGAACCAAACTGGATGGACTTAATGTTTTTGGCTAAATTAATTCCACGCATTTTGCATAATGTTAATCGAGTGTGCTATATATTTGGTGAGCAGGTGCAATACCAGCTCACTGACATAACGCACACCACACTTAATCATTATGTACTAAAGCAGTTGCGTCAAGCCGATGCCATAGCCAATGAGGTCAGTTTTGCTCTGTTATCGACGGTTTCTTGTTAAATTATTTTTTTTATTGTATTCGTCAGATCATAATGCAAGCAGGTCTCTACCGAAAAATCGCGCAGATGCCAGTCGTACTGATTCCGCTCCACTTCGATAGAGATCCCACAAATCGCATACCTTCATGCAGTCGATCAATTGTTTTGAGACCGTTCATTACGAATGACTTTATGACTGGAGTGCCCGCTATACCAGGATCTATCAATCTACCAATTCAAGTGAGTAAAATACAAAAAAGGCTATGCTTTTATATTCTGCCAATAAGTTTGATGTTTCTATTAAAAAAAAAACAATAAAATTAAATAAAATAGAAATAAATTAAATCGAATATAATGCCGAAAATCCCATAAACCAAATACAGTGCACTTGCGATAACGTGAACTAATCAAAAACAAGAAAGATTCACGTTTGCGAATGCCACAATTTGTGGCAAAAAATATAATTACACTCATGAATATTGATGGTTGATGAACAAATGTTCATTAAAAATGCATTAAAAGAAGTTCTTAAGATGAATCTTCAAAACGGAAACTCCCTTTTCCAATTTAAGGTTACAAATTATTCATAAAAGGGTTAATTGAAACTCACTAAAAGAGAGGTCAGTAAAAAAATTTCACGCTAAGCAGTGTTCACGTAATAAAAAGTTGACGTTGTCGTGAGTCAATTAAGATACATGGGTTAATGAAGTTTTAATCCTTTAATTCACATTGTTTGAATTGACTCTGGTTCTCGCGATAAACCGCTATTTTAAAAATTAAGGAGGTTACATCAGAGATTTTAACATAAACTTCAAAATTTAAAAAAATTATTATAATAAAAAATTTAAAAAGTAAAAAAGAAAAATAAAACAAACAAAAAAAAAATAATATAAATAAAAAACAAACAAAATGAAAATGTATATAAAATAAATAATAACAAAAAATTTCTTAAATATTAAAAATAATAAAAACCAAGCACTAAGATAATTAGAATAAGAATAATAAAAATTAAATTGTGCTTACAATATTTAAAAAGAAAACAAAAAAAAACGAAAATTATAAACAAAATAAAAAATAAAAATAAAAAAGAAATAAAACTTAAATAAAAATAAAATAATAAAATAAAAATAAATTAAGAACCTTTTACAATCTAAAATAAAAAATGTTAAAAACTAAAAAAAGTAATAAAACTTACTAAAAAAAATACTAAAAATAAAAAATATCAAGTAAAAAAAAATAAAAAATTTAATAATAAAATTTACAAAATTTAAGAAACACAAATTAAAAAATTTAAAATTCAAAACAAATAAAATGAGCAGCAAGAAAATAAATTAAAAACATTATCGTGAGTACACTGTACTTAAAAATTTAAAAAAATTATTATAATAAAAAAATTTAAAAAGTAAAAAAGAATAATAAAACAAACAAAAAAAATAATATAAATAAAAAACAAACCAAATGAAAATGTATATAAAATAAATAATAACAAAAAATTTCTTAAATATTAAAAATAATAAAAACCAAGCACTAAGATAATTAGAATAAGAATAATAAAAATTAAATTGTGCTTACAATATTTAAAAAGAAAACAAAAAAAAAACGAAAATTATAAACAAAATAAAAAATAAAAATAAAAAAGAAATAAAACTTAAATAAAAATAAAATAATAATAAAATAAAAATAAATTAAGAACCTTTTACAATCTAAAATAAAAAATGTTAAAAACTAAAAAAAGTAATAAAACTTACTAAAAAAAATACTAAAAATAAAAAATATCAAGTAAAAAAAATAAAAAATTTAATAATAAAATTTACAAAATTTAAGAAATACAAATTAAAAAATTTAAAATTCAAAACAAATAAAATAATCAACAAAGTAAAAATAAAAAAATGAAAAACAGAAATGGAAATAGAAATATAAAATAAATAAAAACTATTAAAGATAACTAAATTTTTGAAAATTTATAAACATGTTAAAATTAAAAATTTAATTAAATTTCAATTTCTATATATTTTTAATATATAAAATTATTATTTGTTTTTCATTATTTCCTATAACTTTTTGAATTTTATTCAGTTTTTTTATTTGCTTAAATCTTTAATTATTACACAGGGGAACAAAACAGAAATTTTTTTCTGCGGCGTAAGTTTTTGGAGTCAATTAAGATACATGGGTTAATGAAGTTTTAATCCTTTAATTCACATTGTTTGAATTGACTCTGGTTCTCGCGATAAACCGCTATTTTAAAAATTAAGGAGGTTACATCAGAGATTTTAACATTACTTCAGAACACTTATAACCTTATTATGGTTCACAACACAACAGTCATTTCTGTCTTCAATGTGAAAATTGCTATTACGATAGACAACAATACTACTGAATACATTCCACTGTTGTCCGTCAATGATGATGTGTCTTCAATACACTTATTATGATACACAACAGTTGTGTTGGATTGTCTTGGTATCTGTCAAAATTTTAAGATAGCTAATTTGGTGTTGTGTTGAAGTAGCAAGATGGATCCATCGAAGTCTTGACGAAATCAAGCGCTTCTCTTAATATACCTAAAACTGAACTTAGCCTATCCAACCCATAAATCATTGTCGTGCACTTTTGATAGCTAATAACCATCGGCAAAGAAGCACAGCGCAGCGGTAAGCTTCAGTATTCGTGGGATTTCAGTTTATTTTGTTTGTTTTTTGAGCTTGTCTGGAACCGCTTCCTACAGAAAATTGAAAACATCTGTACTTGAAAGAACAAATGGGACTAACAAGAGCCAATTCAGTAGTATATCCAAGTAACGTTCTTCAATGGATTCGAGTGGTCCCGAAGCCGTTTCTTATCTCTACCGATCGTCACATCGTGTTCACCGTCACCTCATAATAAATATAAGAAAAATATCCATCGCGTTCTAACTTTTTTCAAATTAAACCGAAAATTGTTTGTTTATTTTAATTTTTTTTGAGAGTGAACAGCCAAAGTAACAAATTCTACATTCGTTCCACAATCAAGAATAACAACAATGTATTGTTGTGAATCATAATAGCTCGAAACTGTTGTGCCTTCTTGACTGTTGTGTCTACTCTATAGAAGACACATCAGTTTATTGCTGTGAACCGTAATAGGCCTATTAGTCTGATTTGAAACATAAAAAAATTCGAAAATCCGCAGCAAAATTACTCAAAGTTACACCTACACTGTTTTTTAATTAGCTGAATAGTTACGGAAATATTCATAAAGTTCTTCCGAAAAAAACATTTTTTTATACAAAATTTAAACTTTTTTGATATTTCATAACTCATAAAAAACCGAAAACGTCAAAATAGCTCTTTTTTAACATAAAAAACTTATAAAAAAACATATGTTATTTTTTTGTAAGCCATATTTCATTTAAATCCATTGGCATGTTTTGGTTTAATTCACATTCAGTGATGTTATCTCATTTTGATAAAAAATTAAAAAAAAATTTCCAAATAAATACACAGGGGAACAACAAGATTTTTTTTCTGCGACATATATTTTTGCATAAAATTCAGATTCACTCACTATTAGGCCACCAGTGCATTAATGGTAACGAGAGGGCTGACGGACTTTCACTTATTTTACCAAATCAGACTAACTGTTCTGGAGTTATGTCAAAATCTCTGATGAAATCTCGTTAATTTTAAAAATAGCGGTTTATCGCGGGAACCAGAGTCAATTCAAATAATCTAAATAAGAGGCTAAGATCTTCATTAATGTATATACTAAAATTGACTACCCCCAAACCCCATGCCGCAGAATCAGTGTTGCCCTGTGTTATCTATTTTTGATTTAGTTTTTATTTTCTCTTGTTTTTTAATTGTTTATTTTGTAACATTGTTTTACTTTTGTTTATATTTGTTTATATTAAATAAAATATTGAATGTTTTTGTTATGTAAAAATGTTTGTTTCTTGAATATATTTTTATTTGCTTAAGGATATTTTTTTTACTAATATTTTAATAATGATATAAAAAATAGTTTCTTAATTTTTATAACAACTCAAAAATTTGTGTTAATTAACTGTTTTATTCTTTCATCTTATAGATTCTGAACAAAATTGTGCTCGAAATTTCCAAGCTGGATGGTATTTCAAGAGTTTTATATGACTTGACATCAAAGCCGCCCGGTACAACCGAGTGGGAATGATTGAACCATGAACTGTTACCATCTTCCAAGACATCATGTTGTGGCAGAACTGCTGCTGCGTTACCCGGACAGTTTGTCTTGCATGCATTTTAAACTTTGTGTGTAGGTAGCCATGCTGTGCATTCGAACAGCTAAAAAACAACAACAACAAAAAAACAACAACAACCAAAACACAAAGTCCATCAAGCGCAGTTTAAACGAAATTCAAACCAATCTTATTGATAGATATACAGATAAATATAAAAATATATATATATATAAATAAAATAAATTAGAAATAAAATTAATACCAATTCACACACTCATAAAAAACACACACTCTCAACTTCAAAATCCAACTCAAATGCAGACTTACATAAACATAAAACTACAACAAAATACAGACATTTTTAAATACAAAAAATAACTACGACTTATGAGCTAAATGCAACAGCAACAGCAACAAAAAATTTAGTTAAGAAGTTATAAACAAGCAACAAAACTTGCATAACTGACGAAACATTCAAACAAAAAAGAAAAGGAGCGCAATAGATTTATACATTTATTTAATTAAAATATATATTAAACAAAATAAAATTTAAAATATCGCTCGTACTTTAAATTATTAACAGTTATTGTAAAATATGAAAAGAAAAGAAAAAACAAAACAAACAAAAATAAAATGTTGACAAACTAATAAATATTTAAAATTACAAACAAAAATTGCAGTCAAGTCAAGCAAGTACGATGAAGTTGATAGAAGAACTCAAAGTTTAAACTATATTAAATTACAAAAAAAAAAAAAAAAAATACAACAAAACATGTGCTTTAGTGTCTACAAATTGAGGTTATAGAAATTTTTTAAAAGTCTTCATAAAAATTTATGTTTTTTTTTTTCTTTTTTATAATTTCATTTCAGTGACTAACAAATTATGTTTTATTTTATATAATTAAAGCTGCGCAATGTAAACAAACTACAAGTCAACAAACGTTAGCGAAAACAAATATGATATATAAAATTGAAATAAAATTTCATTGTTAACTTTATTATTAAAACAAAAAGAAAATGATTATATGTGCTGCATTTTAATTATCATAAACGAAAAACTAAAAAAAAAAATCTTAAAATATATAATAAAAAAACCGAATTCAAAAAAAATTTTCAAACTTACTTTATTTCGTCTAACTGACCGCATTATTTCGTCGTTTTGACCGCAACCCTAAAGTTAAAAAAGGAAGGACTTTCAGCTTATTATTTAAGGGGACGTGACACCTTCAAAAAAATTTCTTTTAATGTTTTAAAATGACTAAGTTCAATAAAAAATAAGATATCATTTTATATATATATATTTTCTAGAAAAAAAATTACACAAAAAAAAAATTTATTTGATTTTTTATTTAATATATGGCTACTGGAATTATTTAAAAAAGAAACCTCAAAAAACCACGGCGGGCGTGATTACAACTCACTGGGACATCGGAAAAAGAAACAAATAACAGGGTTGAAAATAATAAAATGGCGGCGTTTTTTAGAAAATCGTCAAGTTTTTTGCATAAAATCGGCTAAAAACTCAAAAACTATAAAACCGATTTTTCTGTCCGTAGTTCATTCCATGCATCGAGAAATGTAAAACAACATATTAAAATTTCAGTACGATCTGTCGAGTAGTTTTTATTTTGTCACGCCCGCCATGATTTTTTTAATGATTTTAAAAAAATTCCAGCAATATATGTGATTAAAATAATAAAAAATTTTTTTTTGCGAAATTTTTTTTAAAAAAAGTATATCGTCGCTGCGCCTCAAAATTCAGTTATGTGTTTTTCGACAACTTTTCAGGAGAGCAAAAGAACTGAGTTACTCTCTGCGCTTGCAAATTTATTGCAATGTCATAATTTTGTATTTTTTGCTTTAAAATTCTAGAGATAAATATTAAAAAAAAAAATTAAACTTCTTACTCCAGCACGAAGCGAGGATGCATTCTTCCATTTTCAGACACATAACCGATTTTTTTACGGGCACATACCTGATTTTTCAAATTTTCAATTAAAAATTTTAAGAACTCTGCAAGGAATTTATTGCAAAAGTAATAAAAAAAATGTCTCCAATGTGAGATATCGAAAAGCCGTTCAGCGCACAGATGGACATTGAGTAGAGCTATTCAGTTATGCAATAAAAAAAAAAAAAAATCATAAAAAATCACATACCTGATTTTTTAGGCGCAGCGACGATATATTTAATTTTTCAAAATGATATATTATTTCTTATTCAACTTATACGCATTTTAAAACATTAAAATAAAAAAATGTTTGAAGGTGTCGCGTCCCCTTAATATATTAAGCCACTAAATAGCAAAATGTAAATTAAAACTTGGCAACAACTGAAATTTTGCCAAAAGTGAAGGATTTTTTGGAGAAACCACAGCTATTATCGTATTATAAATGAGTTCACGTAATTTTGTCTGGAAAATAAAATTAAATAAATTTTCATCATCCAACCTGACTTTGCAGAACCTTATAATTTAAAAAAAAATATAAAAATAAGCCGAGAACAGGACCTATGCGTTTGATGCATAGTTTATGTTCTCGGTCTTATTTACTCTCTGAGGTTTGCATTGTCTGCAGAGAGGTGGTTACCGATCAGAAACATTTTTTCATTGATAAAACTTTTCGCCGCGACTGAGCGAAACTCGAACTCTAGCTCCGTGCATGCTAAGCCACACACTTAACCTGCATGCCACGGTCACCACCAGATATTTCTAATGCTTTTGCATTAATTATATAACAGTATATTATCATCTTATACTTAAAGAGGCAGAGCATAAATTATCATCATCGCCCAATGAACTTGCTTGTCACATTCTCTAAAGTATTTAAAAAAACATTCTTTAGACGAATATCAACTATTAACTTAGACCTTTTCCATAACAATTGAAATATACCAAAGTTTATGATCTTAAAACCTAAAAAAGCATTATCATCATATTTCCTTGTAACATTCTCTACAATATTTGAAGAAATATTCTTTAGACGAATGTAAACTATAATCGAGAAGATTAAGATCGTACCGGAGCAAAGATCTTTGTACCGGAGTACCAATTCGGCTTTCGCCATATGCATGGCACATGGTCTCTTATACAAAAAAAAAATAAATTCAGCCCAAACATGAAAAATGTTTCCATCGGAATTTGAAATGGGAGTTTCTGTTTTTAAGATAAAGTAGTAGAACTTTTTTAAAATTTTTAATGCAAATTTGTCAGTATTTATAAGTGTAATAAAAAAAATTATGATGTTTTTAGCTGTTATTTAAAAAATTAAAACTCCCTTTTCCAATTCCGAGGGAAAAATATTCCATGATTGGGCTGATTGTTCCCACACTCTCTCAAAATTATTGTTAAAATTCAACAATTTCAATTGTTAACAAATTTAACAATTTCCATGATCAAATTTTCCTTTGATTTTGAGTTTTAATTTTTTCTTTTCAAAGATTGACAATTCTAATTGTAGTATTGTTAAATTTTTTGTTGTTTTTTTTATTGTTGAATTCAACAATTGAATTGTTTGTTGAAAAAATTTAAACTTCAATTAAAAAAAAAAAAAATTGAAATTTTTTGTTTTTTTTTTAAAACTTCAATTCAGCAGGGGCCTTACTCTGCAACGCGATTCGAAAGCTAAATTGTTCGAATTCGGAAATTTGACACTCTGCAATTCGACTTTTGCATTAAATATTTTGACTTTTCTTCTGTTTCTTCACACTGATTTTCGCATTTTTAACGTTTAAAAGCCAGTTATGCTATCTTTAACTGAATATTTGTTGAAACGATAAGTTAAGTCACTGTCACTTATGCGAAATAGTTACATTTTGAGATTTAACTTTCGAATCGCATTTAATTTTCTAATCGCATTGCCTTTCGAATCGCGATACAGAGTAAAGCCCCAGAATATAAAAATTGTATGCTGGTGCTTGCAAAAGGAACATATAATTAACGAAATGAAGGTAAATATAATGATTACATTTTATATCATTAAGCTATATTTGATGGTGTCTATGTATTCATATTTCATGTTCGGTGCTTTGATGTTAAACCATGATTCTTAATCTAAACGATACTTTACCGTGCAGATATTTTTTTAAGAAATGGATGAAGAGAAATTGGATGAAGATCTTGATTTTGAATATTAAGCGTGCATCTTATTTTTATAAGAAAATTTAATTTATTAAAGCAGATTGTCCAACAGGTTTTTCCACAGAAGAGGTAGACGAAAGTAACGAAAGACTGAAGCGAAAACTGCTTTCAACCAGCCAAGTTTAATTAAAAATTCTGAATAAAACAAAAATTCCTGCTAAAAATAATTGTGAAATATAATCAATAAAATTCGTATTTTAAATGCAAGACTTTTTTTACAGAAAAATTTAAATTTTTTGACGTTTAATTTTTGACATGAAATTTTTTACGGTTAATTTTTTGACGTTTGATTTTTGACATTTGATTTTTGACACTTCATTTATGACGTTTAAACATTTTTGACATTATGTTTTGACATTTTTACATTCATAAATGACAAGTCTGCCATCAAAATTTAATTACGAAAATTGTACAATTTCGATTGTTACTTCTAACCAGAATTCAACAATTGCTATTGTTAATGCTATTTTAACCAATATTATTGTCGTTTTCTTGTTAGAATTAACAATATTTTTTGAGAGTGCAGTTCCATATTACATTTTACTTAGGGCATATTTCTCTGAACTATATTTTTATTTAAAAACCAATCATGAAAAATCTCAAACTTTTGATATTAGGGCAGGCATCGCTCCAGTAAGTGTTTGGGACCTGTCCGTTACACTTTATCGTCATATGAAATCAAAAAAGCCCCAAGCCCATATTTGAAAAATTCTACAAGAGAAACGCAAAAACTTTGTAAATTAAAAAAAAAACAACAACAAAATTTTCAACATTTTTTCAGGTTAATTTTGTAAATAACTTATAAGCGCACTAAATTGATAAGTGACCTTTTGACGAAAATAGGTTTACTGCATTTTTCAACCCATCAATACAATATCTACCTTATGTAAATTTATTGATAATGCATATCCAGTAAATGCGTGTCTGTACACAGTTAAAATTAGTGTTTGTATTGAGATGTATTGAAATTTAGAAACAAAATCAAAGTTCCTGAACATTTGAAATTTTTCACTTATCACTTTAATGAGCTTAACCATCGATAAAAATCTTTGCTTTTAGTAGTAGGAGTGTAAAATTTTACATGAACATGTATTTTAATACGGTGCATCATCATCAATCAAAAGTCGATTTTGATTTTTTGGTAATTTAGGGTTTTTTTATTTCATGTGACAACATATACATCTGAAATGCTGATATTTGAAGGAGTTACCGTTGCAACTTACGCTGACGATACTTACGCTGATCGCTGCAAACGATTCTGCACAAGTGACTTCCGAAAGTATTCAAATGCAGCTCAATCGAATATAAAGGTAAACACACAAAAATGAGTTCACGTTACGTTTGCACTGAGAAAGGTGTGTTACCCAGTCGTGAAACTTCATGGGAGAGTGATACCAAAAATGGAAAATGTCAAATACCTTGGCTTGCATATAGATCACAAACTGAATTGGAGAACACACATTATGGAAGAAAATCTTTGGTCACTTAATCTTAAATTTCAACTTAGTTTGGAAAACAAAGTACGTCTCTATAAAGCAATTTTAAAGCTTGTATAGGACCTACGGGAAAGATCTTTGGGGGACAGCCAGTGATAGTAATATTGACATCTTGCAAACCACATCACTGCGGATGATTGCTTATGCGCCTCGGTTTATTAAGAACATCGGTA
Organism: Tetanocera ferruginea; assembly: GCA_958299015.1. Taxonomy (NCBI): domain Eukaryota; kingdom Metazoa; phylum Arthropoda; class Insecta; order Diptera; family Sciomyzidae; genus Tetanocera; species Tetanocera ferruginea. The sequence continues at coordinate 139,319,847 of OY282641.1, forward strand.
AACACGAAGACCTCAAAATACCAAAAGTGAAAGACGGACTAAGTAAACGTAGCGAACGATTTTCATGGAGGTTATTTAAACCATCATACTAACCCTTTATCAACTTGCTTACTAGACAGTCCTTTTGAAATAACAAGACTAAAACGTATTCATATATTAGACATGCCATCCATTAAAATTATTTTATCTGATTTGCCGAATATCTGTGAAATAGATTGTAAAATTCCTGAATAGTAAAAAAAATGTCTTGGATTGCAGTGATATCAGCTTTATATATTTCCAAAATATCAACCAGTTGGATAGAGGTACTATCCCAATTTAGGAGCTGGACATTCCAGTTTTTCGTTTGCGATAAGTCGTCATCAGATTTGGGGATAATTTTCTTATTTTTTTTTTTGTAAGTTCCATTAAAATTATTTATCATATTTGTTTAAAGAATTTTAAATAAGGAAATATCTCAGAAACCTTAAAATTTGACTTTTTCATAGCTCTGCAGATCAATTGAGTTTCGTTTAAGAGCAGAAAATATGATACCTTAAATTTAAATGTGGGCTAATATGTGATCCCGTAAAGATTGTTTCCCGTAATGAAAGCGACACGGCTCACAGTACTGATCTCTTATAAAATTTGGACAAAAATAGGAATGCTCCTATGATAAAAAAATTTTGTATGCTAGGTAAGATTAAGGGCGGGGTAAACTTTGAACATTTTTTTTGAATTTGTTTTTATTCGATATTTTAAATTAATTTTTAATTAATAGGCTAAGCTTTTTTGCGACTTCAACTCCTGCCAGACCAATAGCCCGTTTTTAACGGTTCAGATGACATTTAATCAGGTTTAGGCTGTAGATGAGCAAACCACTTAAAAATTTTATTTCACTTCAGGGGATTCACAACCTTTAAAAACAGAAATAAAATTTTTGTAAAAAAATCAGCAATTTAATCGATTTGAAATTTGGTTTGGAGAGCTCTCTCCATGAATCAATCGAATTTGAATTTTTTTCAAAACTAAAAATTTTTAATCAAATTTATCTTTTATGCATTCCTCAAATGTCAAGAATTCAATTTCAAATTAAAAAATTTCACAGTTTTCAAAACATTTTTTTTTGGGTTTTTTGGCGTTTTTTCATCGAAATGTGTTATTAATCGATGTTGTTGGTGTTCTGCAAGTATTTTTAATAAATTGTTTATTATGATATACTATTTGTTGTCTTGAAACTATTTTTTTACTTCTTTTTTATTATTATTAGTGAAGACTCAGAATTATTGCCCGGAAGACTCTTAGAAGAGCTCGCCGGCAATTGTTTCATCTTCAAAGCGATTCGCTGCAGATTCTCAAGCGATTGAAAATGCTTGTAGGGACAGATAATTGATAACTTGAAAAAGACGAATATATTAAAAATGGCAATTCTGGCAAGCTGAAATTTTGACAATTTTATAGGTTGAAAAATACCCTTAAATTTCCAATCAGAAACAACAATTTTTTGTTGTTTCATACACCATTTCCAATATTTTTTTGTTTTTCATTAAATTTAATCAAACATTTATGTGCTAAAGCAAAAATTTCGCCGCTTATTTTCTCAAAAAAAAAAACAACTAAAGCAACATTTTTTTACCAAACCATATTCATATTGTCTTTAAAAATAACTGCACATTTCCAGTCTACTCTGACTTTAGTATGAGTACTTATGTATGTTATCTTTGGTTAAAAGTGTCCGTTATAATAAAAGAAGTGTGTCTGTGAATTAGTTAAATTATTTAATAACTAAATTAAATTAAATTAATTTAAAATGGATATCGGTGATGCTGAACTGCAACCATTGCGTATACTTGGTGAGGGAAGCTTTGGGCGTGTATTTCTTTGTGAGTCGCGACGCAATAAACATGCACCCAGAGTTGTCGTTAAACGCATGATTGTGCAAAATCCTAAAATGCAAATGAGCATGATATTGGATGAGGTAGTATCGAATAATAATTATAAGCTTATTTTGGTGTTTATGCATAAATTTTCCATTTAAGGTCTACATCATATCGCAAATGAAACATCCACGCATTATAACATTCATACGCTCGTATGTGCACGTCAGCACCGTTAATATTGTTATGGAATATGCGCCAAATGGCACACTACGCAGCGTCATCGAAGCCAAACGCAGCAGTCCGGTAACCAAAATCAATCGTGGCCAATTATTGCAATATTTCTGTGATATGCTGATGGGTCTGGAATATCTGCACATACGTCATGTCATACATCGTGATCTTAAGCCGGAGAATCTGCTTATCGATGCAGAGGGTCGCATTAAGATATCCGATTTTGGAATTTCAACCATAACCACACCGACTAGCACTAATTTTGGCATGTGCGGAACGTATTGGTATATGGCGCCAGAAACTATACGTGCTGGTAAATTTGAATACAAATCGGATATTTGGGCGCTCGGTTGTATTGTGTATGAGCTATGCATGGGTCGGGGTCCTTTTCATCATGCTAAAAGTTTGCCTGAGTTAAGCCAAATGATGAGTGATCTGACACGTCCCAAAATGAATTGTCAGCTGATTTGTGATTATTTCGGTGATGTTTGGGCTCGAGTTTGCCAGAATATGCTAACCTATGAGCCGCAACGTCGCATTTCATTGCCAAATCTGCTATGTTTGGATTCGCAAATTACAATTCCCTATTATAGGCTTTATTTTGATTATAAATATTAGAATTTTGTTAAAAGTATTCGTTAAGTTTTGAATATATGTATGTTTGTACGAGTGATTTGTGCTTTTATAATTTATTAAATAATAAAATTGTTTAATTCAGTAAAATTTTGTTTTTGTTAAATCTGTTCCACAACATACTTCGACAACTAAAATACAAAGACTTTGTTGACTTGGGTGAACATTGTTTTAGTTTTTAAATAAAAACAAACCATGTTTTTTGGTGAATCTCAGTTTAAGTAAATTTATTGCATAATTCCAACATTGAATATTCTCTTAAACAAAGTTTAAAATGTATCGACTTTAGGAAAACCTTGTCAAAACTTTAAAGCGTTTTCTAGCTTTACGCTGTATTCTTATTGTCCAACTTGATCAACATTCTATTTATTGTTCAAAATTCTGAATTTCAACACATTTTTTTTTTGTTTTTTGTTTTGTTTGTTTTATATTTTCTTTAGTTCTTCATTAAAACGAAGTTCTGCTCAAATTCTATAAAGCTTTTATAAATTTTTTTATAGAGTATAATATGGTGTAAGATTATTTCGTTATTTTTTAAAAATTGATATTTTGCTTTACAATAACATAATATATATATAAATAATACATATTCCGCATTTATTTTGCTTCTATATAAAACACAATCAAAATGGATTTTAAAATAAATGAAGTTTAAAAAACATTAAATGATTCTAGAAAAACACAAATGCACAGAGCAATCCGTCCATTCGCTATTAAGTGTATAACGCTAAAATAAAATAGATGATAGGAAGTTGAGGATTGTTGTAGAGGAGTAAACCATTTCAGACACACGCCCTTACGTTGGATAGTAGGGAGAAAGTTGTAAACATGCTAAACAAATGACTGACGTTTGGCTTAGTGTCCGGAAATTTCCTTCATGCGATTAAGTGCACTGCCAGCACGGAACCATTCGATTTGCTGACCGTTCAAGGTGTGGTTCAATTTGACCTTATCGACCTTGCTGCCGTTCTTAATTTCACACTCAAGAGGCTTGCCAGGTGCCAGGTCTTTAAGGCCGAGTAACGAAATTTTGCTTGTAGGTTGCACCTGAGTTAAAAGACATAATTTTAGAAAATTCTAACTATATAATCGCATCATATATCGTACCTTGTCGTAATCAGCTGGGTTATCGAAGGTAAGCGGTAACATGCCTTGCTTTTTCAAGTTGGTTTCGTGGATGCGTGCGAACGATTTAACAATGATGGCGCGGCCACCCAAATGACGTGGTTCCAAAGCGGCATGCTCGCGAGACGAACCCTCGCCGTAGTTGTCATCGCCAACAGCGACCCATCTGATGCCATTGGCTTTGTAGTCGCGTGCCACATCGGGTACACCACCCCATTTACCAGTTCGTTGGTTCTTAATGTTATTCATCTCGTTGTTCTCGATATTGGTAGCACCAATGAACATATTATTGGAAATATTGTCCAAATGACCGCGATATTTCAACCAGGGTCCAGCGGCGGAAATATGATCGGTTGTGCACTTACCCTTGACCTTGATCAAGACGGTCAGATCGGTATAGTCTTTGCCATCCCATTTGTCGAAGGGTGCCAACAGCTGTAAGCGCTGACTTTTGGGGTCAACATCAATGTTGACGCCTTCACCGCTCTAAAGAGAGAGAGAGAGTGAGCAATACACAGTTATTGGGCGAAACAAATGGAGTTAAATAGTAATTTCATAACTTCAAACTTACTGCTGGTGGAGCTTCGTAGGTGTCCATGCCGGGATCGAAGCCTTTTGATGGTAATTCATCGCCGAAAGGTGCGTCGAGCTTGAATTTCTTGCCATCAGAACCGGTGAGCTCATCGGTTAGGGGATTGAAGTCAAGACGGCCAGCAATGGAGAGCGCGGTAACCAATTCAGGGCTTTAAGTAAAGCATATTAAGGTTAAAAAAATGTTCTCCGAAACATTCACAAACTGTTTCATTCCTACCTGGTAACGAAGGCATGCGTTTGTGGATTGGCATCATTGCGTCCAGTAAAGTTACGATTGTAGGAGGTAACAATTGTGTTCTTGTCACCCTTCTTGATATCCTTACGATCCCACTGACCGATGCAGGGTCCACAGGCATTAGCCAAAACAGTGCCGCCGAATTTATTGAAAATGTCTGTAATACCATCACGCTCAATGGTGGCACGAATCTGTTCCGAGCCAGGTGTGACATTGAATGGAATCTTGGAACGTACACCATGCTTCATGGCATTCTGGGCAATGCTAGCGCAACGACCCATATCCTCATAGGAGGAATTGGTGCAGGAGCCAATCAAGCCAACCTTAATGTCCATAGGATAGCCGTTCTTCTTAGCATTGACGCCCAACTTGCTGATGGGATGTGCCAAATCGGGTGTGAAGGGTCCATTGACATGAGGTTCCAGTTTATCAAGGTTGATTTCAATGAGCTCATCATATTCACAGTTACCATCGGCAATCAGTATTTTTTGATGATATTTCTTAGCTTCTTCGGCAATGCCAGCACGACCGGTAGAGCATAAGTACGTTGCCATGCGGTCGTTGAAGGGGAACACCGATGTGGTGGCACCAATTTCAGCACCCATATTACAGATGGTGGCCATGCCAGTACAAGAGATGGAGTCTACGCCCTTGCCATGGTATTCAATGATGGCGCCAGTGCCGCCCTTGACGGTAAGAATGTCAGCAACCTAAGCAGAAAAACAAGTTGTACAGCTATATAAAAATTTAAATAAACCACCTCGAAATAACACTAACCTTCAAGATAACATCCTTGGGTGAAGTCCAGCCGCTGATCTTGCCAGTGAGATTGACACCAATAACCTTGGGGCACTTCAACTCCCATGGTATGTTAGCCATAACATCAACAGCATCAGCACCACCTACACCAATGCATAGACCGCCAAGACCACCACCGTTGGGTGTGTGCGAATCAGTACCGATCATCAGCAGACCGGGGAAGGCATAATTCTCCAAAATGATTTGATGAATAATACCACTACCTGGCTTCCAGAAACCCAAACCATACTTAGCGCAAGTGCTGGCCAAAAATTTGTACACCTCTGCATTCAAGTCCTTGGCACGTGCCAAATCTTGTTTGCCTTCAATCTGAGCCTCAATTAAATGATCACAATGCACTGTGGAGGGCACAGCAACTTTCTTCAAACCGGAGGAGATGAATTGCAGCAGAGCCATTTGAGCAGTAGCATCTTGCATGGCTACGCGATCGGGACGCAAACGCAAGTACGAAGTGCCACGTTGAATTTCCTGATTCTTAGGATCGTCCAAATGAGAATACAAAATCTTCTCGGACAGAGTCATGGGACGATTTAAGCGACCCTTGACGATGTTCAAAGTCTTCTCAAGCTTTTCATATGGCATAAAGACATCCGAATCGAACTTGGACATAGCCACCTTGGATGCAGTAAAGCAAGATGCATGGAATTGACGCGATTGCAAATCCAAACCATATTGACCAGCTTTGCGGACCTGAATGAATAGAGAGAGAGTAGAAATAATTGATTTGATGGTTTGAAGGGATTACAGTTAGCGGAAACATTATATTAAAGACATGAAATAAACGATTCGAAAAATGATAGTTGAAAATTATACACAGATCACAATAGGTAAAGTTTATTTGATAGTACAACTTATAGGTTATGTACTTATAGTAAGGTAGGTTGTATTCTTTTGACAGTTCAGATAAAAACATGGACCATGCCCGGTGAAAAGGACCTAAAAAGCACGTTAGGGGCTGTGTGGTTTTATACAAAATAAAATAATAATATAATATAATATAATTTATTGAGTCTTTTTTGGATTTTTACAAAGCTTACGTATGTATTACAAAAGAGGTCATAGAACTATAAAGTATTATTCTAAATGGTTAAAAGAATGGATGCAACTTGCTTAGTTTTACATGAGAAAGGATAATACATATGTATAATGATTTGAAGGAGTAAATAATTGTGCTTGCTCTCGGCACATTGATCATAGCGGTATATGTATTATCTTATTAATACAAAATAAAAAAATTTCTGTATTTTTATAGAACAAATAATTGTATTTTCTGTATTCCTTTCTTGCAGATTTTAATTAAAAAATTAAAATGAAAAAAATCAATAGTTTGCATAAACATTTTTTCAATTTACTCTAAAAAGGCATTGAAAATGCTAATGACTGTTCAAAATCTTGCACGTCCCAGCCCATCATTACCGCCTTTCGACTTAATTTGAGGACGTCCATAACAAAACGAAATAATTACACCATAACACTTTTTTGAATAAACAACGAAATGTAATTAAAGCCAGTAGGATATACATTGGAATTGATGCATTTTAATCTGAACCATCATTTTTGGCATTGAATAACGGTAAAAATATTGAAGCTAGTCTTGAAACATAATTTCAGCAGCATTCAGACTGACATTCTTAATCAGAGACTGCAGCAAAGAAGCTCAGCAGAGTTGAATAAACTTTATCAAAATATATTTAATTGAGCGTGTTTGTGTTGAATGAATTATCGAATATCAGTTAAAAATGTAATATTGCGTCTTAATTGAGATTTTCTCAAATAATATTCCGTTATTTTTTTAACTTTGCACAGTTTGGCAAAACAGTTGTGCAAACTTTAGGCATCAGTCATAAATAGGCATTGTGTGGAAATGTTTATTTATTAATTTGAGCTTGAGATTATGATTTGTTATTCAGATTAAGAATTATTTTTTAAAATTTTGGCTGCTTAAGCATTCATATACCAAATATTTAATATGAAATTGGTTGATTTGGAGAGCAAGCAAGTGTTTGAGCTACTTACTTATATAAATTTATCTACTCAGTGTTACACTGAAACTCTAGTTTTTATTAACTTAAATATGTTCTTCTCATGCCGCATGCCGCTCTCTGTCTAATCGTTGCTATCAGATAGTTTTTGCGACCATATTAAGTGAATGATTTATTTACACATTAAAAACATTCACAGCGAAAGTCACGAGCTGGTAAACGTAGGCAATTTTTTTTATAGCTGCTTTTGCTGGCGTAAAATTTTTTGTTCATTTGCGAAGCTTTTGTTACTTAATGGAGATAGTATGAAAATAAATTTATTGTCTAACTTAATAATAATATCAATATCAAAACTATTTTATATCTCAATAGAAGACATTAATTTTATAATTTTATTTCAATAATTTCTCATATTTAAGGTGTATTCATGTTGATTTGCACGAATCAATTGCAGATGCTTTCATTTTTATTACTTTTAATTATAATTTATATTATAGTTCGTGTAATTATGCAAAGAAACTCTGAAGAGAATACAGTAAAAAAATTAAATTACGGTTAATCGTTTGCAAAAACGTCATCGTCAGAACGACAAATCAAATCAAATCAAATATTTCATATTTATTTAAAAAAAAAAAAAAAATAATTAACATAAGTACATTAAGATTCTAGATCTTTTATAGTACAATGGTTTAACATATATGAACAACAAATGACAATTTAAAACTTAAATACTAATATTAAGATAAGAAACTATAATAATAAGACAACAATTGGACAATTTATAACTTACTATAGGGATATATAAACATTAAAATTATTACTATATGGACATAACTACAGAAAAAACAAAAAGTAAGATATCACAATACAAGGACATATAAGACAGAACAATATAATAATGATCAACGCTTAATTATTAAAAGGCTTAATTATAATTAAAAACTAGTAAAGAGTAACAGAAAGAAAAAAAAAAAGTGAGACAATTAGTAGTTAGAGAAATATGACATAACAGAAAGCTTAAAGTTATTCGTGCTGACAATAGATTTTATGGAATGTGGTGAAGAATTTAAGAGTTTTATAGCGTTGATGAAAAATAATCGTTTAGAGTTCAAGCAAGTAAATTAGGGAATAATTAAGTTGCATGTCCTAGTAGAAGTACTGAAATGGAGTTTCTGATATAGATAACTTGGTGTATTAGAATTAATCAACTTATGCAGAAACATGCAATTTCTAGCCTTCAACAAAAACGATAACGTCACTAATTTATTTAAAAACCACTAGGGCTGCAAGGTGTAATTGAAGCTACATTGTCTGTAAAAATAAATTCATTCATATGGTTATAATCTCTGTTTTGAATGAAATTATAATTAAAATTAATTATAAATTATAATTAATTGCATTCAACTTAGATTAAGTACTTTGTCAGATTTTGTTTTACTTTTTTAATTGAAGAGTTTATATTCAAAACCAGATAAGGTCACACTGATCAAATTGTTGGGAAATCGAAAAAAAAGTCTTAATTTTGATAGACATTTGTTGGAAACAAACCAATAATGTAAAATTATGCTACACAGGAATAGATATAATATGCGAAAAACAGTTTCATAGTGCAAAAAAAAAAATTGTATTATCAATTTCAAATTTGGACTTGTCTGGTTTTGAAAGTTAGAAATGAATTAAAATTTAGATTCCGCCGTTCAGGGTCTCAAAAGTTAGAGAAACGCATTAAAATGATTTCTGCATACTTTAATTTTCCAAACTTGAAGGAAATCTGCCAAAGCAATTTCGATTTTCCTGAAGGTCCTATGGTAAAAAAAAAATGTTTTCATATACTGAAAAAATAATTTCTACTTGAATGTTGATAATGATTTTTCTAGGGTCATTAAAAATGCCGAAAAGTCCCAGAAGTTATATAGTAATGCCATCACCAGTAGTGGTATTCCCACACGGCTAAACAACGATTTTCGACTTGGTTAGCTTGCAAAAACTGCCATTAATGGCAAAAGGTTATCGATAAAAACGTCACATTTTTTAATTTTATAAAAAATTCGTTTAAAATTTCAGAAAATGTTATCCAATTATGGTGAAAATAACCATATTTTTAAAACAATATTAACGAATAAATAACAATAATTAGGAGTATCTGCGTTATAATAATGTTATAAAATGAACGGTGTGATAATATTTATAAATAAATAAATACAATCGCTGAATTTATAAATTCTAGAAAATTCTGGTGGTGGCTGCAGGCAAGCAGGTTAAGTGTTTGGCTTAGCATGCCCGAAACCCGAGATCGAATCACACTTGCGGCAATAGTTTTTTTCAATAAAAAAATTTTTTCTGATCGGTCACCGCCTCTCTGCAGACAATAGCAAAGCTCAGAGAGTAAATAATGCCATGTAAAGCTTCTTGAGAACATGAGCCGTTCGGAGTCGGCATAAAACATGTAGGTCCAGTTCTCGGTCAATTGTGTGCAAACATTTAATAACACACACAACACAATTGATCATAAGAAGCTCGGTCAAAGTCCTTTCAAGGGCTGAAATGGCCAATTTGTTTTTTTTTTTTAAAGCTTCTTGAGAACTGTGCAAACATTTAATAACACACACAACACAATTGATCATAAGAAGCTTGGTCAAAGTCCTTTCAAGGGCTGAAATGATCAATTTGTTTTTTTTTTTTTTTTTAAATTTTAGAATTCATCTATCACTTTCATTTATTAGCTTCTAAAATTCATAGTTTTTATTATCAATTTATTATGCAGCACTCAGTTGCTTATTAAACCCACCTGTACCATTTTTCAGCTAAAGTTGTCCCTTTAACAGGCGATGCACATTTAATTTCCTCAATATTTTTTTTTTGAGGTTCAATGCTTTGGTTATAATATAGATACATAATCATATTTAATTACGACAGACAACAAGAAAGATAGCCATATAAAAGATTTTTGTTTTATAAAAATAGCACTAATGAATATTAATAAACACACAAATAAATGTATACACAAATGTTGAAGATAAGAATGTTGAGAAATTTAAAGGAGAATATGCATTTTATTTTTATAACAATATCAATATTATTTATTTACATTAAAAATATTTATTAGATCCCTTTTGAAGTTACATAACGTCAGGTTGCTCATTTGCAAAGCAAAATAAAATAAAATCAATTTATTTATTGCATAAATACAATCTATTTTGGAAATCTTATCAGGTTTTAAATTTTTAACTATAAACTAAGGACTATTCTTAAAATAAACTCAATAGTTTTAACCTATTATATCTTGCAGTGTTAAATATGTCTTATGGTAAGATTACGTTAGATATAAGCAATAAAAGGGGTATTATTTAAAAAAAAAAAAAATATATAATACAAAAAATATATAACAATGCTGACCTCCGAAAATAAATTGAGTTATTAACTCGAAAATTTTGAGCTTAAAATTACATAATATGCAGAACTCAAGTCTGCACCTGGATTAACTCTGGCCGCAACCGAAAACCGAGGTAGCTCAAAATTTCAGAAAATATTTGGACCACCAAATTTCAGAAAATATTTGAACCACCTTGTTTGGTCAGAGTGCTCAAAAACGAGATCACAAGCACTATGACACGAAATATTTCTATATTCGATTTTTGACCTACTTGTTCGCTGCAGTAGTTTTTATTATGACAGTTTAGTTATTTTTATGTTATAACTATTTTGACACCGTGTTGTTATCAATCAGTGCATTCAGCAGAAAATTTGCTACGTAGCTGCTACACAACTTTCCGGCTGAATGGTATGTAGCATAAACCGCTCACACAACATATTCCCTGAGCGGTCGCCATCTTAGGTAGCGAAAATATTTTATGCTACCTCGGTTGAGCGGTTTACGCTCACTTCATTTTGACAGATAAACAATCAGTTTGTTGGAAATTTGACATTTCGCCAACAAACCCATTTAGCAGACAGTATCAGTTTATGCTACTTCGCTACCTGAGCGCTTTTTCGGATTGAATGCAGTCATTATCATAATTGTTTAATCTGTGCATACAAATGTGCGGGTGGTAAGTTAATGCAATTTTACAATCACGTTGAGGTGACGCCGCCCTTTCATTATTTGTAAGGTAACTTCTTAGCTGAAATCCGCTACTGCAGTAAGCACAACGTATTAATAAACGTTTTAGCGTTTGCAGAATGATTTTGATGAATTTGGTGTTCCCACAAAATTTACAGTTTGATAAGCGTTAAAAATACTTCAGCTTTAAATAATGCAGATAAAATGTATTAAGATCATATAAGCAACGTTGGCGATGGGTATAATGAACTGGACAACAACAAACAAAGTCAATAACAAGACAAGGTTATCTCTGTGGGTATTTTTATTATTATTTTATATAATTTCAAATTTATCTTGGTGGACTTTTGAGGAACTTAATTATCTAAATACCAAAATAAGCTAGTTAACTTAAAGGCTTGGGATGTTCCAAGATTAATAAATGATAAAAATTTGTTTTGATATTTTGAGATGTAGAAATAAATCAACGAATTGTAATCAGCGATAATGCGTGATTTGGTACTAATGCGGCAAGCGTGCTTGAGACTTTTATGTCTAGTGTGTCAGAAATGAGTTTAAATTCCATATGCAAGAGGCGTGTTAGCATAAATTAATTGTCTTAATCATACTTAATTTGTTTGTAGAGAAAAACTGTTTGAAAACAAATTCTAATTCTAAAAAAGTCTGTAGTTACATTTTTAATTATAATAGTTTTGTTTTTGTTTATATTGCCATTATTTTGGTATATGACAATTAAGAAATTGGAACAACTATGATGAACAAGGCATTTATTCTATTCTTAGTTTATGAATTGTACTGCTATGAGGCGAGTTAAGACCAAGCTGGTTTTTCAGAAGTGGTGCACTGCTAACAATTGTGTCTTCTTGGCGTGTCGAAGAGTGGAAAACTGTTAATCAGCCCAATCATGAAACATTTTCTCCCGGGAGTTATAAATGGGAGTTTCCGTTTTTAAGATAAAGTTAAAATACTTTTTGGATATTTTTAATGCAATTTTGTTCATCAGCCGCCAATATTCATGAGTGTAATATAAAAAAATTAGATATCTTTATCTGTTACCTTAAAAGCGAAAACTCCCATTTACAACTCCCGGGAGAAAATGTTTCATGATTGGGCTGATAGTCTTAACAAAGTCAAAGCATTTCACTTTCGTTTGTCCCACCGGCTGGCTGACTTGTTTTCTTTTAAGCAATTCATGCGGGCCCCCAGCTTGGCAACAAATTTATATTTATAGCAACTTAAAAACAAATGGTTAAAAAGTAAAACAAACCAATGATTGCCAATAAAATGACGACTTAGCCTTGAACTTAAATCAACCACCAAAGGGTCAAAAACGAATGTTCGCGAATATCTCTAACAACAATTAGCAGCCAAAATAGAGAAAAATAATTTGTTTGTTCTTAATTGACCGCATCACTTAAGCCGCCACCATGTCTCGCAGACAGTCTGTCCATTCTGATTCTGCCCACTACACTACAATTTGCTGCGATATCGTCTTCAGCGACGACAGCGGCGAAACATTTGGTTAGGTAACACTTTGTACCACACAATTGAGGTTAGAATAAAATGTTGCGAAAATATGCAAAAACTTCATAAAGACAGCGGCTTGAATGTCGTTACTGGAGCGCAACACTTTTGGTAAGTTCCTTAAATTCACGGCAATATGTATTTCATACCGTACTTAACGATTCTGCACAAATCCATCAAGGACTTCGCACACATTACATACACACACAAACAAAAGTGAACTGCAATACATAATCCTGTTTCACGAATACTCCTTGGTTGGTCACTCACCTGGGTCTGCAGTAACCTCATTGTTGCTGCCATGCTGAGTTTTAAAATTGTGTTCAAACTTTTTGAAATCGACACACAAATTGCACTTTTTTAATAATTAATTTACGTTTATTTTAGCCAAAATAAAATCTCGTTGCCGTAATCTTCAGCCTTCTCAGCTGGAAGATATTTGATTCGATTCTGACTGAAATTTTCAGTGGAAATTGTGATTATACAATGGGAAGTTTTTCGGGTTTTTTAATTGTCAGAGGCATGCTCTGGTGTTCAATGGCAGAGGCTAAATTTGACGTTTACAGAATAGAATAGACACGAACCAGTATTGCACAATTATGGGGAAGCATGTTGACAGTGGGCTTTGCACTAATATTACATCCAACAGATATATATAAAATTTTATGGAAAATAGTGCAATTTTGAGTATTTGCCTGAGTATTTGATTACGATTTCCGGGGCGCCGCGATTTGAAGATGTTTTCTGGTAGAGAACAACAAAAAAACATGATTCGCCGAACAAAAAATCGATAACTCTATTAGTTATCGAGTTATCGATTTCTTAAAAAAATTTTTTGTTAAAAGATCTGTTCAAAAAACCATCTATATCTTTGCCGTTACTCAATGGATCCTTAAGATTGATATGTCATTTTAAAGGTCATTAAATGACCTTGCAAATATATATCTTATAAATATCATTGCTACAATATTTTTAATTTTATAAGCGAATTTATTCCAAAGTTGAATTTTTTAATAAAAAGAACCGTTATTTTCTAAAAAATTTACATTATTAAGGTACTAAAAATATATTTTTTTTGAAAAGCTAACAGTTCAACCTTTTGTTTGACATATAAAAATATACATTTTTTATTTAATTTCACACTATATTACATAAAATTAAAATTTTCCAAGTGTTTTCTTTGTTAAAAAATCTGTTCACAAAATTTTCTATATCTTTGCCAATATCCAATGGATCTTAAAGATTGACATGTTGTTCGAAAGGTAATTAAATGCCTTTTCAACAATATATAATACAAATAAAATTTCAAAAATGTTTTTTAATTTATAAGCGAATATATATCAGATTTGAATTTTTTAATTAAAAGAACCGGTTTTTTCTGCAGTATTTTCGTTTTTAAGGTACTTAAAATACATACTTTTTGATAAGCTGAAAGTTTTACCTTTTTTTCGATAGATAAAAATATTTATATTTTTTTATTAACTGCTCGACCAAAAAATGCAAATTTTTTTAACTGACTCGAAAATCCCGTTAATTCATATAAATATTGTATTGTAATGGCGATATTCGTAAATATTGAGTAAGAAAGCAAAACATCTAAGGTAAATATGAGTGAAATAAGCAATTTTTCGTACAAGGGCAAATCATTGTATCATAAAAAACACGACAAAAAGTCAAATAAATTATATATATGTTATATACCAAATGAAAGATAAATTTTCAAGCTTTAATAATTTTCTCTTTATAATTCATAGTAATAACGATAATTTTTGAGAAAATAACGGTTTTATGTAAGAAAATATTCTTTTATTGCATAAAAATACCTATAAAATACAAAGTACTCAACAGATTTCATTAATTTAAAACTTTTCTAAAAGCCTTATATATAACCTTTTAAATTTTACCTTAATCATTAATATCGGTTATATATTAAGAATAATACAGCCGATTTTCTTCATAGACCTTATAGAAAAAAAAAATTTTAAAAAAATCGATAACTCGGAAACAAATCGATAACACAACATTTCCTTTGGCTATTCCTATTTTTATTAAGAGTACTCTTCGAATCCATCGTCAAAACGCGGCGCCCCGGAAATCGTAATCTCCCCATTTGCCTGAATACATTAAACATGACACCAACTTGGTGGCATTTGACAAAAGTTATTTACACGCATAGCTTTATCGTACTTTTAACACTCATAAAACTGCTTAGCAACATGTCATGTGAACACTTCTCAAGCTGCTCGTCAAATCGTTTGATAAAAATTAAAATATTTTGACCATTTTCTGTTGGTTGGACAACAATTTCATGAAAATTTGGAATGACTAAAAACCATATCAACTTGGTCACATGGATTTAATTTAAGAACCAGCTTAAGTTTGCTTCTGAAGAATATATATAATACTATGTTCACACAGAGATCAAATTAGGTAATTTCGTGAGATAATTTCGAAATTGTACAAAAGTGTTCACACTGGGCTTAGATAATTTCGTTTGACGTTTGATTTGTTTTTTGTCAATTCATTATTGGCCACATTCAGCATACTCAACAGTTGCCAACTTAAATGTTCAATGAAAAATAGAAAATTCTTACTCAAAGTAAGTTTGCAAAACTATTTCGCACATAACCGTACATCTTATAAATTGTACAACTTTAATTCATTGAAAACATTGCCCACCAAAGTTTCACTGAATGGGTTGCTACCCGCAGGGTCAAACAAGTAAAGTATCTGAATGTGGCCATTATCATGTGTCATGTATAATTATGACGGCTCCGTTGGAATGGATAGCAAGATTGTTAATACGTCAAAAAAAGGGTGTGTTTAATTCACACTATATTCAGATTTCAGGGTTGCAGTGCATTTTTGCCTAATTTCGTGAGTAATTTAAACGAAATTACCATGTTTGAGGTAATTTCCAAATCAACAAATTGTATGGGAAACTACCAAAGTTTTTTGATCATTTCAGTCGAAATTACATAAAAGCTCGAAATTACCTAATTTGAACTCAGTTTGAACATAGTATAAGAGTGTATCGAAAATCTGAACCAGA
This sequence comes from Tetanocera ferruginea, assembly GCA_958299015.1. Taxonomy (NCBI): domain Eukaryota; kingdom Metazoa; phylum Arthropoda; class Insecta; order Diptera; family Sciomyzidae; genus Tetanocera; species Tetanocera ferruginea. The sequence goes on from OY282641.1 coordinate 139,335,961, forward strand.
ATTCCGGTACCAAAATAAAGTAGAACATAAAAAAATCCTTTCAATTTGCAAATTTTTTATTTTAACCAGTTTTGGTATCCCCCGAAACGCATTTCTGCGCATTTTTTTATCAACTTTGGTACTAGAGACCCATTTATGGTTGATTTCAAGAGAAATTAAGCTTATCAATCAATTCTTTTGAATTAAAAACATAGCACTACAAATATACATTCCAGTTCACAAATGCACTGACGAGATAAAGCTGTAAAGCTCGTCACGGAGCTGCAGAACGAATAAAAGGAATAATGGTTTCTGTGTTACCCCCTAGCCACACGTGCCAGTAACAGTTCGAAAAACTCAATACATTCTCACTTTTTCACTAATACATTCACACTTTGACATCGACAGCCAGCACTGGCATTCCACTGGCAACAACTTTTACAGAGACAGTGAATTTTGACAACCGCAGACAGTGGAATCAAAATAGGAAAAACAGTGTTGCGTTTTCTCCCTATACTATTCCAACTTGAAGTATGTTTTTTTTTTCATGACTTGTAGTGAAATAAACATGCATTAATTACCATTGTTTAACACATAAAATATGATATGAAAAAGTTTTTTTTTTGAAAATATTTTAATAAATATATTGTAAATATTTGAAATCAACATAGCTTTTTCCCCATTTAAGTTTTGTGCTGTTTTGGAATAAAAGGCATCACTGAATAAAAGTAAAAAAGAGAGGAAAGTTGTTGAATTGTTGCTATAGCAATTCTATAGAACCTTTAACTTTGACAACATTTTGGAAGTGAACTTTTACTTCCACGTGTGGCCGCAGCGAAATTTGTTGCTTATTTCATGCTTATTTCGAAACATTTTCGAAGTTAATACATATTTTTTACTGGCAAGACATTACTATCACGTGTGGCTGCAGGGTTAGAGGGCCGCTTAAAAGGGCCGAAATTCGAAACAAAAAGTGATTTTTAGTCCTTAACAGGATCTAGAAAAATATTGATCTTATTTTATTAACACTCGTAGTTCCAAAATAAACGTTACTTTTGCATTAAACAAAATAAAAAAAACAAGAAAAATGTAAAAATATTTCATTACTCAATATAACAAAAAGTTAATAACAAGTAGATTCACATTGCAAAAACTGTTATATCTCGTATAATCTTGTTTTTATATCGTTGTTTAATTTGTCATTGGGGATGAAAATTTACAGTTCTATATTTTTATATCAGATAAATTGATTTAAAAGCTTAATTTTCTTGATTAATCAACCGAGTTAGTAAAACACACTCTTCTAAACGAAGTATTTATCTCGAAGAAATTGTAGCAATAAAATCTTCGTGCGCTACAACCGTTCACAGTGCACGAATGCCAGTTGCGAAAATTGGTAAACCACCATCTCTTTCGTTCCGGCACATTAAACGGTGATGCCGGATGAATGAAGAGGTGACAAATTTTTGTTTATAAATATAGAAATGTACTGAATGACATGCACTATGCGCAGTTTTGACTACCTTTTTGCTTAATACAATCAAAATAAATGTGTTTTAGTATTGAAATTATAAATTAAGTTACAGTATGTGTGTATGAAGTATGAATGCCTACAAACACTATAAATTTTAAAATAATTCTGAAAAAAACTAAACTGCATTAAAAGAGGAGTAAGAAGGACTCTTTTCGTAATTGTTTATCACACAGCTCTGTACTTTGCTAAAGAGTAACACTGCATTCGCCCAAAAATATCCAACGTCAGCCGACCAGATTTGGATTCCAAAAGAATCTTGGTTTTTCAGACAATGAGACTCTTGTTTATGCGTCTCTGTTAACTATACGGTAAATAGGTATGACGTACAGAACCACAATTTCTAAAATTTGGCATCACGATAAAATTGAAAATATTATCTAAAATACAAATTTATATACAAACACTCATTCTTTGCAATCTGATGATTGGCTTGACAGATATAATTTTCTGAAGTTAGTACTGGCTTAAACACAAGATTAATTTATATAAGCTTCCGTATGACATTTTCTCAATTTGGCACCCTTATTTTAAGAAACAGCAAGAGAGTGTAGTCAATTGACCAAAATAAATATCATGGTTGCCTGAATATACTGTTACTATTTGGTAAGAAATTGAATTTCAGAACTATATTACTTTTCAGAACTATTCTACTGAAGGTTTGATCTAGCTTTTTCAATTCACTTTCAAAAATTGAGGTGAAGCTTTTTGAGTATATAACCTAAAATATATTCAAGAGCGTCTTTATGAACTAGGGCCAATTCATCATTTGCATAATATTCTTTTTGGATTTCACGAATAAATTCTTAAAATGAATTCTTATAATAATTAATTTCACAAATATTCTAATAAGAACTAAACTGCAAGCTTGCACTAGACGTGATGTCTGCCTCTTCCATAATCCAAATATTTTTTTTAACCCTGAAACCTGCTCTACTTTTTCGAGCACCTCTACTTGGTACATGTCAAAATATGTATAATTTTTTTTTATAAAATAAGTATGCGTCAACAAAAAAAAATACGGAACCTTATATAAAAAAACCTTGGCGTAAACATCCAATATTTTTACTCATATCTATCTGCATAAAATATATTTTTTAAATCTAGCCCTAATCAATTAGGATTTTGTTGACTTATTTTTATATAAAATCTTATTTTGCGTTTGGTTGCAGTTTCTCCCACAGTACAGCAAAGAACTATCTATCAAACACTAGATGGTACTGTTCACTATTAGAATTAACTGGAAGTATTTTGCACAAATGTCAAAACAAGATTCTGGAAAATAAACCAACAAAGCGGTAAAATATTTATTATCATCTAAGCATATACAAAATTTGAAAAGTAAGTAGAATGAACGAATCTCAAGCTGTCCATTTTAGACAACGAGTGTCCTGGTGCGTTCCCAAACAACGTATGCAACAGTAACGTGTGCCACAGGCCGTACAAGAATATTTGGAAAAATTGCCACAAACTGCGCAGAAGTGGCGCGGTGGCTTCTTCGGAGCCGGTGCCAAGGCGCTCATATAGTTTGGAGGTTCCGGATGTTGTTGCTTTTCCTCTTCGAGTAGTTGTTGAAAATTTTTACGGTATTTGGCGCGAAAATATTCGGCACCCTTTCGTTTGGCTTTTTTATCTTTTGAATTCTTGAGGCTATCTTGAAATTTCGGCACTTTCTTGGACATCACTAGATCGGCATGTGGGTCCTCGTGGAAATTGTCTTGCTCCAATGCTTCGAGTGCCTTGCGTGCACGACGTTTGCGAGCAGCGACATCCAGAACACGCTTCTTCTCCGCATCTTTGATGCGATGTGACTCGCGGCCAGTCATTGTTGATTTTGGTTGAATTGCTTAAATATAAAGTAGATGTATTTTTTGTTTAATTTGTTTGTTGAGTTCAAGTGCTTAAGGATCCCTTTCGTGCAGCGGAAAGCTGATACGATCCATTAAATCGTCTACGCGCGCTTGCAGGGTCTCAACAATATCTGTAGAAATGAAAAGATGACTTTCGTCTAAGTCTTGTATAATAAATTTACGTCCCAGAGCTAGAGTTTCATCAAGATGTAGTAGAAATTGTTTCATTGCTGGATCGCTGAAATAGAAAATAATATTTTTAAATTAAATATACATTTTAGGAGTAGCGTAAAATGTCCAAACGCAAAGCCTTGAGTGCAGAGGAAAAACGTGAAAAATTATTGGAAATTTTCTATGAATCCGGCGATGTATTTCAACTTAAAGAACTGGAGAAAATAGCGCCCAAAGAGAAGGGCATTGTGCAGCAATCTGTTAAGCCAGTGCTGCAGGAGTTGGTGGACGCAGGCATAGTGCGCGCTGAAAAGATCTCGGGCAGTATCTTCTACTGGGCCTTTCAGAGGTTGTCATTGCATATTATTTTATCATTAAATTTATTTGAAAATTTTTATTAAAGCGAAACACTCAATGTGGCCAAAAAACAACTGCAAGAATGCGAAGATATGATTGCTGCATTAGATGAAAAAATCCGTCAAGCACAGGAGCAACTGCAGGCAGTCTCAAGCTCAGTAGCTGATATGGAAGAAACCAAAATATTACAGCAAGAAATTGATGTGTTGGTTGGTGAAAAACAAGAGCTAATACAGCGTTTAGCAGCTCACGATAATAAATTGGACCCTGCTGCAGTCAAAGCCAAAGAACAGGATACTAAAGTAAATAGCTTTAATTTGTAATTGTAAATAAGCTTACAATATCTATTTATGTACAGCGGATTCAAGAGGCCGCAAATCGTTGGACTGACAATATTTTCTCCATTAAAACTTGGTGCAAGAAGAAATTTGCCAAGGAGGATGCTGAGTTGGATAAGGCTTTTGGAATTCCAGAGGATTTGGATTATTTGGAAACATAGCTGGACCAGCAGCAGCTTCAGGTACTTACCATTCAACGAGCACACCTTTCATAACATTAACCATGTTTCGTCAATTGCAAACATGTTCCAGTTAAATATATATTTATAGATTTTATTTTTAATGTTAATAATTTACACTCTATAATTAATTAAGCAGCTTTAAACAAATTAATTTATCAATAATAAACACTGCTGTGTATTGGAAATATATTCTGGAATGCTTGTGTATTTGACAGTTGCTTCAGGGTTGCAATATATTGATGCAGGTTATGCCGGATTATTAGATTTTAATAGCTTATGTTATGGTGCACTCACATTGTGCAAAAACCATGAAATTAACCTATATGAGCATGGTTGGACACGAAGAACCTTTTAAAGACGAATAAATATTCAATCGGTTGGTATTTTTAAAAATTTTCTTCGGTTGGCACGAAATTTTTATCCAATTTTCATGAAATTTCTTGATCCCTTTTTTGTCAAATGCATGACGGTCTTAAAATTCCATGAATTTATTATTAAGAAATTAATTATAAAATATTGCGAATAAAAATAAGTACTTTTGTGCTATATGTTTAAACATAACAACCAAAAATTCTAGATATCTGGGAAAATCTTTATATTAAAAGGTTTCTTGGGGTCATTGATAACGAATCCTGAGCCAGAATTTGAAATATGTCGTTTAAAAAAATATGTATAAGACGATGGTTTCCTGACCAATTACCAGCTTCACAGAAATTTTTGGAGCAGCAGTCATAAAATGGTTAATGAATTCCAATAATTTTATTGCCAAGAAAAAATAATTTTAAATATCTATTTCAGAGTATTTTCAGGCCACCTTATTTAAACCATCAACTGTGATTTGCGAATTTGCAAAAAAATATTTATATCAAGCAATTCTGAAAGTAAGAATGAACACTACCGTATTATATAAAAAATATTCAAAAATATATAAAATTGATTCAAGTGAAATTTGTGACTATCGATTTTAGAACAGTTTGGAAAAATGAAAAAACAGTTGAACATGTTTAATAAAAACAAAATATTCTCCGCTAAACATTCTTACCGAAAATTTGTTTGATTAAATAAAACCACTTATATAGAGTATTTTTTAAGTCCGTCCTAACTTCAGATAGTTATAAATTTCAAATCAATTGTCATTGATTATCAGATGATTTGGGTGTTGGAAAAAACGTGGGTAGTATAGGAGTATAGGCTAGTATATGAGAGTGTTGTAGAAGATCAAAATGTATCGGTTTGATGACTTTTACTAATGTTTGGTCGCAATTCTTCCATTTAATGTATAAATTTCCTCAAATAAATTGTGTACAAGTTTTTGGGCTTAAAATATACAATTTGTTTAAGAATTGAAGCCGAATGGAGCGAATATAATCCACATGAGATTATCAAAACCTCGGGCCAAATTTTTTTAAGTCTGACTGGGCTAATCAGTTTGTAACGGTTTTCACCATACATCCAAGATTAATGGCTATTTCGTTTTCGGTTTGAATGGCAGGATTGTGGAATTATCGATGAACGCATAACTTCGCTTATGGTCTTGTGTTTATTATCTTTTGGAATAAGATAAGTCGCTCGTCTACGCTGACAAGCAAACAATAATAGACTTATTGAAAGCCAGCAAAAATGATGTACGTGGTGGTCTTTCCCTCCGATAGGTATTTCGTGAATAAAATCCATGTTGTGCATGAACTGTTGGAAGAAGACTGATAACATATGTGACATACCATTCTTGAATCATCTAGGCTATAGTTTAACTAGCATACGTTAGATTTTGCATGAGCATTTAGGCGTTAGGAAGATATGTTTCTGTTGGATACCCTATAATTTGACGGTTATTCAAAAAACAACAAGAACCTTATTGGTACAACCTGTCGATTGGTGCAAAAAAATGTGGAAAACATGGTGCGGAGAATGTTCGGAACAGATTTATGACAGTGTCCCAGGTGAAGAATTCTGAAACTACACTTATGAGCTCGAAACAAAGCAGAAATCCACTGTTTGGGTCTTTTGGAGAGAAAAAACTCGCAGAAAGTTTTCCGCGATTGGAGTACATCCAAGCAAATGCTCGTCAGTTATTTTCACAAAAGTTGGTCATGTCGTAACGGTTTCACTTGAGCTACGAAAAACCCTTAATGCTGGTTGGTATAAAACCATTTGTTTCGCTGATGTATTCGCAGAATTGGGGATAAGTAACCGCCAGAGGCGGATCATCCCCCATTACGACAGAGCGAACTCCCACATATCATAGATAAACCGCCTTTCAGCCACAAATTGTCACCCAATTACTTCTTCCCTCAAATTTTTCTATGGCCGAACAGTCCGTTGAGGCATTTAAAAGACTGTTTCTGTTTGCATCAAAGTGGCAAAACTGTTGTTAAAAAAAATGGTTAAAAAAATGCAAAAGTGTTTTTTGATCATGTTGGAGAATACTTTGAAAAGCAATAAGCCACTTTCACTACTACACCACTTTTTTGCATTTTTATATGCAAGGCAACCCTCACAATTTAATGAAAGTTCATGTGATTTCATTAAAATCAAAGTGACTTAAAAATACATTTTATGATTTGCTTAAAAAATACACTTTACCTTGATTTTATTTGGAGTTTCAATAAAAATTATTTCTCAGGCACATATAAAATTTATACTCATATTTTTTTTTATAGTTTTGCGCAATAAGAATAAAAGGTTCGTTCACAATAATCATTGCACTTCTGCTTCTGTTAATGCATACCCTCAAAAATTAATCGCCATGCTCAATCTGTGCTTTTATACTTTATGAAAAATATCAGTCTGAAAATTTCACAGAAAATTTATTTTATGTAAAAAGTGATGAGTATTAATCAAATAACTTTTTTGTTGTGTATTTTACTTTAAAGGGTTCCAACCCATCGTAGGTTGGAACGGGCTTTTATAATTGTTATAACATAAAATAAAAACGGCTTAGTATACTCATCTTTACACAATACATGGTCAAGAATAGCGAGTGAGCACCTTATATTCAACATTAGAACTGAAAAGAATCCAATCATATTCTAGCAAAAGCTAAAAGGCGTATTTTAAAGCTTTAACATCACGCGACACACATGTACATTACCTGCACTTCTGCAACAGAAATGCATTTCCTAGTACTTCCGACTTAAAAGCAGAGAATGCAATGTTATATCTAAATACCAAATCTACAAAGAAAATAAAAGAAGAAAAGCAAAAGCAATTTTCTTCAACTTTACCAACGATGCGCGAAACCAAATCCAAACGCATCGCATTCAACGTGTTGCCGCAATGTCAAGTTGAAAAATGTAATTTCAATCAATCCGGAAATTCCAATCACGTTTTCGACATGAGTTTCCCACGTGCATAATGACGAATGCCAACACCACACACCGCAACTGTCGTGGTTGGGGTCTGCCTGGCAAAATGAAAGCGATGCATTCGTCCTTGGTTTGCTTGGCTTGGTATTTTGAATTCGCACAAATACGACACAGACATAACGACACATTCATGCATGCATTCATACAGTCAGTCTCGTCGTCATACTTGGTACATTCATTTATACGTTTATACGAGCCCAAAGAAGGTAAACAGCTTGCGGAGAAATTTGTATAGTTCTGAGAATCAACATGAAAGCCAACGACGATACTCAACTCAAATTCAAAAGAAAAAGAAAAAACAAATAAGACTACCTATCAAGTAGAAATGTTTACAGATATTCCATGTTATTTTTTCTTTATACTGAGAGGGGTGGGTGGGTTGGTTGAAGTGCATTTTTATGGGGAACAATAAGATATACAAAAAAAAAATATTGAAAAAATATTAAAATAAAATAATATAAAAACATGGCACGTGCATTTTCGAGAGCACAAAGTTAACCAATGGGTGACAGTTAATGAACTTCGTTATTTAATTAAAAGTCGTTACGTTCAAAACTAACGGTTAAAAATTAAAATATCTTTTACAATTTAAGAGCTTCCGCAATTTTTCCAACTGAAATCTGTTGAATGACAAATGTGTACAAGTCGTTACCGAAATCGTAACATGACGGGACGTAGTGTAGAAGTCTGTAGAAAAAGATTTCTACGCTACGCTACATTTTTTGACTGTGACAGAAGTGAATGTAGTTTAGTTAAGATTATTTTAAAAAATCATGAAGACTTGACAAGGAGAAATAAATAAACCTAAAAAACTCTTTAGACAACTTTGTAGGACTGATATTCATTCAGAGCAACGTCCAGCTACGCTATAGGCAGAAACACATAGAAGGCATGCATGCTTCGAGACTTTTGAGGCATGCTTTTTAAAACACATAGCAACCATGCATGTTATGTGGCTTTCACATCTGGAACTCGTGTTCGCAAACAATATGGCGGCTTGTATGTGTTCGAGAAAGCGAGCGTTCAAATTACGGAATTTGTTTGGCACACACAGGGTTACATTTGAGAAGAGTAGAAATGTACTCTTAAAAAAGTATTTATTGCTTCGAAATAAAATTATTTTTGTGTGGGGAAAATAAAGCAAAAATGCTTTCCAAGTCTTCCACACCTGCTTACTTTTTTCGATACAAATTTTTTACTGAATCCTAACAAAGTTATCACGTATACTGTATGTAATTTACATAGAGTACTACCAAATAGAAAACAAAAAGTACCAAACATTTATCATATCGTACTTAAATCATTAAAATGTACTCCACATAGTACTACACTTATGTTTCAATACAACCCTGGTTTCGCAATGACTATAGAAATGTTTTTTTTTTCTTTGTTGGACAGAGAAAATCAAAAATTTTTGTCAACAAGCCAACTTGTGTGCCAAGCTGGCGAACTAGCTTCTTAACTATCGAACTTGTGTGTATATGGCTGCCGTATGCCACACAAAAACGCTGATTTGAAGCCTGCATTATGCATGAAATAAGAAGATAAATGCCAAATGTAAACAAAATCAGCTGTTTCCTAGCTGCCAATGCCTTGATGCTTGAGAAAAGTTCAAAGATCGCCAACTTCAAGCATGCATAATAATGCTTGATGCGTGCATGCTTTCTTTATGCGTTGCCTCATAAGCTTACGTGATTTTGAATTAAACGTCAGATGCTTTGATGCAAGCATGGCTTCTATGTCTTTTTGCCTTATGTCCCGCTACACTACCTCATCTTACGCTAGTGTAATCAAGCCTTAAAGGGCCAAATAGACTACACAGACTGTCGGTCAGACAGATGTTTTTTCTTGACATTGCGACGACACAGACTTCATGCACACAGACTTGGTTTTTAGTTCACTTTTGTTGAGCGATGAGTGAGGACAGCAATGCTTCATGATTTATGTCTTTATTTTCATCACAAACACTTCATATTCATTGTTTTTTATATTTTTTCAGAATACTTTTTGCTTTTCATCCTCCAAAGTGACGGCAAAGATTTAAAAAGCTCTATAAATTCAGCTATATTTTTCCTTTCTTTCGCTGCAACACGTCTTTGCACAACAAAATTTTCGCAAGACTGTGAGGTTTCACCATACACTACACAGACGGTCCGTCAGACACGACCGAAAATCAAAATATTTTAATTTTTGGCAGAAATCTAAACAGATCTTTAAACAACCAAATACACTATTAAACCGTCGCAACAAACACGTGTTTGTTGCGACTGTCTGTGTAATCAATTTGACTCTTAACAAATACATGTACATTTAAAGTGACAATATGCGCTTGTCGCCTGTCGTGCTCAAAAAGCTTTAAAAGCCTGAAAACATTTCCCACGACATGCGTTGAAGGGTTTGTCTCCACTCTGTTTTTGTAAAGAAATGTTAAGCGCATTTGGTTATAAAAAACACAACAGCAGTAAACTTCAGCAACAAGTGTTTTTGACATTTGAAAATAAACATGCAAATTTAAAGTGACGTTTGGCGCTCATAGCCTGTCGTGCTTAATGTGGTTAGCCTTAAATGGTGCCTTTATGACAAAATTAAAATAATTTTATTTTTTTCAACAAAATTTGCTAAGAATTCAATATGATTTTTTCCTAGAATAGGAGAGGATATGTATTTTGGTTTATGAAGGTCGAAAATTAGCTGCAAAAATTTAACTTAGCACAAACACATAATGCAAGTTCTAAACATCATGCACTGTGAAAATCTCTACTATAAGTCACAAAAAAGGTTTTGAAAAGCCTTATACATTTTTTCTTCACTTTAAAGACTTTAATTTCAAGCTTCCAGTGCTTGAACTTTTAAAAAAAAAATTCTTAAAATTATCTAGCGGAGCGCTGAAAATATCAAAATTAAATTTGAAAAATATTCACAACCTGCGCTATTCAACACGTGCGTGCTTTGAAAAGTGTTCTTTTTATTGGTGTTTCGGCTGTGGGTTCTATACCTTTATAGCATAACCTTTACACAAGCTCATTTACTGTTTAAACATTGCATATTCCTACGGTTTACTTCTTTTTCTCTGCCAACCAACAACCCTCAAGCTTTAAACTTTTTATGAGTTTAAACGAATATTAATGATAGACGACGAACCAACGAACGAACGAACAAATACTGCAAAAATTATTGAGCTCTAAAATGATGAAAAAGCATAAGTAAAACGAGAAAAAAAATGAAATTTTCCAAAGTATACATACGTGATGTGACGATAAAATTGGAGGTAGAGGCAAAATGTGACTCTAATGAATATACAGACAACATATTTAAATACTTAACCAGCTACTACGTAGGTTCATTTGAAGTTGAAGCAATTTAAAATTCATAAAATCAACGACGACGACGACATTTTCTACGCTAGTGCAGCTGAAGCGCTTGCCTGTCACGGAAATGAGTTTCTTATATATTTTCTTAGCGTTGTACAATTTCATTACATTCATACATTCATACATATATAGCAGACATAAAATGCGTTGAAGTCAGCGGAAATCTCTTTCAAGCTGACGCCAAATGTGTGTTACATTTGCTTCTCACCGTGTAAATTTCAACCGAAATCTACAAATGAATGTTAGAAGAGGGGGCAACACTGCCACAAAATGTTGCTGAGTTCTTGTTGGATATTAATGTTGAAAGTCAAAGTTTTAATCAAAACTGCAATTCATGCGTGATTTTGTGGTAAGGACGACACGTGGTTACTTTTTTTTTAATCCAGGTACCTTATTTCCGTTTCAAGCACACCGATGCCATTCGTTTTCATAGGTGGCAAGTATTATTCAAGCATGTTATCGCATTTCCGTTGGTCGCGTACTTCCGTCAGTTCGTCTGTCTGTCTACGCGTTCGTTTGCCGCAAGCGACTTTGAAATTATTATATGATTTCTTTACAAAAAAAAAAACATAATGAGTGACGAGGCTGATTAGATAAGTAAGAATACGTTTAAGAAGTGAAAAGTTAGTGAAAAATAAAATAAAAACTGTTGGACAGCCAATATGGGTTGTGCTTGTCTGGTGAACCTGAGCAGATAAATGCTCAAAGGTTTTAAGTAAAGCAGCTGATGAAAGCTATGACATTTGATTGAATTTATTTCTAAATTACACGGACCTTAAAAACTAAGAGAACAGTATTCAATATTGCCTAGTTGAGTAGAAATAATAACTATAAGTACATAATTACTAAATTAATTAAATGAAGTTTTAATTCAAATATGCAGTGGAACATAAGAACAAGTGATGTGTAAATTATAAAAAATTAATGGTGATTTAGTGACATCAGTTCAAGGGTCTGCTTACAGTCTGTTTTCTTAAACGTTCTATCTGCGGCATTTTATTAACCAGCAAACAAAGGTAAACAATATCGCACGGAGGTTGTTTTGAACACTGGATTGATCAAGTGTGATTTTTTTAATAATATAATCAAATACAAAATTCAACATTATAAATCATAATTTACCATTCACTGAATTTTATACAATGATATTGCAGAAGTACATATATTTTTTTAAGATATTGCCAAAAATACTACACAAATTATTTAAATGAATCAGTGCTGGACATAAGAATTACAGGTGTAATTGATTACGGTAAGAATTTATTATTTTATTTATATTATTTTAATCCTATTTTCAAAAATTTTTAAGTTGGGATTGCGGCAATCATTAATCGAGTGATCTTAAGTTACTAAATGTTAATAAATGTTTCCAATAAGCTCAATTCTTAACTACCTACAATGCGAAAAAAAAATATGCTTTTGGATGTCTCATTCTATCTTTAGTTTCACTGAGTGTTAAAATGAAAAAAATGGCACATAGAGACAGCCTTCAATTATTGAAAGGAATAACAGATTCTTCGACAGATTTGTAAAGTTGTTTACCTTGACAACGGAAACAACTGATGCTATAGTTGGAACCGTTCTTTCACCTGATGCGAAAATGCGGTGAATTAAAATATTAGGCAGAAAGCTGTCCGATAACCATCAAATTAAAGTAACATTGAAGGTGACGACACTTACAGCCATTGTGAAGAATCGCAATTTGGTGAAGATCTTTACGTTTTTTACGGTACTTATTGAATACAAACACAGCCTAAAATACAAAAATTTCTAAGAGAAATTAATTTCTTTTAAGAAAGTTTTTGCGATTTATCTGATCGGAACTAGAGCGGAAGAAGTGATCGTTGAAATATTATAAGTCAACTAATTTGTAAAGCGTCTCCAAGATCTAAAAAATTGGAATGTGCAGGGTTTGGGTCTTACAACATTATAACCGCCCAATCATAACCAAATCAGCTGCGGATATGTACCCCTACTATGTTGACGACCCCCTCAAATGAAAAACGGACAATGGTTTAGGGATATGCACTTCTAATGTTTGGACCGTTTATAACGAAGGTGTCTCTATCCAATTGGAGGAAGTCTTCGTGAAAATAAAGGCTGACATTAACGCCAAATCGAAGATGCAAAGGAAATGGCAAGGCAGCTCAAAGAGAGCATATTACGATATCTACTACAGCTGCCATGCGAAGAAGCGCGATTGTGGATTCATCATTAGCAGGAAACTACTTCACCTTGTTTTTCGGTTCACACCTGTGAACGAAATGCTGGCCACAATCCGCAGTACGGCAAGATTCTTCAACATAAACCTCATTCGCGCACACACCCCAATGAAGCAAAAGGACGATTTTGTCAAGAGTGCTTTCTTCGCGTGCAGATAAGACGTTTACGATCACTGCCCGGCAATGCGATGGTCGGAAGAGAATGCATCTTTGGCTTCACTATCGGTCAGTTTAGTCTCCACGAGACCACTTCGAACAACGGTCTAAGACTAATCGACCTTATGGCAGCGCGAAACATAGTAGAAAGCAGGTCCAGATTCAAACACCTCGATATTCACTAGGCAGACCTGGCTGTCTTGACTGTCCCCGAATCAAAACCAAATTTATTGCGTTGTGAACAACAGAAGGCACTCTTCAAGCATACTGGATGTGCGCACATTTCGGGAGGTCAATATTGTCTCCAACCATTATCTTGTTGTAGCCAAGATGCGCCTGCGATTGTGTAATGCGATGAATATACGCAGAGGCTTGCAATGAAAGCTAGATGTCGCTAAGCTGCAATCACAATGGATCGCCAAGGCCTACTCTACTCAATTTTTGGTTAAGTTGAACCAACCTTACTCTTGCCTCGATGACGTTTGTGTACTTTGGGCGCATATATCTCTCTCTATGCGCACTGTTGGCTGAGGAAGTCATTGGTATCGGCACCCGCCGAAACCAAATGTACGCTCAGGAGTGTCGCGATGCGGTGGCCACAAAACACGCCGCATATAAAAAATATATACGTTGCAGTCAGCTGCAACGCGAACCATGCGCAAAAACTACCGCGAAAAAGGAACGAAGAGAGACGCCTATTCAGACGCAAAAAAGAGATCAGGAAAAGCGTGATCGTGAACAAATTTAAGTAACCTAGAGTAAGAAGGATGCTCGAAATATTTTACCAACAGGTTTAGTGTCTAACCCAAGGATTCAAGCTCTACGGAGTATTCACTTGTAGAGATGAAAATGTGGATCTGGTTATAGATACGCGGTGCGCATCGAGATTATGAAGGCAGTATTTTTCAAATCTGCTTGCAGGCAATGATCTCCACAATTCCGCCCTTGGAGAATGCAGTATGCACCACCAATCGGCTATGTTGGTGTGGAAACTCCACCACCTAGCCATGACGAGGTTAGACTTACTAACCTATATTAAAGAAAGGATATTCGACAAGTTGCGCCAACAACGGAGGTATCAGTCTTATTAATATTATTTATCCATCGCATATAAAGCGCCTAGCGTACTGTGGAACAATTGAAGCTGCATACCGAAACACTGATTAGAACTCATCAGTATGGCTTTCTTCCTTGCAATTCCACCATATACCAGATTGTTACACTATGCCAAATCCTGGAAAAAACCTACGAAAATCAAATCGACACCCATCATCTCTTTAGTGATTATAAAGCTACGTTCGATAGCCCGATTTTGTATTGTTAGCAACAATGTCTGAGTTCGGTATACCTGCAAAGTTGATAAGGTTCTGCAGGATGACGTTGAGCAATATATGCAGCTCCGTCAAGGTAGGAAATTACCTCTTCGAAACCTTTCATATCGAACGAGGTTTCAGACAAGGCAACCCGCTATCATGCGATCTCTTAAATTTCATCATGGAGAGGATCCTACGAAAGGCAGGTGTACAGCGAAATGTCACCATTTTCTACAAAGGTGTCCAGCTCCTTGCGTATGCTGATGATATCGATATTATCGATAGAACCAAGAGAGATGTAACTGCTGCTTACGCCGCTATCGAAAAGGAATCAGCCAAAGTGGGTTTGACGGTGAACGAGGGCAAAACAAAGTAAAAGCTGTTTGCAAATAGGGAAGCGTGGCATCTAGGCTCCCATGTTACAGCAGGCAAATATTACTTTGAAGTTGTCAAGGAGTTTACATATCTTGGCACCGTCGTAAACAGCAACAACAATGTCAGCCTGGAGATAAAGCGAAGAATAACAATTGCTAATAGGTGCTACTAAGTAAGCAATTAGGTTTGAGAGCCCTCTCTCGATCGACAAAACTAACACTCTACAAACCGCTTATCACACCTGTGCTTCTCTATGGCGCCGAGGCATAGATGGTATCGCAAACAGATGCAGCCGCTCTTGGGGTGTTCGAGAGGAAAGTATTTCGCAAAATCTTTGTTCCTGTTCGAGTTGGCGACGACTATCGCATTCGAATGAACCATGAACTGTACGAAATCTACGATGACATTGACTTAGTCCAGCGTATAACAATTCAGCGACTACGTTGGGGGGATCATGTCTTTAATATGAATGAAGAAGAAGCTCCAGCCAGGAAGGTGTTTGAGGCGACAGTCGAGGGTCGACGACGAAGAGGAAGACCATGCCTCCGATGAATTGACCAGGCCGAGGAAGCTCTAACCGGGCTTGGTGAAAGAGATTGGAGACGGCGCGCGCAAAGCAGAGACGCCTGGCGAGAGCTGATGAAGTCGGCCGTAACCCGACAACGGGTTGTCATGGCCACCTAAGTATGTAAGTAAGTACATCATACATTCAACTCTCTCATCTCATCAACTAAGTACTTCAATGTTCTTCCTAGCAAACTTAAGTTCAACACGGATTTAACTTTAAGGATCTAAAAAAATATGTTTAAAGTTTCATCGCGAAATCGATATCTATGTTATATAGTAGAAGAAAAATGAGGATAACTTTTAAAGTACTTGACCGATTTCTGTAATTTATCAATACAGGTAGAATATCTCTGATAGAGATATACTCACAAATGAAGGGTGTGGGCTGGTACGGGCTGGTGGTGGGAGGGTTCGACAAACGGGTGTGCAATAATAGAAAACAACTTTTTTCAAACAACCCTCGCTTAAGTTGTTGCTTCGGAAATGTTGATTGCCTGCTTAAGTGTAACCCAGTTCACACTTACATTCACGTAACATAGAAGCTTTCCAAAGCAGCCAGTGTGTTATAAGTTTTATGAATAACAGCGTTTTTTAACTGCGTGATCACAGTATGTTAGCAGTAACAGTCGAAGATTTTTTATTATACTAGTATTGTTTTTTTAAATTTCGAAAATCAATTTATCTAGATTATGCGTTAATTTTTCTTTTTTTATATAAATTTCATTAAAGCTTTTGCTACTCATATGTCGACAACAACAATTATTTAAGCAATTCATGTTCATAAGAGCCTCGATGAATGCACGTTTGTGCAATAATGACCTGTCATCATAACCATCAATTTTTTACCCTACAGTTACTTGCCAACATCATCATAATCGTTAGCTTCGACACAATGAAACACAAACAACTCCTACACGCCGGCATACAACCCTGCTCCAAAATACTAAGCTACATTTTTAGCACACTTTCACCAAACATTTTGTTGTTGTGTGTGTATTTTTTATTCATCTCTCTTCGAAAATTCCTACACATTTTGTTATTTCGTTAGATTTTACTACTACATTTTCTTTAGTTCTTTCGCCCTCGATGATTTTGCTCACTGATTTTGTTCATGCTTTTTTTATTCATTCATTCATTCATTCATTCTTAACAATTACAATGATGCTGCTGCCTCCTGATGTTTTTGTATAGCGGCGAATAGCTGGATGGCTGTTGTTGGGTACCACATGAATTCCGGTAACTTTGGTGTATCGCACTGATGATACCAGCTACCGGCTGCTATTTTAATGGAGTGTGGTGCATTTCTTTGCTCATTCTTTCATTGTTTTGTTTACTTCTTCTGTGTTTTTCCTTTTTTTTCCTTTTTTTCCTTTTGGCATTCACCTCCTTCCATTTAATAAAAATATCAACATCTCATCAAGATTGTGTTGTGTGGGTGTTTTCTTTACTTTTTATTTAATTTGTTTTTTTTTTTTTTTTTTTTTGTGTGTTGTTGTAGTTGTTGTGTTACAATATTTTCGGTTCAAGGCATTTCCGCCTGGAATTCGTTATGTGGCAACTAGAGGAATTTGCTTGCAAGTGTTGCTGCCTGGGGAATCATTGGCTGCTGGGTTGGTTGCCTCTTCTTTGGGTTGTCTTGAAACTCCATGGTGGAAATTATATTTTGCATCGATAATTTTGGAAGTTTTTGTTGCTGTTGTTACCGAGATAGTGAAGGTAGCACACAGTCTTGTTGTTGTAGTCAAATATTTACCATCTTTTCAGTTTTGACTTGGACGATAAACCATGTTTTAAAATGTAATTTATTAATTTGTTTGTTCCTGTAAACCTCAATATTAGACAGAGTATATCCGGTGCTGTCTGAATCTGGCAGTGCATTATAGGTGTGGATTATGCATGGCATGTGGAACCTCCCGTTACTTTATATCAGTCTTATACGAGTTAAGGATTATATTTGGCCTTACATAAAACCAGTTTTACAGACCTTTTTTGGGTTTTAGATACCCGAAAAAATAACCTCAAAAAAATCTTGAGACTTACTCTCAACTGTCAAAATATTGATATTTACACAATATCTAGTGATAATGATTGAACTTAACTCATGTTGACAACATTTAAAAAAATATGCCAACATAGAGTATGTTATTGTTTAATATGTGTGTCAAAGCATACTTAACTGTCATATCAACTGAACAAAGACCTCATTCGAAAGATTTTAGCCCGATTTCGTATTAGCTCAAAGTAGCTCAATAAACAACAAAGCTAACAACAAAGTGAGTACAAGAAACAAGCACAAGCAAACAAAAGAAGTAAAATGAGAAAAATATACCAACCTTAGGGGAACATATTTTACCAAAACAAAAACAAAAAAAAAACACAAAAAATCCCAAAAAAAATAATGAGGGCAAACCATGTAACACATAAGCGAAAAACAAGAATTTGTGTCAAAATTGTGAATCACAAAAAAAAAAAAAATCAACATTTATACAAAGTGTGAAAAGCTAAAGAAAATGATGTAGGATCTTTGTTGTCATCAACATCAGTGGAACATCAATACCAGCAACACTGACAGCAGAAACAACAACACCAGCAACAACAAATGTATGGCAACAGATAGCAGTTGCTCATTTCCATGTTTTGAATTATTGCCAAAGTTAGATCCAAGGAATACGGTTTAGTGGAATGGAGCGAGGTTGAGTTACTTTTTTTTTTAAGAAAAATAAATATTCAGAATGATGTATGGAAAATACTGTCATTTTAAAGAAATTGTTTTTGTTTTGTCTGATGTCCTTGTAATACATAGTTCTTTATTTAGTGACAGTTGTTAATTTGGTCTTCAATGTTTGAGAGTGAAAGTGGAACTCATGAAAGTGTAAACACGCAAACTTCATTCTTCCAGTTAATGAAGAAAATAATAAACAAGATAATAAGATATATGTGTTGTGAATTGATTCATCACAAGAAGTCGGTATCGAATAATTTTGAGTTGTGACTGTTTTGTATTTAGTGTGCGACATGAAGTTTTCATTGGAAACTTGACATTTTCGAACAAACACTTCTTCAAGTCCTTCTTCAGAATATTTTTTCCTTTGAAGCACAATTTGTGTTGTTTAAAGAAGCTTTAAAAATCATATCGGGCAAAAAGTGGAATTAACTCGTGAACTTTTTTGAAGGATTATAACTTTCGAACTAGATTTTCAAGACAAGAATGCATCAATAAACTTAATTCTATATGCGGTAATAAGGCACAATCCTAAATAACGGTTGAAACTTGTATAATAAATTCTACTGGGATGTTGCCTCTATACAACTGATTTATATTTTGTAAAGATATAAAGCTGATATCACTGCAATCCAAGAAATGCGATGGAAGAGACAGAACATATTTACTACAGTGTCCATGCGGAGAAGCACGAGTTTGGATGCGGATTTGTAGTTGGTAAGAAAATACGGAATCCTGTCCTGCGATTTACTCCTGTCAACGAAAGACTTGCCATAATCCGCTTCAAGGCTACATTTTTTTTCCATTAACCTTGTACGCATTAGCGATGTACGCACGCTCTGATAGAAGAAAAAGATGACGAGACCAAAGAAAGTTTTTACGGAAGCCTTGAAGACAAGCGCTGCCCCCGTCGTGGCATTAAAACCGTGCTTGGAAACTTCAACGCCAAGGTGGGTAAGGAAAACATATTTGGTCCAACAGTCGGAAAGCTCAGCCTTCACGACAATACATCCGATAACATGGTTGTTAGTTACATTCAAGCATCTCAATATTCATAAGGTCACCTGGATGTCCCCTGATTAAAAAACACGCAACCATATCGATCACGTTTTGATTTTTTTTTATCCTACACAGAGAAAGCTAGACGTCGACAAACTGCAGTCAATACGGACAGCCGAAGCTTTTGCTATTCGAGTCGATCGTAACTCGTGCTGCTATGGAGATATACCCAGAGAAGAGGAGGGAAGTAAGATGCCTTTTCAGGCGAAAAAAATGAGAGGCAGAAATTCGTGCGTGCGAGAAAATTGAGATGCATGGCAACAGGAATGAGACTCGAAAATTTTTCGAAAAAATAAAACGCCTGGTCGATGGTTTTAAGACCGGAGCTCTTCCTACAAGGATGAAAATGGTGACATATCCAGAGTACACTGATGTTATGTAGGGAACACTTCTCTAGTCTTCTAAATGGCGACGCTGACAACAATACTGCGAATAGAGATGATATTCCGGAAACCCTAATTATGGATGACAACGTTGAAGTTCCACGGCAAGTCAATAACGACATCTTAACAGCTATATTTCGGCTTAAAAACAACAAAACCGCAGAAATCGATGGCCTACTGGCTGAGCTGTTTAAACTCTAATGCATTCACAAGCTTTTATGCAGAATATGATCGGAACAAGCTTTTGAATGCATTCCAGATGATTGGAACCTCAGTGTGCTCTGCCCAATTCACAAGAAAGACGATCCCACCATTTGCGCCAACTACCGTAGGATTAGCCTTCTTAATATCTTAATATAAGGTGCTGTCGAGCCTTAAGATTTTAGAAAAATATTGACTTTTTCGAAATTGATAGTTAAAAAACCGATTTATGACTAAAATATTCATATATTTTAGTTTATAAAATAGAAACTATTTCTGCAAAATAAAAACCGAACGATTAAAAGTAGAAATGGTAATTGCTTTACAAGTGAAAAAAAATTTGGTAGCAATACTTGGATTAGTTTTCGAGAAAAACGCGTTTAAAGCTTAAGAAGTAGTATATTTATTGATATTTCCTCGGACATTTGTGCTTATATTTAAAACTTTCTGAAAATATTATTGCAAAATTATATATTCGAAAATGTAGAAAAATGAAAAATTAATTTTTTGGTCGTCAAAAAACTTTAATGGGCCCTTAAAACATAAACATTTAGTCAACAAAAGTGACACTTACCTCCAAGTTCCGCATTTTCCTTATTTCGATCCACTTTGTGGCATGGAATAAAGCAAGTGCACCACTTTATGGCGGTTCAACACAAAATCATAGAACAAAACTTACAGCAATAACAACAACAACTAAAACAGTAAGTCGCGTGCGTCTTTATTAGTCTTTAACATTATTTCTGTTTTTTTCTCAGACTGCGTCTGAGTGTTTGTTGTGTTCGAATGAAATCTGTTTGCGAAACAATAAATGTTTCATTCCACTAGCAATACTAACAGCAATGATGGAGTAGGATCTCAAGGATATTCAAGGACTCTTAACGATTATTTGATTGTAAAACGCGCAGCTGTTTCAACATGCTTCATCATAAAAGTTCTTAAATTAAATTTGCACAAAAACACAGATGAATATGAAGACCGGAAGTTGAAAAAGTACCAAACGTTGGCTTGTTTTTAACATAATGCAGACACACTCAAAAATCCCACACTCACACACACACATACGCACTGCAAAACTCTACTCAAAAGCATCAATTTGCCAAACGCTCACGTTTTTGTCATTTGGTGCTGCTGCTGATTTCCATCAAATGTCGATGTCTGTTTGTTTTTATTTTGGTTTCTTGGTGTGTGTGCGAGTATAAATTACAACATAAAATCTTGAATTTGCTTTGACATTTATTGCCATAGTTGTTGTTGTTGTTGTTGTTTTGTGTAACTTCTTGGTTTTCATGGTTGTTGTGATGAATTAGCTGGCTTAAGTGAAGATTTAGGTATTATATTTAAATTTTGTAAATGTTTGTTTGTTTGTCTGTTTTTTTTTTATATTTTTGTTTTGTCTGATTGTCTGTTTGTCTGTTTGTGTATGTGCTGCTGGTATGTCTAACGCACACGTTTCATATTAAAAGCTCATCATTTTAAATTAAAGTTCTATGAAAAGCACGTCTAGCACGTTTTTAAATAATATGAAAAATTTTTCATAGCCAACATTCATTTAATTGTTTTTATTAGGCCATTTAACATATTTCAGCGGTAGCTTTTAGCATTTAAATTGAAACAGTTTGATAACAGTGTTACTATAGCGAAGCTCTTATAACGGTTTATTATCCTTTAATTTCATTTCTAGAAACCATTTCCGAAATTTTCAAACAAATCAATATCCTGAAAGAATGGTTATAGCTTGTAGCAAAACAGTTGGCGATTTTTCTGTGTGTCATATAATTTTCTTTAATTGCGAAAATTTCTTAAGATAAAAAGAAAAATCTTAGTATTTTCATGACTATGAGGCGGAACGACAAATTTTTTCTTAACATCGGAAATATGGTTGAAAGCACTGAGTTGCAGGTCTTTTGTAAACATTTCCATAGTTTTGGTACGAGCTATGTCATTATCGTCTTCCGTGCCACTATCTGAAATCTCTTTATAGCTCTCTCTCTCCCTCCATCTCTTCACTGTTTTGCACATCATCTTAAAAATCGCTAATTTCTTCCGTATCTATTTTCTATCTTAAAAGCTCATCTTTAATTGACTAAATTAAGATTATCACGCGCAAAGTTCTTTACGAGCATCATTTAAGTAGAGTTAATTTATGTACTAAATTTCATTCTTCTCAGAATTTGTTGTCTTTGTATCATTAAGTCACAGCTCTTTAATTCAAAGATGAACAGCATGATAAGAAATCTGACTGTTTCTTCTGTGAAACATTTGAGATAGAGTGTTGCTTGCAATAAAGATAACTCAACCTCAATTTGTGTGTATATCGGACTGTCTATTTATTTGTGCTCGTTTAATTAATTAGATGCTCGTTATTATTATTTTAAAGTATCTTGATGCTTGGAAATTACAAAAAGTTAACATATTATGCATAATTTTCAAACTATGCACGTTGTAGATGTGAAGTGGATATTGAATCATAAATTTAATTCATAAAATTGCTTAATATAGTATATATTAGAAATACTTTATGAATAAAATAACAAAACAAAATTGATTAAAAAGAATCCAGGTAGCATAAAGTGAGTATTCAGAAGAATTTACTAGGACACTTACTTCAATAAACTATTTATTACAACCACAGATATACGATTTTTATGAGAACAAAAAAAAAAAATAACCAATAGTTTGAAGACTTGCACCCTATTAACGGGTCCAAGGAGAGAACTTGGGCTACACACGAATACACCGGCTGGTATCAATAAATTCACCTGTTCAAAAGACTAACACCAGGCTTGAGTGTGAGGCCTAACAAAGCAGGGAAATACAAAATGACGCAATTCAGAGAACCACTCCAGTTACTAGGTATAGAATTATCAACTATAAAACTACAGCAAAAACCAAACTCTAAACTTTGACGATACTCGACACAAAATACTCTCTGATAATAAAATTCTCCACAGCAGAATCCAAGTGACTGAGTCAATCCTAGTCATAGATTCTCCCAAGCATGCCGTGGGTGACGATCACTTTTATTGTCTTCTACTTTTTTGTCTTCTACCCACTCTTTTGTTGATTTCTGCGATTCTGGTGTATAGTTGTGGATCCATGTTTCATTCATGGGCACTATTTTACCTTCGAATTTTTTTAAACATGTCCAATTATGGTTGAGAAGTGCGAACACGTTCATGTTTTTGATTGATTGTCAACGAACGCAGCATCTATCTTGCAGACAGCTTCAACATATCCAAATTTTTATGTAAAATTGAAACTACCAACCCACTTGATATGCATACGGCTGTATCATTTCAACCCAATTTTACAGCACATTTCCCATGGTTGCGGTTCCTATTTCAGCAATATTGTATGTGTTTTAATGACCAAATCGTAACCTGTTGGCATAACATCGTTAATTGTATGAAAAATGGTACATGGTTGTCGAATCCTGACCATATTTTTGTGCATTGTCAGCTTTGTTCCCAATCTTAAAACTCTAGCGGTTTAAATGACATTTTTTTAAGCGCCAAGACATTGTATTTGATAATTTGGATTTATAAGGGAGTACCACATAATCACATTTGTACCGAATTTGAAGTCCTTACTTTTCAAGAGTTCAATGTATTGGTTTTTAGGCCCAGTAGTTGTATTGGTTGCACCGCAACCTGTTTTTAATGACACATTTTTTGTGAGAGTTAGCTTTGTTAAAAGTATGTACGCTGAAAATATGAATCATGTATACGTTCACAAAAAGCCTACATGAATTTTGCGATCACTGATCAGGTGTACTTGTACATAAGCTCCAGGTATTTATTCATGGGTTCAGTGTATTAATACACAAGCCTATGTAAAATATAAAAATATGTTATGTTCTTGTAAGAGTGCCACATATTTAATTGCAAAAACAACAACACGCATGCTGGTAGCGCTAAATTCAAATTATTATCATACAATCATAAAAAAAATTTCATGTCACGGTGTTAGTGTTTGAACTGCTCCGAAACGGATAGCAAATTTTCGGTACAGAATAGTTTTGGAAGTAAGTCACGGAACATTTAAACTCAGAACGAAGCTATTATTTGGCGGTGTCCTGCTACTGGAAAACTTGAACAGGCATTGTACAAGGGGTGTGGCTCCGCCCATATAAGATATATTTTTTATTTTGAATCGCGTTGAAAATAACAGTCACGGATAAAAAAAACTCGGTTTGGAGTAATTACTTGGTGATATCCTAATACTCGTAAACTAAAACGGGTATTGGACAAGGGGTGTGGCTCCACCCATAAAACACAATTTTTTTATGTTTAATACCTTTGGAAATGATGGTCAAATAATATTGAAATTCAGAGTGGAGTTACTATTTGTTGATGGCCTTCTATTGGCCAACTGAAACAGGCATTAGACAAGGACGGCAGCAATGCGCCGGGTACCAGCTATTACAACAATACAGCTACGTGAAAGAAGATTGAAGCTGCAAAGAAAATTCGGTGAATTAAAACAATCATCAAAATACCAAAGTTGTTGTAAAGACTGGTTTTGTGTTTGTGTTCATGAGATGAGTGTACTCAGATAGTGATTTCAGATATAGTGATTTCAGATAACTCATACGTAAGGTCATGTATAAGTACACTATCTATATGTAATTTTTCATAAATATCAGAACCTAAGCAAAACAAAACACTTACATAAAAAAACAAAAACTCTCGTGTAGCAACGTACACGTGGCGGAAGTGAAACTTCTTTAACAGTAAGAAATAAGAGAGATTTTAGTGTGAAATAGAGAGTATCTGAAAAGAAATTCAATCAATACGAAATGGAATAATCATCTGCTGTTTCAATATTTGCATGCAGGGACCGTACCGGCTATGGTTTTAGTCGAAAGTGTCACATAATAACTTTTATCTCTTAATTTTTATTTTTTCCGACCAAAATAAAAGTTATTTTGTGCCTTATAGTTTTTCGGGGAAAAATAACAGTTACTTTTGACTTTTATTTTATCGGTCAAAAATAACAGGTATTTTCTGCGGTTTATTTTTTCGGTCAAAAATCTCAGGTAATTTATATTTGTTCAAGTCATTTTACCGACTAAAAAAATTTTGATACCATTATTTTCATCTCATCGGTCAGACATTTTACACATGGTGTCAACAGTTCAATCTCTCAAGCGGTCTTTAAAAAAGCACAAATCGCTTGATATTTTTGACCGAAAAAATTAAAGTCACTAAATAACTGCTATTTTTGACCGATAAAATAAAAGTCAAAAGTTATCTTTGTTTTTCCTCGAAAAATTTAAAAGCAAAAAAATAACACTTAAATTTTAACTTTTGAGGCATTTTGAGTACATTTGTAACATAATGGTATATTTGAAAAAGTCTTTCAACAATTTTTTTCATTTGAAAATTGCAAAATAACAGGTATTTTCAGTTCTTGTTTTAGTTCAGTTATTGTTTTAGTTGCTTTCGGATGTTTTCTCAACATTTCAACTTTTTGCATAGCATTTGCATAGTGCTCATTGAAGGAGCCTCCGAAAGCACAGGCAAATCTTGTTGATTATTACCTCCTGCTTCCTGATCATAATAATTGCTATGTTGAGTGAGGGCCTCGTAAAGCAGCGAATGTTGATTGTTGATTGTATCAACTTGGTTGGCTATAAAACTTTGTTGAGATGATGGTTGAGTTCCAAAATACATTTTTACAAAGCATCAGTGTGTTTTTTTGGGTATTTGTTCTTTGAAGATTCACCAAAACACACTGATGCTTCGTAGAAATGCATTTTGGAACTCAGCCGATGTTGCAATCACCTTACCTTCATCATAAGTTACAGACCCAGCTGCGGCTGCATTCTTAAGATCTATAATTCGCTGTTTATATTCACGAACCCGTTCTGCTCCTGTTTTAGCCATTTTTTCTTAGCTTTGAGACTTTTTTGGCTGGCAAAAACTATTCTCGGCAGTCTTAAATATTGCACTTTTAACACTTTTTGCTTTTAATATTATATTGAATTAACTGTTTTTTGCATGTTGTCAATCATCTGTCAAGTTTTTGATCACAACCAACGAAACAAATTATGCTTTAAGCCTATCCCTATGCCTAAATATTTTCGTTTGAAGCTTAAAGAAATAAATTTTTCGTGCATACTTTTCGTATGAAAAGTACTGTAACGGACATAATGTGCGCGTTCAGTTTTAATTACATTTTGTTTGCCTGTTTATCAGGTGTCTACATGGCGTAAAGGTGTAGATTCCGACTCTTGAGGGTTCAATTATCGCTAGCGGCTATCATTTTTTGAAAATTTTGATATAAATTGAAAACGTTAGCCTAGCGTCATGAATATGAGACCTTGAAATTTCACTCGCCGCCAAAGAAGTTTCACTTCAAAATATTATGATCGTCGCTTTGGCGTGGAAATCCCAAAATGTACATGGGTTGTATGAATTTTGGTTACCAAGTTCATGAAGTAGTTCACAATTTTGATGTATACACTGAGAAAAAAACACATACCTTGCTCCGGTAAAAAATTTCTCTATTTTTGCAATAGCAATTTTCTCTTTTTCAAATAAAATTTTCTTCAATTAGAATAAATTTTCACATTTTCGAAGAAATATTTCTTTACTTCTAGGAAATGGAAATATTTAAATGTCTCTAATAATGATAAGTATTTTTCTTGCACAAACAATTTCTCATTTATAGAGAAATTTTATTGAAAATGAAAAACTTTTCTTATATTTTGATAAAAAATTCACTATGAGAAGTATTTTCCTCAATAAAAACAAATATTTTCTCAAAAAAAAAAGTATTTTTCTCTAAAAACGATATATTTTTCTATTTCATGGAACCTTTTTATCATTTTTAGAGAATTCTAAGTATCGCAATTAGATAATAGCATTCTCTGGAGCAAAGTCTATACCATTTTTCTCTAAATATGATGCCTTTTTTATCATATTCCGAGACACTTTTTTCTGAGTGTATGTACATGATATTGACACTTATCAAATGAACTACCCTTGTATTTTTTTTTTAATGGCATTTATGAAATTTGCTTTTTGGTTAATGTATCTTGTGCACAAACTCTATGAACTTTAAATTCTAGTTTGCCCTTGTATTTGTTCATGGATTATATGAATTTTAAACACAAAATTCATAACGGAGTTAAACCTAAACCTGAAAGGTCAGGTCAAGGTTTTTAACGTATATAACGAAGCGAGTCCGGTATAGAAAAGTATATATATATTCTTGATCAGGGTCACCTCGTGAGTTGAGCTATACTAGTCCGACCGTCCGCCTGTGTGTTGTCCGTAAGCACAGGATAAGAAGAAGGAGTTGAGATAATTGGATGAAACTCGGTACACATAGTGACATGGGCCCAAGGATCTGCACTATTGAATATTTATAGAATCCGCCCATGGGCACGCCTACCTCCCATACAATGCAAAAATTGAAAACTGTATAACTAAGCTCATAATTAACTTACAGTAATAAAATTAGGTATGTATGTACTTTATATCAAAACAAAGATGTCTTTGATGGACACGCCCATTTCCCATACAACCTAAAAATTGAGAACTCAATATGTAAGCTTCTGTTCAACCTACCGAGATAAACTTTGGTACGTATGGTTGTTTAGCAAAACGAAGATGTTTTGAAAAATGGACATCATATGCCTACCTCCCATACAAACCAAAAAATTTAAAACTGCATGAATAAGCTTATGTTTGTCTTAAAGAGATCAAATTTGGTATGTATGTATTTTATACTAAAACTAAGGTGTGTTCGAAAATTGAGCGTAGTCCGTTCACTAATACGCCCACCTCCCATACAACCCACAATAGTGAAAACACTATAAGGGCATTTACATGTGAGCTACAGGAATAAAACTTGTTATGTGTAAATTGTTCATCAAAATTTAAATTCATATAAAATATGAGCTTCATCCACCCACGGACACGCCCATTTTTATACCCCCACGCGTACTGCGTAAGGGGTATATTAATTTTGTCACGACGTGTGTAACGCCCAGAAGGAGGCGTGGTAGGTATAGAAAAGTATATATATTCTTGATCAGCATCACCACCCGAGTTGATTTAACCATGTCCGTCTGTCTGTCCGTTTGTCCGTCTGTCCGTCTGTCCGTCTGTCTGTCTGTCGACACGATTTCAGCCGTAATTTTCAAGCTATCGTAATGGAACTTCATATTTAAGTTTTTTTTTAAAAAGCAAAAATCAAGTTCGAGAATGGGCTAGATCGGATGAAAACCACGCCCACCTCCCATACGACCTCAATAACGAAAACTTTATAAAGAGGCTAATATTAAAGGTACAATACTGAAACTCGGTATTTGTGTATTCTATGTCAAAACTGAGGTGTGTGTAAGAAAAATGGGCGTTATCCACCCACTTACACGCCCATCTCCCATACAACCCCAAAATTGAAAACTATATAAAAAGACTTCTGTGGAAGCTAAATACACAAAATTAGGTATTTATTCATTTTATATTAAAACTAAGGTGTGTTAGAAAAATGGGTGTCATCCACCAACGAACACGCCCACCTCCCATATAACCCCAAAATTTAAAACTATATAAATAGGGTTTTATCAAAGCTAGAAAAGTAAAATTTTATATATATTCATTTTATGTCAAAACTAAAGTGTCTTAGATGCAATAAAATTATGCAATTGCAAACATTCGCTATTAGTTATGAACATATTTTTTTGCATAACTCTGCACCACTTGTTGCAAAACTAAACACAGCTGATTTGCAAAAGAAATAAAAACAAAAAAATCTCAGCTTTAAATATTTTAATTTTATTCCAATGCAATATAACAAAATTTATTTCTTTGATTTTGCATTCTTAAACATTTTTGACACTTGAGCTTGAAATCTAGTGTTGCATGTTTGTAGCATTTATATCCTACATGCCTTAGGTGTTGCAGATTTGCAACAATGTAGCAAGTGCAAACGTGTGTATTTTGTTAGTGTAGTGCAAGAATATGCAATAAACTTTTGCAAATGCCACTCATGCAAGACCATTTGCGTCAGATCGTGAACTCCACTATTACACGGTTAAAAATGTTAGACTAGTTTTTAATCCAAACTTTGGTTTAAAGGAATTTTTAATCCTAAATGTACTATTTTTTATTCCATATTTTAGTTTAATTTTTTTTAATCCGAAAAAGTTCAAGTTAAAGACTATTTTTGGACTACAAAATTTGCATTAAGGTAGTATTTTCAGGAAAAAGTATTTATGTTATAAAAAAGCTTAATTACAATACAGCAATGGCAGTGGCAGCCACAGTATTCTTAAAATATCAGCTGATCAATGCCACTGCTACTGACGCTGCCAGTGCCGTTTGTAATTCAGGTATAAGATTAAAAACTACTACTACTATGAAATTTAAGCTAAATATAATTCTAAATGTTGTTAAAGCATCCGAAATTTATTTTTAATTAAATGAAACAAATTGTTTATTAAAATCTGAACCAAAATATTATTACATACATTATTACAGTAAACAGTGTTAAAACCTTTGTGGATTAAATAGTAATCCTCTTCGGGTTACAATATTTTAAACTTTTTTGGACTAAAATCTAGTCTTTTTTGCATTATAATATTTTTAACTTTCTGAGGATTAACAATTATTCCTTTTTGGATTAAGAAATTTTAAGCTTTTTGCGGATTAAAAATAAATCCTTTTTGGATTGAAAAATTTAAAACTTTTCATTGGATTAAAAAATAATCTTTTTTTGGTCGTGTCCTATATGTAATCCAAAAAAGTTTAAAATTTAGTCCAAAATTTTTAACCGTGTATGTATGTATCTTGTACACACACTATATGAACTTTAAGCACTAGACTCATGAAATATTCACTGAAATCAATAGGATTTCATGAATTGATAAATTGGTCACTGAACTGAAATATTTGAATGTGTTTCATGGTTAGCATGCAGAGATTTAAAATGATTGTAATCCTTTTTGATTTAGTGTAGTCTTAGGGATAGTTACCTATGTTCCCAATATTAAATTAAAAAAAAAATTTTCATTTTAGTCCTTGATCCATCCGGATCTACCGAGATTCGTTCACTCACATCCATTGACTCCGTTGGTCACGGTCTTGTTTTTTGCTGCCATTCAGATTTGCTTCATTTAAAGATCAAATGGATAATTTTTTTGAAGACTCTACGTTTTCCAAGAACAAAGGTTTCATTAAGAACCTCGAATAAAAAGTCATGTCCTTTTATTTATTACTGATTAAATTTAACAGTCAATGATTCTCTTTTTTCAAGTTTTCCAAAGGCATCAACAAACAAATAAATTTTAAGCTTTTAATTGTTATTTTTACAAAAGTCAGCTATAAAATTTAAAAACTTTAAAATTTATATGTTTTTCTATTACTTTACATAACATAATCGCTATATTTGAACCATCACTCAATTTCAATTCAATTTCCTTCCTTGCAAATAACAACTACATGCCTTTATATCTACCAAAAAAATAAAAAAAAAAGAATAAAAAAAGAAAATAAAATGATTTTCTGCTGTTAAATTGTAGCTTAACGATAGCAGCGTACAAATACATTTAGTGCTTTTACAACAACAACAAACGCATGAGGAGCAGGATAAGAATGTTACCCACACAAACATATTTTTGCATTATACAGCAAACTGGCATATGTCCAAATAACAAGGGAACTGACACTGGTGGGGGGGAGCGCTGACAATGGTGTTGTTGCTGTGGTTGTGATGTTTTGCGAAAAACGAAGTGGAAGCAACCACTTGAATGTGCTACTTTTTAGAATATCAATACAGTAATAAATAAAAATATGGACCATTGTTTGTGGCATGGTTGTTAGACGGAGTAGCTGGAGTTGCGTTGTTAGCATTGGCAGCCGAATCGAATGCTAGATGGCGTTGCTATTGCTTTTAGAAAGTGTGGCCAAGCAAAGAAAGGAAGTGATTTTTGGTGTGTGTATAGATGTGTGTGTGTGTGTGAGTAAATAACTTGTTTGGCTAGTAGTGGTTGGAGTTATTTGTGGTTAGCTGGAATGTAGCTGACAGTGACTGTGGCAGTGATACAAATAAGAAATGATAAAGTATGGCAAGAAAATAAAGAAAAAAAAAACCAATGTGGCAGGCAACAAGAATCTTAGTATGCAGTAATGGCCGATAAAATATGTTTTGAACTATGCTGTTGTTGTTGAAACAATTTTGGTCGCTATTCAATGGTATCTTAAGAGTAGTAAAAGAAGTAGTATTTACTGTAGTCTTTGAACTAATGAAAGTAGTTTTTGTGAATAACTCCGTTTGAAAAACCTAAACACCAGATCGACAATCATGTTTCTGTATTTATCGTTCCCACTAGACTCACACACACACACATACACACTCAAAGACAAAAGCAACACACTTACGCCACATGCTAGCAAATTGTTGCCTCAAACTATGCTTCGGAATTTGTTTGTTTGTAAAATATACAAAATTATTACTTTTTGGCTTCCTTGCTTGTTTGCTTATGTGTGTGTTTGTGTACGTTTGCTTGATATGTGTGCGCCTGTGTGTGTATGTGTGTTATTAATGCCGCAAACAGCATAACTGCCAATTATTATGAAAGTGTGTGTGTATATAAGAAATTACCAAGTTTTAATTACACAAAATGAAAATTTATAATGTACCACTTGCAGAAGGTTTCAATAAATTTGATACCAAGAATTTCCATAGAAATATCACAATAAATGAATGTAGTTTGAAAAGAAAAAATGTTGCAAAATATTACCCGGTTGAGGGTGTGTGTTTGTGTGTATGAGTCTGCATTATGAATTGTATAACATTTCTAATGTGATTGTGAGTGCTTAGCAAGAAACTGAAAGTGCATGAAACTGAAATTAAAGCATAGTTTTCAGAGTGATTTCTGCAGTTGTAAACACTAGCTTTTTAAAATCTTACGTTGTTGTTGAAAAATACTTGAATCTTTTATAAGCATAGTAAAAACCAAAGTACATTTTTAAAGGATATTCATTCCTTAAGCAGTTTAAACATTTCCATTTTTTTTTTTTTTTGAGTTAAAAGAATTTAAAAATAGAAACCACTCAGATGTGCTAGACTATATTTGCATTTCGTAAAAAACAAATAAACCATGGTTATACTATTCAAAGTTTAATTGGTTAAGACTGTGTAATGAAATTTTAATATAACTGTCATATCACTGTCGTAAGTCAGTAAGTAATTTATCTTGAGTTTTTTCATTCAAGTTTCAAGAAAAAGATAATAAAATGTGTTGTAATAACCTATTTTTGCAAGAAAATGACCCCAAACAATAGGTGAAAATAACCACAAAGTGGACTTTGGAAAAAGTAAAAATTGTTTGGATTGACAAACACCGTCGCCCGACCTGAATTCGATCGAAAGGCTATGTAACATATTGAAGAGAAAATTAGATGGAGCAATCAGTTGTCGAAATAAAGTCGATGAGCTTAGAATAATTGCACCTATAGTAGCAATTCCCAATAGGGAAAGGTCAAAAGATACACGGAGAGAAAAAAATGGGCTAAAATCAAGCTAAAAGCATTTGTAATTGAAATTAGCTCAATAGATCCCATCAATAGAGCCTTAGAAACCACCTCAAAACATGCTATCCATGTTCGCAGTTTATGCCAGAATTTGGGCATGAACATTTTTATGATTAAATTATAATTGCTTTATTTGTTTCAATCTGAAAAGTGTGAGGAATTAAAATTTTGAATAAATTTTAGACCACAATAAAATTTCATAACAATAACAAAAACATCGAAAACATAAAAAAAAAAAAACAAATTGGCTATTTCAGCCCTTGAAAGGACTTTGCCCGAGCGTCTTATGATGAATTGTGTTGTGTGTGTTATTAAATGTTTGCACACAATTGACCGAGAACTGGACCTACATGTTTTATGCCGACTCCGAACGGCTAAAGTTCATGTTCTCAAGAAGCTTTACATGGCATTATTTACTCTCTGAGGTTTGCCATTGTCTGCAGAGAGGTGGTGACCGATCAGAAAAATTTTTTATTGAAAAAAACTTTTCGCCGCTGCTGGGGATCGAACCTGGGCTCCGAGCATGCTAAGCCACACACTTAACCTGCATGCCACGGTCACCACGAAACATCACACCAACAACAATAGTAAACTTGTAAAGGGTGTTTTTTTAAGAGCTTGCTGATTTGAAATTTAAATAAAGCACATGCCAAATTATGAAATGGCCAAAAAAATTTATTTATTTGGTAGATAATATCTTGGCATTTAACATTTAAATATAATTTCGGGCATATGGCCACCACGACTATTTTGCACAAAGATCATTCTGGAGGTCCAATTTTTGACCACCTTTTCAAGCATTTCAGGGCGTATTTCAGCAATGACACGTTGAATATTGGTTTCCAAAGCATCAATCGTTGCTGGTTTATCCACATAAACCAATGACTTCACGTATCCCCACTAAAAATAATCAAGTGGCGTCAAATCACACGAACGAGGAGGCCAATTCACCGGTCCATTTCTCGAAATAATGTTGTCGTTGAAGTCGATTGTTTCGCCGCAGTAGGACAAGTGCTACCATCCTGTTGAAACCACATTTCGTCCACATCCATATCTTGAGTATTTGGCAACAAAAATTCATTGATCATGATTCTGTATCGATTTCCATTCACGGCAATGCGTCGTCCTTCCTCATTTTTAAAGAAATAAGGACCGATGATTCCACCAGCCCATAGACTGCACCAAACAGTTCATTTATTGGGATGTATTGGTAATTCTTGAACGGCGTGTGGATTTTCTTACTGACTGAGTAGAAACGTCACTTTAAACCAGTGATCGGCACACATGAAGCACATGCTTTGCCAAAACTCTCACGTATTTTCATGCTCTTTCTCTTACGCGACAAGCAAATATTGGCGAAGCAGCATTGTTTTGAATAATATGCAATTTTTTGTCTCACTTTCACTTGCAGTCTCATTTTTAATTTTGCCGACCACTGCTTTAAACTGCCAAAACAACTGTCAGACAATAAAGTAATCCACATTGAAAAAAAACCTCATAAAAAACACCCTTTACTAAACAACATCAATAAATCAACAAAAAATAACATCGGTTTAACAATAACAACAATTATAATAGCAACGCATGAGAGCCCGAACAGAATCAAAGCGGCTGACGGCTGGCGGTCCTCTCTCGGCGAGGTGAACTGAAAACACGTCTACAACAAGAGCGGCTGGCGGTTGTCAGAAGAGAGTTGCATTTTGTTACATTAGAGGTGCAATTAACAGATAGGGGTGCAACAGACCGACAACATGATAAACATAGAATGAAAAAATGTTGACTTATTCAATTAAGTTTATGAAGAAAATTTATGAAAAAAATTTTTTCGTATATTGTTGCGAAATCTCATAAATGTAAAGCAGATACAACAAACAAAACGCCAGAATATACTAAAAACTACAAAAATTACATTAAACACAGCCAATTCTTAGCAACAATATGGCAACATTTATGTTACTCAGAGAGAGAACCGCCAACCGCCATAGAAAAAATAGAAAATATGCTATTATGCATAGTACAACAAATAAGTTAGCTGCAGGGCTGAGAGCCGAAAGTCAGAACTGTCAAAAAATACTGAACGAAATAGAGCTACAAAACAAGACATAAAATAATTTGTATTGAATTTTATAATTCTGACTCTGAGAGAGAGAGGACTGATAATCCTGCAGCTACCTTGTTTATTGTACTATGAGTCCGAACAGAACCAAAGTGGCTGACGGCTGGCGGTCCTCTCTCGGCGAATTGAGCTGAAACACGTCTACAACAAGAGCGGCTGGCGGTTGTCGGAACAGAGTTGCTTTTTGTCACTGTAGTAGTACAATTGATATATAGGGGTGCAACAGACGGACAACATGGTTAACATATATGAAAAAATTTTGACTTATTCAATTAAGTTTTCATCAAAATCCGTTATGAAGAAAATTATATCGTATATTATTTCGAACACACACATAAAAAACAAAACGTCCGAATATACTAAAAACTAAAAAAAATTACATTAAACACAGCCAATTCTTAGCAAAAGTATGGCAACATTTATGTTAATCAGAGAGAGCCCGAACAGAACCAAAGCGGCTGACGGCTGGTGGTCCTCTCTCGGCGAATTGAGCTGAAACACGTCTACAACAAGAGTGGCTGGCTTTTTGTCACTGTAGTAGTACAATTGATATATAGGGGTGCAACAGACGGACAACATGGTTAACATATATGAAAAAATTTTGACTTATTCAATTAAGTTTTCATCAAAATCCGTTATGAAGAAAATTATATCGTATATTATTGCAATTTCACATAAATATAACACACACATAAAAAACAAAACGTCAGAATATACTAAAAACTAAAAAAAATTACATTAAACACAGCCAATTCTTAGCAAAAGTATGGCAACATTTATGTTACTCAGAGAGAGGACCGCCAGCCGCCATAGCAAAAATAGAATAGATTCTATTATGGCGTTTTTCCGTCGCGGATTCAACCAGCGAATTCGTTTTTGCCAACTACATACATTTTCATGTATTCTGCTGATCGGCGAATCCGCCAGCTGTCAGCCGTTTTTGTTCTGTTCGGGCTCTGAAGAAAAAATAAAAGCGCGCTTTGAACAGCAATAATTACAATAGCAAGACAAGCAGCAACAACAACAACAGCGGTGCAATAATATATTAACAAACATAAAATCAAGCATAATAACAAAAACAACTGTTTAGAAAATCAAGAAAAACACGTTGCTGCAAGAATTGCGCACGTCACCAACCAACGGCATGTAATGCAGGCACACGCAATTAGAACAACAATGCTAAGCACGCCCCGAAATATGAACAATAACAAAACCATAACACAATAACAACAACGTAGGCGAACCAGAGCTTTGGCAAAGCTAAGAAGAAAACACGCGACTTAGGGACAACAACAAGAAACTGGTGCACAGTTAGATGTGCAAAAAATTCGATGAGGAGTTGCACAAACAAGATTCCGTTGGTAAGTGCAGCGATTTTGTGCTATAAAACGGGAAGCTGAAGACAGAATCGATCTCTTTGATCACTGATCGTAAAAGGTAAGACATCCCTTCTTAGCCTTTATTACGTTTTTCGAGCTTTTCAGCGGTTACCCTAAAACTAAATAAAACTGTATGTTTCGGGTTTCGAGCTTTTCTAAGTGGTTATCCTAGTAAAAAAAAAAGAAAAACAAATTTGCTATTTCAGCCCTTGAAAGGACTTTGACCGAGCTTCTTATGATCAATTGTGTTGTGTGTATTATCAAATCTTTGCACACAATTGACCGAGAACTGGACCTACATGTCTTATGCCGACTCCGAACGGCTTAAGTTTATGTTCTCAAGAAGCTTTATATGGCATTATTTACTCTCTGAGGTTTGCCATTGTCTGAGAGAGGTGGTGACCGATCCCGGTCTAGCCATGGTCCTACGCTTTTACCTTTCTTTAATTCTTTCCTCATTTCTTATCAACTGAAATTAAAACTTCATCAATATATACGACTTGGGAAGTTGTAATTGGTGGTAGAGATGTTTGTGGAATGAGATTGCTTGATAACTCGGATTGACTGAGATAAAGGCATAACACTTGCCTCAGATTCAAATTCGAATGTTGATATAGCACTCCGCAACACTAGAACATTCTACACTTGATTCTCTTGATTTCCCTTTCTCTCCTACTTATCTATCTCCCCATTTCCGAACCAAGGCAGACTTGACTGAATAGGTTTGACACCTGAAATCCTTGGTTCAAAGCTAAAAAAAAAAAAAGAAAAAAAGAATTTTTTTATAGAAAAAACTTTTCGCCGCGACTGGGGGTCGAACTCGGTCTCTAAGTATGTTAAGCCACACACTTAACCTGCATGCCATGGCCACCACCCTAGTAGAACTAGATAAAACTGTACGTTTAGGGTTTCGTGCTTTTCTGAGCGGTTACCTTAGTACAACTAGAGAACAATTTTTATTTCGGGTTTCGAGATTTTCTAAGCAGTTACCCTAGTAGAACTAGATAAAACATTATGTTTCAGGTTTCGAGCTTTTCAGCGGTTACCCTAGTATTACTATAACATAATTCCGTAAAATGTGAGTGCGGAACGCTTGATTTTTTTTAAAAAAATTTCATAGCATATTTTTAGGCATTTTTGTTTTGTGATTTATTGAAACTTCAAAAAAGTTTTATATTTTTTCATTTTGAAAATTTCAGTTTTATAAAAAATTTTTAAACTTATTTCGTCGCATCTACTATGGTTTCCGTTTTTTCTTTAAGGTATTTTATAAATATTTAGAACTAAAAATGTGTATTTGATGCTGATTTTTAATTCAGCTTTAAGAAAGTCAATTTTTCATGGTTTTTCCTTCCGGAAAACCGGGGCCGTCATTTTTGAAGGGAAAGAACTAGTTAATACATAAAACTGTATGTTTCGGGTTTCGAGCTTTTCTAAGCGATTACCCTTGTAGAAATAGATAAATACTGGAACCAGTAGTGAGATTCTAGTCTTTCTAAGCGGTATCTCAAAAATCCCACCTAATTTACGTAAATCCCAAAAACTTTCACAAGTCAGCAAACGGAGCGAAAACGGAGGATCGAGACAACGCAGAACATCGCAGGACATATCATGACAACCGAAAGTATAAAAGTAATAGTATCATAATAAAAGTTGAACAATAATAGTTAAATAATATAAATGAAAAAAAAAAAATAAATTTGTAAGAACCTTAATTATAGGTAATATTAAATTAGTGAATTTAAATAAACAATAAAATCGTTATAAGCTTAAAAGAAAAACTTAAATGCTTTTGGTCTCAAATATATAAATATTTTTGTACAGAACCCTGGGTATCCGGCGAGATATGCCTCGGCTTAAAAACTTCGTTACAAAAGTTAATTTAAGAAGCAACAATACCAGGCTTCTTTTCGTCGTTTTACCTTTGAACGGTTCCTTTGTTGCTGGACGTTATTCGTGTCGCTTGTTCTCGTGCTCGTCATGTTGCTTGTTTACCAAAATATCATAAATTGGACACAATTTGGCGTATTAATATGGTTTGTTTTTGTATTTATTTGAAAATATTGTTGAAATTTGACATATTTAAAAAAAACATTCCCAATATATCTTAGATTGGGCACATATGGTCATATTAATTTTGTTTACTAACAATCTATAAATGGCAGGCACTGGTCACAAATGAGCATGTTTTTTTATAAAAAATGCCAAAATTTTATAAATTGATTACAAGTGAGCATATTAATTTTTTGAGAAACAATCCAAAAATTTCTTATATTGTGCACATGTGGGTATATTAATTTTTTTATAAAAAATCCAAAAATCACATAGATTATAAACAAATGAGCGTGTTTATTTTTTGATAAACAATTACATTAGGGCTTGCTATCTAGAATATTATGTCTAAATGGGGTAAAAAACCGTTTTTCTGAAATACAGAAAATAATAATCTCTTTGTGGGAATGTTGATTTTATGTTTTTTGTTCAAATAGTTTATGTTTGGTTCGAAGTCAATATATCATGTCGGCGTGCGACAAGCCGACATTCACTTTGGGCAGTTGCATTACGACCTTCAATAATAAAAACAAAAAATTGAGTATGTAATTTTAAAGCCTTTATAAATTTTTGACTTTTTTACAAATTGAACCAAATCATAATCTTCTACCCCCTTAAAACCCATGTCAGTGATAAGTTAGAAAAAAACTTTCAAAAGGCAGATATACAAGTGCGTTTTTTTAAATTTCTCTTTCCAGAATCTATTCTTAGAAGGCTGTTATTTTGGAAAAAAATTTAAAATTATTCTACAGCGCCATTCAAGACAGAACGTTAAAAACCAAGAAAAAATGTATCAAAACAGAGCAAGACTTAACAAAGCTAAAAAACATCCATGTTAAAAAACAAACCGAAAAGTAGCCTATTTTCAGCCAAAGCCTTGTAAGCCATTCAAGGAACATTTTAAGTGTTCTAAGCGTTTAAAGAGGCAGAAGAAAAATTGCTCCATAGAGAATTTAATGCGCTTTATATTTCTACACTACTATTATTACTAGTTCTACTACTACCACCGCTGCTTCTATATTTTACACACACCGCAGCAGACCAGTTGTTAAGAGTTGAATTATGAGTTTTGAAAAATTCGGTCAAATTCAATGGGCCGTCGTGCATGGGCGAGCAGGCAATAAAAGTAATTGCCGTGGGTTAACAAGTTGGAACAGTAGTAGTAAGGAAAAAAATAGCATTGTTGTTGTTTTTTTTTTAAATAATATATGGGCAACAAGCGGAGTGCTGATGTTGAAAAATTTTGCTTTAGGATATGATGGATATGAGGTTTTTAGTAGGAATGGGAAGCAAATATAAAGTAGTTGTTGAAATATTATATCTAGTTTTAGCTTTGTTAAGCTATTTA
This sequence comes from Tetanocera ferruginea, assembly GCA_958299015.1. Classification (NCBI taxonomy): domain Eukaryota; kingdom Metazoa; phylum Arthropoda; class Insecta; order Diptera; family Sciomyzidae; genus Tetanocera; species Tetanocera ferruginea. The sequence goes on from OY282641.1 coordinate 139,375,549, forward strand.
GCTTTGTTTGCCAATTCAATTGGCAGTTGAAGTAGATTAGGTGAGGTAAAACACAATGATGAGAGATGAAATTTATGCGCTGAAAGCAAATATTAAAGGTTTCCATTGATTATAATTTTCTTTCAAAAAGTTTTCTATTGATTTTCGGTTTTATTTGGTTTTGTAAAGATTGAAAAAAAAAACAGAATATTTGCTATGGTAAATGAAATAATTATTTATTTATAAATGATTAAGTAATTACTAATTGTTGGGTACACAATTAACAATTACTTTAATTGCTATCATTTGATTGAAAAACAATTTAATTTTGCCCAAAATTGAATAATAGTACAATGCTACGATGGGTTTGATCTAAATAAATTTTCATTGCATACTTTCAGGCTGCTAGTTTTTGCCAGATAGCAAAGCTTTAAAAGTTTAAAAAGCCTTGTAATAGCAAGAAACAGTTTGAGTGTTATAAGGTGCGGCGAATCACGTTTGTTTTTTATATATTAAGATTTTTTTTTTATATGTAACACATTTTCTTCATACAAACACATTTTAAGTCTTCACTTATTTCTGGTGTTTAATTTGGATTTTGACCTTTGATGTATTCAGAGACTTATAGTAAAATTGTGTGACAAATATTTCTGTGGAACTTTTATAGACCTGCTTTAAGGGGAATTTTTGCTATTTTTCACAAAGGAACAAAAAATACCCATGCATTGTATTGTTAGAGAGTCAGAACGGCTGTAAATGTGTATTTTTTTTTTTGTCCTCAATGCTAGAATTCGCTGTTGGAACCTTGTTATTTTAGTTTTGTGTTGAACATTGCTAATAGAGGAGGTCAAAAACTATTGGATGTTTGGTTCAAAATTGGGTTGACATGATGTACTAATGCAGGATTAGCCCAGGCAGTCATTGAGTTCAGTAGAGTGGATCGGTCGCTATAAAAAAAATTTAAAAAGTGCGCCCTTTAATTTAAGGATGAGACAGCTCTAAAAATTACGAAAAGTATTTTTGACACCCGAAAATCCTGAAAAAAACTATTTTTTTTTATAACTTTTTATACAAATACATTTTCCTCTTAGAGCAAATGAGGTGAACTCATTTTGAAGAAGTTTAATTTTATGAGAAAAAAATCGAGTTCCGTGGAAAATGAAGATAACAGGGTGTATCGGTTAAATATGACTTTGTTAGTCCTATATCTCTGAGAGGAACATGCAGTACTAATTATGCCTTTTTAAGCAGCATATGCTATAGAATCTTATAAAATTTAATAATTTTTAAAATAAATTTTGAGCGTAAGTCTAGTTTTCACATATATCGGCACTACGATCAACAATTATACGGAATTATACTTGGTGTCTGAAATAAAAGTTTAGTTCGAAAAAATAAAAAAAAATATATTTTCTATACGGTGATATTTTTAAAGTAGGGAGAAAAAACTCCCTTTTAGCAAGAATCTTTTGAGACTTGCTCAAAAAAAATTTAATATGAATCCCCATAAAAAAGTATTCAGTTGTGAAAATTCCAGCAATAACTTAATTTTTCTTAAGCTTTTTTAGATAACAGGGTGTTCCAAATTATTTTTGCGTAATATTTTTTTTTTAAATAAAAAAATACTTAAATTTATTTGAGAACATTGAATTAAATTAATTTTTGACCTTTCAACTATTGCAATATTTTTATTAACATTAATTTAATTTGATGCCTTTTCGTTTGTCATAAAGTATTTTTTTGTGTTTTTTTACACAAAAAATTGTACACAAAATTAATTTGGGACACCCTGTTGTCAAAATAAAAAAAATGTATAATGCACCCACAATTCAATACTTTTTGGTAGGGTGCCTATTAACATTTTTTATAACAGGTTTTAAAAGATTCTTGCTAACAGGGAGTACACTGTAAAAATATTTTGCTTTCTTTATCAACTTAACTAGTCTTATTTTGGAATTAAGTATGTAAACTGTTGTTCTTCCAACCCGATCTGTTTTAAGTTTTCTTCTTAAAGGGTGTTTCAGATATCATTTAATTGTTTGCAGAATTAAAAAAATGTAAAACTTTCTTATAAATTAACATATTGCAATGGTTGAATTTTAACTTAAAATTAATTGTAAACAAAAAAATTTGGAACACCCCGTTGTCTTAGAAAAAAAATTATGAAAAACTAAGATCTTGTTACAATCCTCACAACTGCATTCTTTTTTCTAGGCTTCCCATTAAATTTATTTTGACTATAGCTAAAAAACTTGCTTGCTAACGAGGCGTAGACTGTAAAAATAAAACAACATTTTTTTTTTTATTTTCTCAACCTAAACTTTTATTGCAGACATCGGCACGTCAATTTTTTTCTTCGATCCGGTCTAGTGTAGGTAGCTTAACAAGAATTTCGAGGATTCGAAAACAAATCTTTTGTGCCTTGACTTTGCACTTTTTTTTTATTTTGTGTCTTGACCTCAAGTGTTAAAGGTTAAAGGTTGTACGTAGTAGTATATGAAGCTTTAACAAGGTTAACAAGCATTCAAGGTTTTTTGTACCCGCAAATTTAATAGAAAACAAAACAAATGGTTCACGTCTTGACTTTATACTTCGTCTTCATTTTGTGTCTTGGCTTAAAGATTAGAGCTTAAAGTAGCGACATACTCGTTACTTTTATATAAACCAAGCACTCGTTATTCACTAAATGCCGATCACTTATAAGATAAGACCTAAAAATGTATGTAAAAAATACTGTTGTGATGTGGTTTTATCAAAGGCTGAGGTAAAGCTCAGCCGCTCCAAGGTTCTCTCAAGGATCCACTTAAGCTTCAACAATCAAGTACACAATTGAATTTTTTGTTTTTAATTTTCAATTTTTATTGTGCAAATTCAATAACTTATTAACATCATTATGATAATATATTACAACATGAAGCAGTAGTAAACAGTCGGTGACGTTCGGGCGTATCTCTATTCGATTAGTTTCGGTAATCTTGGTATTCAGTAGAGTTGGTATGTAAATATACAGCAATTTTATTCGTAAATGAGGGTATTCGGTAGCAGTGGTACAGCTGGTATACATTAATATAATTCGGAAATGACGTATTCGTTAACTGTTGTAAAGTAGGTATACAGTAATATCATTTGAAATGACGATATTTGGTAATATTTGTGATGACGTTTCAAAAAACATCGGTTTGGCGAGGGCAGCTAAAGTTAAGACTGCACTGCCGAACTTTCGTACGGCAAAAGTGAAAAAATAACTATTTTTCTGTTGTGGGCGCAGCAAACAGAACAAGCTAATAATTCTCTGATGTGAGGGTGGTTGAAAAACTTACAGGAAGCAAAGTTCAGGCAGCACAGCAAGCAGAGAATAAGATTTATTCGGTTGCAAGGGTAGTCGAAAAGCAGAATACTGCAAGGATCGAACTACCAGCTTATCGGAATATTTCATAGATCTTCAGGTGAAGTAAGGTACGGTATGGTGACACGTGAGGTTTATGCATCGATGAGTCACACCAGTTGCAACAATCTGCGCTTACTTAACCATTTGACATTTGAAACCAGTTGTGAATCATATTATTGAAAGGTCACATATATCGTAGTTTGGCTACGTGTTTTAAATTAGTTGTCAATAGTTTGTGCGTTGGTATTCTGTATTTGTGTGTATGTTCTTTCTTAATCTAGGTTAACAATAGTTGTTGCTTTTGTTTGTTTTTTTTGTTTGTACTAATAATGCCGGGGTTCGAACCCCACAGCGGTCGTTGACAAAAATATTTTTCTATTTTTTTTTTGTTTTGTTTTTTTTTCTTTTTGTAATAAAAATAATAATTTAATTAATAATAATGATTCAAAGATAATAATAATATAACAATTTAATGAAGTAATAATAATATATAATAAGTATAAAAAGTAAACACATTCATATAATGCGGTCGGCATGGGTTCGATCCCTACGGCGGGCCAAATTAAAATACCTCTACAGCCATGGTAAAGTATGTTCGAATAGATAGAAATTAGGCGTAATTTTTATTTCATTTTTTACCATGTTTCATATTCAGAGTAAGTTTTTCACATCAAGACTAGTGTGTGAAATATCAAAATAAATTTTTGTGCAATTACGAAGGTTTTGATATTCTGTCGACATCTCTTTTTAAGCGAGGTTAGAGAAGTATTCGATAGATCTTAAACTCAATGTTTATATTAAATATTGAAGCACATGTGACAAATTTCAATACATTTTTTTGAACTGAAACTTCTTAAGCGGCGAGTGAAATTTCAAGGTCTCTTATTCGTGACGCTAGGCTAACGTTTTCATATGAAAATTTAAAAAAATTATTGCCGCTGCTGAGAATTGAACCCCGAACATCGTTGCTTAAGAGCCGGAATCTTTTCCTTTACGCCACGTAGGCACATGATAAACAGCCAAACAAAATGTAATTAAAACTGAACGCGTAACATACTGAAAATAATATAATTAACATTAACATTACATTAACATTAACATTAACATTAACATTAACATTAACATTAACATTACATTATTAACATAACCGTAACATAAATTTTCATCCAACAAGTATGCACGGAAAAAAAATAGAAAAATAGCAAAAACAGGAGCAGAACGCGTTCGTGAATATAGAGAGCGAATTAGAGCTCTTAAGAATACAGCCGCAGCTGAGTCTGCAACTAATGATGAAGGTTAGGTGATTGCAACAACGGCTGAGTTTCAAAATGCATTTTTACAAAACATCAGTGTATTTTGGCGAATCTACAAAGAACCAATCTCCAAAAAAACACACTGATGCATCTCAACTAAATTTAAAGCCAACCAAGTTGATGCACTCAACAATCAACGTTCGCTGCTTTATAAGGCCCTCTATCAACAAAGCAATTATTATGATCAGGAAGCAGAAGGTAATAATGAACATGATTTGCCTCTGCTTTCGGAGGCTCCTTCAACGAGTACTATGCAAATGCAATCCAGCATTCAAAAAGTAACAATGTTGAGAAGACATTCGAAAGCAACTAAAACACCAACTGAACTAAAACAAGTACCGAAAATAACTGTTATTTTGCAATGTTACAAGTGTCCTCAGCCTCACGAATATTTAGTCGCTTTTAAATTTGAAACTGATTCTTTAAAAGTTAATTTCTTGCCTAGTATATTTCGAGGAAAAATAAAGATAACTTTTGACTCTTATTTTATCGGTCAAAAATAGCAGTTATTTTGTGACTTTAATTTTTTCAGTCAAAAATATGAAGCAATTTGTGTTTTCTTAAAGGCCGCTTGACAGATTGAACTGTTGACACCATGTGTAAAATGTCTCACCGATGAGATGAAAATAATAATATCAAAATTTTTTTATCGGTAAAATGACTTGAACAAATATAAATTGCCTGATATTTTTGAACGAAAAATAAACGGCAGAAAATAACTGTTATTTTTGCCCAAAAAACTATAAGGCACAAAAAACTGTTATTTTTTCGAAAAAATAAAAATTAAGAGATAAAAGTTAATATGTGACACTTTCGACAAAAATCATTGACGGTACGGTCCCTGGATGCAAAAATTGAATCAACAAATTATTATTCCATTTCGTATTTATTGAATTTCTTTTCAGATACTTTCTCTCTCTATTTCACACTAAAATCTCTCTTATTTCTTAATGTTAAAGAAGTTTCACTTCTGCCACGTGTACGTTGCTACACGCGAGTTTTATTCTTTGATTTTGAAATTTGAAGAGAATTTCAATTTTTATGATGTCACTTTGTATGTAAGGTATGTATGCGTGGCGTTACAAAGATGTCCTCATATCTTCAGACCTTTAAAAATAATTACTAATTATCTTTATAAACATATAGCTTATCTATAAATCTTCTATATAATTAATTTTTTTTATGACTTCGACTTGTTCCAAAATAATAACCGATTTTAACGAACCGAATATCATTAAATCCGGCTTAGGCTGTCGATGTGCAAACCATTTTTTAAAACTGGTTTTTGCTGCTCGGTGGGGTTTCTAGCCTTTTAAAAGAGATATACAATTTTTGTAATAAAACTCGTTTTTTAATCGATATAAAATTGAGGAGGGCAGCGAGAATGGTTTGTGGATGGCTTATAAATTCGTCGAGTTTGAGCTTTTCTTAAAACTAAAATTTTTTTTTTAAAAAACTTTTGTTAAAATTTTTTTAATTCAGGCAACAAGTCTTAAGTTTTAATTCATTTTTAAATCATTTCTTAAAAAATGAGCTCCATTAATTTCAGCTCTAACAGCTTCTGATAAATTCATGGCTCCATTAAGTAAAATAATAATTCAGTGCATTAACTTTCTGCACATATTCAGAGAGTTGTTAAATTTATATAGTAGTCGTTGTTGCTGTTGTTGTTGTGTCTAAAAGTAAAATTTAAAAAAGTGAACAGTTTAAAAATTTATTTGTAGACCTTTCAGTCAATTTGCAAGTTCAATAAAAGTTTACAACCCAGCGGCGTCGATTGAGTGACAAATATTTTCAATTATCATAAATACGAAAAAAAACAAACAGCACATTTCCGGTGCTGAAGTACCCGGATTCGAACAAACAGAGTCAGACAGACAGACAGTCAGACAAAGAGATGAAATTTTAAACATTTTATTGTGCAAATAAATGCATAAAAACAGATAAACACACACACACACACACACACACTCAACACACACACACACACACACACGCATATATAAACAAAGGCAACAACCCAGTAGAAGAATTGTCAAGGCCTCCCATCAGAAGATCTGCCCTAACTGCTTCTTATAAACCTCTTTACGCGTGCTTTAATCACTTCTTTCAAACCGCTTCTCACATTCCTTCTCAAATGAAAGAAAGAATGCATAAGGTAAGGTGTCGTACATTTTTGTAGCTCTTGTGCAGCGATTTAACTGTCGCTTAAATAGTTTCTGCTTATTCATTTTAATTTTTGTTTGATCGCACGACAACTACCGAAATTGCAATAGCCTGCTAAAAAATAACTGCTACGCTGCTTTTGTTGCTGCGCATTTCACTTGAAATAACGGGAAAACAAATGACACGTGTTTAAACGAAAGCGCGTCACTCAAAGGAATTCCTTTTAAATTAATGTAAATGAAGGATATGCAACATTTGTTTTGTGATAGTGCGTGGACGCGGATCGCTTTTTATCCGTTATAAAAACATAAATAATTCAAAAAATATAAATAACTTTGTTTGTCTTATGTTTTAAACCATATATTGACATCACCATATTTAGTTGACTGTAATTAAAAACAATAACGGAAAGAGGTGGAATTTCAAAAAATCTTCACAATTTAACTGGAGAAGACCTTTTTTTCAACTACAACTAAAATGGCATCCAGAAGAAGCAGGCGTTTAACTTGTTTGAAGGAACAAACGATATTTTGTTTAGTAAGTTTTCACAGAAAAGATTAAAAAAAAACGTACCATAATAATTTATTTCCATTGTAGAAGCTTCTGCAGACAAGACTTTAACACGAGAAAACTACATAGCAGAAATAAAGAAAGGTTTAAAAATAGCCAAAAATAGAGTACATAAAAATATTTGCTTGGCAAAGAAACAAAAGTAATTTGTCAAACAACGTTTGTCAAACGACGTTTTTATATGTAAATATTAATATATACATATAATTTCTTCAATAATTAATAAAAACTTGTTGAATTATAAACCAAAATGTTAGTTCTTTCATTATAGCTATGTGTATAAAAATAGGTTAATAGGTTGTTAAATAGGTTGAAGACATTGCAAATAACCGCTTCTACATGCTGTTCTTTGTAAGGAAGTAGATAAGGCCTTATCAGAAATGTTCCAGAAGAGTTTGAATAGAACCACTTCTGTATGCTATTCTTTGCAACGCCTTATAAAACTCCTGCTAAAACAGTTCTTCTTAAAGACGTTGCAACAACAACTTCTATAAGGTCTTCTCTGAGAAGTGAGAGTGCAAGGGCTTGCATTTTGGGACATTTCATATACAAAATAATTAAGCAAAGAATTGAGTTGGTAAGGCCCTCTACCTGACTGAGAAGTGCTTCTGGAAGCCCTTTTTACTCCTTATTTCTTCCACTGGGAAAGCTTGAATCAAGCAACAAATAAGCACAGAGCTATGTCTGAGAGTCTGAGTGTATGAAGTATATGTGAGTTTGGTTGTGTGGGCGTATTTGTTTGTGTGCCTTATATAGGACCTTTTTTTTGTACTTTGTTGTTTTAACAGCAAAAACAGCAATAAATTCAGTTTTTATTTCCTTTTGATAAAAATTTTATTATTTATGCTATTTAAGCCGTGTGTGGCACGAAAAAATGCTGCCTTTCATATATTTTTTGGCATACATGTATTTGTACCTATCTATGTATGGCTATATAAAGGTTTATTTTTACAAATTTATATATGAGAGCTGTTTTATATGCGCTCTTTCTGCTTTTCCGCCTGTGCAATTGGCAACACTAAAAAGTATTTCAACTTTATCGTTATGCGTAGCATTTTTTGCTTCTTTTTATATGACGCGCGCGCATTTAAATTATAACGAATGTGTTTTCATTCATAAAATTTGTACATCTGTTGTAAGTACTTGGCATGTGAAGTATTCCATCAAAAAACAAAAAATAATAAAAAAAAAAAAAAAAATAAAAGAAAAAACAGAAAATAAAAAGAGGTCATAATAAATCCCGGCATTTTATGCAGCATCTTATTTTGCGCTGGCTTTAGGTCTGAGCCTCTTCTTTTTTATTATTGTTTTACTAAATAGCTCTGTGTGCTCAAGCAATCGACTTTGCAGTAACAAGCCAAAATGCCGCACATCCTTTCAGTTTTATTTCAAATTGTTGTTGTTATTGTTATTTTTTGCATTGCTTTTATACGTATAATTTTTGTATTTTAACCTGCAGTCAAGCGCATAAAAATATAAAAAAACAAAATTGAAATAAAATCGTTGAGTTGCTGTTGTTTGATATTCTGCAGCTTTATAGATTAGAATGAAAAAAAAAAAAAATAGATATAATAAAAACGGTTATCCTTTAGCAGCGCATTGAATTATTGCTATTCCATTTGAGGCGCGCGCCCTTGAGTGCTTAGCGCTGCTTTACATGCAGCCTTTGGGCTGCTACAAAAAATCGTTAACATTTGATGGCGTCCGATACAAAATATGTTCTTCTGCCAATTGCCAACAAATTGAAAACCATTGAACGTGTCCTGCTTTTATTTGTCAAACATTTCTGTGCCGTTGGTGCATTCGTTAGAACGGACATTGTATGATGGTCCTTTCAGGCATAAACATTTTTGATGTTTTTGAATTAAAATATTGAATATTGAAAATTGAATAATATATAAATTTACGGAATATTAATTTTGAATAGAAAATATAATGCGTTATAATTTTTTTGTACCCATCTTAAACGTTTCGAATTGAAACACAGAAGAAATCAACTGAAATCTAAATATTTCATTTTAAATTCAACTGAATTAAAAAAGATCAATTAAAATAAAGAAAATATCAGCTAAAATCTAGATATTCCATTTGATATTGAGAGAATATCATTTGAAATACAGGAAAGATCACTTGAAATTAAAAAAAAAATTAATTGAAACTAAGATCCATTTAGAAAAAATAATTTAAAATTCAAAACAAATCTATTGCAATTTGAAAATTCCAAATATATATAAAATACTAGCAGAGTACTCGACCTTGTTCGAATACAGCTAGTTTGAGTTAAATTGAATTAATAGCAAAGAAGGATTAATTTATATTATTTTTGCTTGAAAACAAACTTTACTACCAAATTCTAGTCTAATACAGCCAAAACCGTCTGAAATATAGCATTTTTATTGATTTATAGACGGAAAAAGGGGGAGTGGCAAAATTTATATCGCCTATGTTTAGCCCAGTAGTTTAAGGAATGATGACAATCCACTTTTCGTAGAGTTTTCGACAGTCAGCATACAAACCTTACTATCAAATTCTAGTTTAATACGGTCAAAACCGTCTGAAATATAGCATTTTTATGGATTTATGGGCGGAAAAAGGGGGGTTGGCAAAATTTATATAGCCTATGTTCAGCCCAGTAGTTTAAGGAATTGTTTGATATAGGTTTTTTAAAAATCCGTCGAGTAGTTTAGGAGTCTATTCGGAACATACATAAAGGCATACAATCAAACAAAATTACTTATTATATAGAACTAGCAGATGTAACCCGGTGTTACTCGGGGTTGTGCCTCGAGCACAGAAAGAGGACGATTTTCAAAACTTCTCTCATTTTTACGTTTTTAAAATTATCAATTCAATTTTAAAATTTTTTCAAATTGGCAATCCTACCGTCGAAAGCGTTTAGTCAAATTTCCGTAAAATTGTACCTGCCAGACATGATTAAAACAAAAAATGACATCTTCAATGTCTCGATCTGACGTCTGGTTTCTGAGGAAAATGGACACCCGCACTCAGAAAAAAAACACATATCTTCTTCCGGTAGTTTTGCCCCCTCTCTATTTTCGGTAGTGAAAAATTTCTCTATTTTCGATAAAAAGCAATTTTCTCTTTTCAAATAAAATGTTCTTCAATTAGTATAAATTTTCACATTTTCGAAGAAATATTTCTTCATTTCTAGGAAATGGAAATATTTCAATGTCTCTTATAATGACAAATATTTTTCTCGCACAAAAAAATTTTCATTTATACAGAAAAATTTTTTGAAAATGAAAATTTTTTCATATATTTTGAGAAAAAAATTCACTATGAGAAGTTTTTTCTTCAATAAAAACAAATGTTTTCTCAAAACCAAACAGTCTTTTTCTCTAAAATCGAATTATTTTTGTGTATTTCTCTTTTTCATAGAAGGTTTTTTATCATTTTTAGAGAATTTTAGGATTGCATTTAGAGAAGAGCATTCTCTGGAGCAACGTCAATACCAATTTTCTCTAAATATGATGCCTTTTTTATCATATTCCGAGAAACTATTTTCTGAGTGCAGTTTGAAAAGTCATTTCGAGAAAAATGCGTTTAAAGTTTTTCTAAGCATGCATTTAATATGCAATTTTATCTCAAATAAATTCCATTCGATTTTTGGATTGTTTTCGTTCAAATTCGGTTTTGGTCGAAAAATATCTTTATATAGCTTCTGCTGATATTCGTTAAGCTTCTTTTTTTTTCGTTCGTCTTTGGTTCTTGACTTCGTTTGGCTTCGGCTCATTCCTTGTTTTTTGTCGAAAGAACTTTTAAAAGCATAGGATCTGTTTTAGTAACAGATAAAAATGCTTGCCAAGTTTCATCAAAATCGGTTCATCCGTTTTGACGTGAATGAACCGAACATTGTTTATTGAATAAAGCGCCCTCTAACGGAAGTTTTCTGAAATTTAAATAGCCTCAATTTTTTTGCAGAGTCAAGTTATTTCATGTACCAAATTTTAGTAAAATCAATCAAGACATTTAGGAGTTATTGAGTCTTAACAATGCACTACTTAAAGCGCCCTCTTTCGGAAGTCTTTGGAATTTTTTATATTTTATGTTTTATCTTGGGTGCAGTTGAATGTTCATACCAAATTTCATTGAAATCGGTTCAAGCGTTTAGGAGTTATTGAGTCTTAAAAACGCACTACTTAAAGCGCCCCCTTACGGAAGTCTTTCGGAATTTTTATAGCCTATGTTATCTTGGGCGCAGTCGAACCTTCGTTCCAGATTTAATTGAAATCGGTCCAGGTGCTTATACCCCTTTTACATAAGTCAAGAATTGAAGTCAATTTTCTGAGCTTGTTGGCCAACTCGCCGCAAATAAGAAGCGACGAAAGAGGAAAAAGTTGACGGTACACAGTCAAGTGTACTGGCAAGTTTTTCGAACTCGAAAAATTGCTTCTATTTCTTGACTAGTGTAAAAGGGGACTTAGGAGTTATTATGGAGTGCCACGCCCACATGATGCCGCCCAATTTTTTACCTATTCTTTATCTTTGGTGCAGTTGAGCCTTCATACTAAATTTCATTGAAATCGGTCCAGGAGTTTAGGAGTTATTAAGTCTTAATAAAAACGCACTACTTAAAGCGCCCTCTTGCGGAAGTTTTAGGAATTTTTTTATTGCCTATGTTTTATTTTGGGAGCAGTTGAACCTTCATACCAAATGTCATGGAAATCGGTTCAGGCGCTTAGAAGTTATTACAGATTGCCACGCCCACATACTTCCGCCCACTTTTTTACCTATGCTTTATATTGGTTGCAGTGTAACCTTCATACCAAATTTCATTAAAATAGGTTCATGTGTTTAGAAGTTATTATAGAGTGCCACGCCCACATACTTCCGCCCACTTTTTTACACACCCTATGTTCTTTCTCACTATGAAAGGTACTCGGTGTCCAAATTTCAGGGCAATCGGATAAACGGTGCGTGAGCCTATACGGAACAAACAGACAGACAGACAGACAGACAAACAGACAGACAAATATTTGATGTTATATATTAGAATACTAAAAATACTAGTACTCGTTATACTAAAAATTATGAAAATATCTTGTTCGGATGCTGAACTTTGTTTGTGGAACCACAACAACGACTTTTGGTTTCCCTTTCAAAATATATATGGGGTTGGGGAAAAAGTATTCGGCGTGTTTTTAAGAAAAATAAACAACGTTTTATTTTTAAACAAAAAATATTTTATTTATCAAAATATTTTTGTTCATTCTTTTCAACTAACTTCTGCCATTTTTGGTTTCAAACCATGATTCCTTTATAGTAGAATTCCGGGCTTTTATTGTTGAAAAACTGACGCGGATGGTTTTCACAATCATCTTTTGAGGCTTATTTCTTCCCAGCAAGAGAGAGTTGAAGAGATCGGAGCAAATGATAATCTGAAGGTGCAATATCAGAACTGTACGGCGGATGCATCAAAGCCTTCCAGTCAAATTCTATTAGTTTTTTTTGCCGGCTCAATAAAGATGTGCATGACCTTGCGTTGTCATAATGAAGCACAACACCTTTACTGTTGATCAATTACGCACTCTTTTATTAAATTTCTTGCTTCCATCGCATTAACTGCTGGCAATAGAGAATCGAGTCAATCGTTTGGTCAGGTGGTAGAAGCTCATAATGAATGAATGCCTTATAGTCCCATCAAACGCACTGCATCACCTTCCTTGTCGTCAATTCCGGCTTTGATACCGTTCTTCGAGCTTAACATTTTTGCGACCAAGACCATTTTCGAACAAAATTATCGTATGTCATCTACTTATCATCACCTGTTACCATATGTTTCAAAAATGGCACGATTTCGTTTCGTTCCAGTAGCGAATCGCAGATAAAAATTCGGTTCATTAAATTTTTTGCACTTAGTTCATGAGGCAGTCAAACATCAAGCCTCTTTTTTAAACCGACTTTATTCAAATGGTTTAAAACTGTTTTGTGGACGTTCTTCAGTTCCTTAGCGATGTCGTGGCTGCGCACATGACGATTTTTCTGGTCATAGCTCGACCAGAGCGAAGAGTATCTTTCACTTGAAAATTTCTAGTGAAATCGAGCGACCATTTCCTGGCAGTTGATTGGGATAGAGTACCTTTATCATAAACTATAAACCATAAACCTCACAAATTTTTGCACATGCCTGTGACGTTTCTTTTAACAATTATATTTGAAAACAAAGACGGTGATAAAATTTGTGAAACCTTTTCCACAACCATTTTACGTACACTGAGGGAAATATGTGTTAAAATTAAATGAAATTGTGTTAATTTTAAACGAATTTGTTTTTGAAATAGAGCTTGAAACAAATTCATTTAAATTAAACACAACTGTTTTTAAAGTTAAATTTAAAACAAGGGTTTTTGTTTTTAAAACAATGTTTTTAAATAAGAAAACAAATTTAAAACAAAAATTTTTAAATTTGAAACAAATGTTTTAAAGCATAATTTTTTCGATGCCATTTTTTAATTTTTGTCCGAGTTTTTAATTACAGATTCGTAATCAGCGACCCTTGGGACCCTCCGAATACCAAATCTTAACTCCTTTCAATGAAGTTTGCATTTTAAATATTTCAATATTGAAAAACTGAATTAGTTTTTATTTTATTTTATGTTCGATATTTTTCAAACCAATGAAAATTCAAAATTAAAAAAATTTCAAAAAAAGTTTCCAAGAAATAATGAATGAAAAAAAATTGAAAGGAGTGTATAGTTGAAATTTAAACACAATTGTTTTAAATTTTGTTTTGTAGAAAAGCAAAGGCGTTAAATTTATATTTTAAAAATTTTTGTTTAATTTTAAAGTATGTTTTTTTTCTCAGTGTACGTACTTAACGTTAATACCTTCAAAGACACAAATACGAAAACATCTGTAATACCTACATAATTGATGAACATAAAATAACACTCAGAGACTATTTAATAGAAATTACTTACGAGCAAAATTTTAACCTCAATCAATAAATAAACAAACAGGAAGTCTACGAAATTATTATAAGATTTATTATTCAATACCTTTGAAAGGACAAAGTAATGTATACACATTACTAATTGGTAAACTGGGCGTGTAGACGGAAGACATGTAGACAGATGAGACAAAAATACCCAATAGGCAATTAATGCAGGCTTGCATTGAATCCTCGGTGTTATTAAAATGAAACAGGGAAGATTTTAACACATCATATCAGCTACTTTTGTGTGAAGAACAAAATCCTGATGCTGAGATTTTTCTACTAAATGCATAAATTAGTTCAAGCTTCATGGCTTTTTACTCTTATCTTATGAACTATTCTCGTTGCCCTTGTATTTGTACGTGAATTATATGAACTTCGGTCACTGGCTCATAAAGTAATTCACGCTTCCTTTGTATATGAGTTTTATGAATTTTTGTTACTTATCTTCTGAACTGTTCTTGTTCTTCTCGTATTTATACATGAATTCTATGAATTTTATTCACAAAAATTATGAAAGGCATATTTATAGGTTCCTGTATCTTGTAAATGCACACATCTTATGAACTTTTAATACTAGGCTTATGAAATAATCCTATTCTCGTGTTTATGTTTATTTTTTGTGTATTTTGTGCATTGATATCATGAAATGTTCATGTGATTCTTGTAAGTAGTTATATGACAAGATTAGTTCCATAATTAGTTTCACATATAATGACTTTTTATATAAAAGTATAGATATATATATTAAAATATAGAATGCAGGTACAAAATATAGACTGCCCAATGCTTTAAAAGCCTGCTGGATTGTCAGAAGTGAAAGTGGAAGACGAAATATTTTCATTTCATCGGTTTTTCTACCACATTTTCTACGACTAAAAAAATAAAATTTACAAATACGTAGCTTTCTTGAAATTTTCATAGATTTTATAAAAGAGATATTTTATAAAAAAGGTTTTGCAATAATTTTGGTGCAACCCTTATCAAACTCATTCTAAGGAAGTACTTCAAGAAGGGCTCTTTAGTTCATAGAGAACCACAGGACAAATGGAACCTAAAAATCTATGAAATACAAATGGTGGTCTGTTTGTTGTCAGCGCTGCGGACACCCACCATTGCCAACTGGGTGCATATAAAACGTATATAAATAAATAAGTTAACATAGAAACACATATACCTTTACATATTGGAAAATTAACAAAAACCACTTGAAACTTTATTATAAATTTTAAATGTTCCTTTTCAATTCACCCACACACACACACACATGCACATATAAAAATAAAACACACATCTACTTATGCAAATACCCTTTCATATTTAGCCACATGCAGACAAACATGAATTCCTTTTGTAGTCACAGCCTAACATTTGGAGTTCAACCAAAAACCGACTTACAAGCACGCATACAAATACACACAGCCACACACACATGCGCACATATACGCTAACAACTTCAAGCAACGATTTAAAAGACTACGAAATTAAATTCCCATTTTAATGTTTTTGGCATGTGTGTGTTTTTTAGTATGTCTATATATATGTATGTTTGTATGTATGTGTTTTTTCTTTCTTGCAACTATCCTCAGTAACTGTGTCAGTGCGTGTTTTTGTGGTTAACAAAAGTGTTCCTAGTTTGTTCGAGGGCAAATGCAAACTTTTTATTACTGATAGTTTTTTTTATCTTCTTCCTTTTTTTTATTTGTTTTTTTTTTTCATTGATTTCGATTAAATGGATTTTGGTAGAAAAAAAAAACAACAACATATCAAGCTCAATAAAAAACTTTTAACTGGTAGCGAATCTGTGAAGTATTAAGTGAAAAGCTCTGGTCGATTGATTTTTATTGAAACGATTTCATATAGATTGTATGTTGTAGATGCTTTTTTCAAAACAAATCTACGGTGAAAGTAGTTTTTGAAATAAAGATAAGGAAATCCTGCTGACGATTCGATAAATTCTTAATTTAAGATTCAAAATTAGTTCCAGATGAATTCGGAGCAAAATTTATGGCTGAAAAACACATTCCAGCCAATTCTATGCTCAATATTTGGCTAGTTTTTGCTTTTTAAAGATATTAGCGCGGCATCCTTTAACCCTTTGCTTAAATCCTGTTTCAGTATTTTTACATATATCTAAAATAAACACAATATTTCAACGTTTTAAAGGCTTTAGCTTATATTTTTCAATAAAAGACTTGAAATCTTGTACTTTTCTTTTGTCTCCTCTCTCTCTTCTCTCCTCTCTCTCTCCTCTTTCCTCTCTCCTCTCTCCACTCTCCTCTCTCCTCTCTGCTCTTTCCCATCTTCGTACTCCTTTCTCCGCTCTACCTACAACTATCCTGTCTCCTGTCTCCTGTCTCCTGTCTCCTGTCTCCTGTCTCCTGTCTCCTGTCTCCTGTCTCCTGTCTCCTGTCTCCTGTCTCCTGTCTCCTGTCTCCTGTCTCCTGTCTCCTGTCTCCTGTCTCCTGTCTCCTGTCTCCTGTCTCCTGTCTCCTGTCTCCTGTCTCCTGTCTCCTGTCTCCTGTCTCCTGTCTCCTGTCTCCTGTCTCCTGTCTCCTGTCTCCTGTCTCCTGTCTCCTGTCTCCTGTCTCCTGTCTCCTGTCTCCTGTCTCCTGTCTCCTGTCTCCTGTCTCCTGTCTCCTGTCTCCTGTCTCCTGTCTCCTGTCTCCTGTCTCCTGTCTCATGTCTCATGTCTCCTGTCTCCTGTCTCCTGTCTCCTGTCTCCTGTCTCCTGTCTCCTGTCTCCTGTCTCCTGTTTCCTGTCTCCTGTCTCCTGTCTCCTGTCTCCTGTCTCCTGGCTCCTGGCTCCTGTCTCCTGTGTCCTGTCTCCTGTCTCCTGTCTCCTGTCTCCTGTCTCCTGTCTCCTGTCTCCTGTCTCCTGTCTCCTGTCTCCTGTCTCCTGTATCCTGTCTCCTGTCTCCTGTCTCCTGTCTCCTGTATCCTGTCTCCTGTCTCTTGTCTCCTGTATCCTGTCTCCTGTCTCCTGTCTCCTCTCTCCTGTCTCCTCTCTCCTGTCTCCTATCTCCTATCTCCTATCTCCAGTTTCCAGTCTCCTGTCGCCTGTTTGTATATGTTGTATCTTGTATCTTGTATCTTGTATCTTGTATCTTATATCTTCTATCTTGTGTCTTGTATCTTGTATCTTGTATCTTGTATCTTGTATCTTGTATCTTGTATCTTGTATCTTGTATCTTGTATCTTGTATCTTGTATCTTTTTTCTTGTATCTTGTATCTTGTATCTTGTATCTTGTATCTTGTATCTTGTATCTTGTATCTTGTATCTTGTATCTTGTATCTTGTTTCTTGTATCTTGTATCTTGTATCTTGTATCTTGTATCTTGTATCTTGTATCTTGTATCTTGTTTCTTGTATCTTGTATCTTGTATCTTGTATCTTGTATCTTGTATCTTGTATCTTGTATCTTGTATCTTGTATCTTGTATCTTGTATCTTGTATCTTGTATCTTGTATCTTGTATCTTGTATCTTGTATCTTGTATCTTGTATCTTGTATCTTGTATCTTGTATCTTGTATCTTGTATCTTGTATCTTGTATCTTGTATCTTGTATCTTGTATCTTGTATCTTGTATCTTGTATCTTGTATCTTGTATCTTGTATCTTGTATCTTGTATCTTGTATCTTGTATCTTGTATCTTGTATCTTGTATCTTGTATCTTGTATCTTGTATCTTGTATCTTGTATCTTGTATCTTGTATCTTGTATCTTGTATCTTGTATCTTGTATCTTGTATCTTGTATCTTGTATCTTGTATCTTGTATCTTGTATCTTGTATCTTGTATCTTGTATCTTGTATCTTGTATCTTGTATCTTGTATCTTGTATCTTGTATCTTGTATCTTGTATCTTGTATCTTGTATCTTGTATCTTGTATCTTGTATCTTGTATCTTGTATCTTGTATCTTGTATCTTGTATCTTGTATCTTGTATCTTGTATCTTGTATCTTGTATCTTGTATCTTGTATCTTGTATCTTGTATCTTGTATCTTGTATCTTGTATCTTGTATCTTGTATCTTGTATCTTGTATCTTGTATCTTGTATCTTGTATCTTGTATCTTGTATCTTGTATCTTGTATCTTGTATCTTGTATCTTGTATCTTGTATCTTGTATCTTGTATCTTGTATCTTGTATCTTGTTTCTTGTATCTTGTATCTTGTATCTTGTATCTTGTATCTTGTATCTTGTATCTTGTATCTTGTATCTTGTATCTTGTATCTTGTATCTTGTATCTTGTATCTTGTATCTTGTATCTTGTATCTTGTATCTTGTATCTTGTATCTTGTATCTTGTATCTTGTATCTTGTATCTTGTATCTTGTATCTTGTATCTTGTATCTTGTATCTTGTATCTTGTATCTTGTATCTTGTATCTTGTATCTTGTATCTTGTATCTTGTATCTTGTATCTTGTATCTTGTATCTTGTATCTTGTATCTTGTATCTTGTATCTTGTATCTTGTATCTTGTATCTTGTATCTTGTATCTTGTATCTTGTATCTTGTATCTTGTATCTTGTATCTTGTATCTTGTATCTTGTATCTTGTATCTTGTATCTTGTATCTTGTATCTTGTATCTTGTATCTTGTATCTTGTATCTTGTATCTTGTATCTTGTATCTTGTATCTTGTATCTTGTATCTTGTATCTTGTATCTTGTATCTTGTATCTTGTATCTTGTATCTTGTATCTTGTATCTTGTATCTTGTGTCTTATTAATGTACAACAACACCGATTACTTCATTTAAATTTAAGCTCAGATATTTAAATTGTTTGCATGCAAAATTTAATTTTTTTTTTATTTTTGTCATCTTCTTGCAACATCATTATATCGAGCTGCTTATCGTTTTCTGCGATAACAAATCAATTTTTGCCTTGGTACCCAATGAAGCGTATGTGATTTCCGATTTCCGGTTAAAAGCCAGAGATTATTATTTTTTCTCTCTCTTCTGGCAACCGGATGTGTGAACGTGGCCATACGAAAGAGTGGCGAACGAGCCAAAGTTAAGGAAACTGCTTAAAGTTCTATGGAATTGAGTTGGCTGGCTGGCTGGTTGGGCAGAGCTAAGATGAAAGGCGGTTTTTTGAGTGTGTGTGCGAATGCGTGTGTGTTTGTATGCTAACGACTAAACCCACTCGGTAAGCAGCTTCCGCTTGCATACCCTCAAACTTTCACATATCTATATGCATATGGCATACGCACAGACACTCGCTGATATTGTGCTTTCATATTCGTACTAAATCAAAAAGTTGAAACTTTCAATAGTTTTCATAAAGAAGTTTTGATAAAGTTTTCTTCAAAAACACAAATTTTTGTTTTTATGTTTTGAAACATGTGTGGGTGTTAAACACAAGCAAGAGATTGGGTGTATATGAATGCATGTTGAGCGATTGGATATTGAAGTAAGTTACTTATATTTTATAAGAAAACAAAAATAAAAAAACAAAATAAAGAAAATGCTTGGAAAGTTTCTGTCATCATGAAAATGTTGAATGTTTTCAATCTTGCTTTCTAGTTGACGTTGATGTTAGTCGTTGAAAAGTCCAAATCAAGTCAATAATATGATATTACAAATCTAAATGTTGAGTAGTTGTTGTTGTTGTTGTTGTTGATATTTTGGTTCTTGTCATACTAAGCCATACTATTAAATATCTCTAAGATATTTCGATGTTTTTTTCTTTTTGCTCTCATTTTATGCTTTTAACATTTTGTCTTGAGAGTGAAGAGCGGTAGAATTTGACTAACGAGATGGACAATTTAATACTCTTATATGCTTGTGCATAAAAAAATTGTGAAATTTTGTTTAAAATACACATTCCTAACTATTTGTCTAAGAAATTTGTAGAAACATAAATATTTATAGAGCTTTATTCCAGATGTCTAACACGCACACAATTTATTTAAACTCGTCAAAATCGAGTCAATAAGAAAAACATGCAGAAAAAAGTTGTGCAAGATTTGCCAAGATTGCTGGTGATAGACAGGAAACAAACAGGAAATTTGCAGGATATTTATAAAAATTTCTTTATCCTTGCAAAAGTTATGCAACTGAAAAATTTTGTAAATCTATAAGATTAAGAGAAGAAATTTACGAGTTATATATAAAAATTCAAATCAAATCATGGCAAAGTTAATAAGTTTAAAGTGACGGAATTTTTGGAGATAAGAAAATAAACCCAAAAAATTAATAGAAATAATATAAAGCGTGGGCTGTAGGCTGGTTTCCTTTTAAGAATGTTATAAAAGAAAACACTATGTCATATTATACAATGGTTTTTACTTTGTATATGAAATATAATATCATTCAAATGGCTACTTAGGCTTGACCTTCACTAGCCAATCATAACTACGCAATTTTGCTGGACATTTCTATTGATTTCGGCCCCTATTTCAGCTGTAGCGTTAACAACACTGAAAATATAAATGAAGTATACGTTCAGTAGAAACCTACATGAATTTTGCTTTCAACATTGCTTTCAATTGTGCTTGGAATTCATGTACAATATAATAGAGGTCCATAGGATATATCCACAGGGTTATATATTTCGACAACTTTCAGTACACATCTGTAATTATACTTGTCTTATCTTCTGATCGGATTTATGAGGATCGGACAACTTTTGATTCTACCTGCCATACAAAATCATGTAAAAAATAAATAGAGGTCTAGTAGAGGTAGCCATAGGCCCTTATTGATTTCGACTATTTTTAGGACACATCTATAAAGAACGTTATGTAACCTTTTGACTTAGTTTCGTTACGATCGGCCAACTTTTGTATGTATCTCCCGTAAAAAATTAATAGAGGTATAAGGGAACTACTTTTAAAGTCTCCCGGAATTCGATCGTTTTCAGTATACATCTATTTCTTTATTTGTCTAGCCTTCTGACGAAGTTTCATAAAGATCGGTAAATTATTGTATGTATCTTTCATACAAAATCATGGAAGAAATTAATAGAGGTCCAAGGGATGAACCTATTTTTACCATTTTCAGTGCACATCTATAACTTAAGGTTTCTAACCTCCTCACCAAGTTTTGTTAAGATCGGTACCTCCCATACAAAATCATGTTAAAAAAAATAGAGGTCCAAAAAAAGTATCCAGAGGTCTTTTTGATTTCGACATTTTTCAGTTAATATTTGTAAGTTTATTGCTCTAGTTTTCTGACACAGTTTCATTAAGATTGGCCAATTTTTGCATGTACCTCCCATACGAAATCATGTTATAAAATAAATGGAGGTGCAGAGGTCTCTTTGATTTCGACATTTTTCAGTATATATTTGCAACTCTTCTAATCTAGTCTTCTCATAGAGTTTTATTAAGATTGGACAATTTTTGATTGTACCTCCCATTCAAAATCATGTAAAAACTTCATAAAGGTCAATGGGAGGAACCCATTGGTCCCACCGATTACGATTATTTTTCGTATACGTTTATAACTTTATTTGTTTAGTTTTCTGACCGAGTTTCATTAAGATTGTGTAGCTTTTGATTGTACTTCCCATACAAAATCTTGAAAAAAAATTAATAGACGTCCAAGGGAAGTACCCATTGGGTTCATCTGATTTCGATCATTTTCAAGACACATCTATAATTTAGTTTATCTAGCTTTTTGATCGAGTTTCATTACGATCGGTTTACTTTTGTATGTACTTCCCATACAAAATCAAGTAAAAAAATATATAGGGGTCCAAAAGAGGTATCCACAGGGTCTTATTAATTTCGAAAATTTTCAGTAAACATCTGTAAATCTACTAATCTAGCCTCCTGACTGATTTTTTTTAATATTGTTCAACTTTTGAATTTACTTCCCATACAAAATCATGTGGAAAATAAATAGAGGTCCGAGGGAAGTAACCATAGGGTTTTAACGATTTCGATAATTTTTTGAATACATCTCTTACTTTATATGACTAGATTTCTAACCGAGTTTCATTATGATCGGGCAGCGTTTGGTTGCACCTTCCATACAAAGTCAAATAAAAAATAAAAAGAGGTCCAAGGGAAGGACCCATAGGGTCTATTCGATTTCAACCATTTTCAGTACACATCTAGAACTAAATTTTTTAAGCATTCTGACCGAGTTTCGTTGAGATCGGTTTAGTTTTGTGTGTACCTCCCATACAAAATCATGTATAAATTTAATAGAAGTTCAAGGGAGGTACTCCTAGGGTCTCACCGATTTCGATAATTTTTAATATGCATCTATTACTTTATTTGCCTAGCTTACTGACCGAGTTTCGGTAAGATCGGTTAACTTTAGTGTGTACCTGCCATACAAAATTATATAAAAAATTAATAGAGGTTCAATGGAAGTACCCATAAGGTCTTTCCGATTTTAACCATTTTAAGTACACATCTATTATTCAATATATGTGGTGTTCTGACTGAGTTTCAATAAGTTTTGTATGTTCGGTTTAGTTTTGTATGTACCTTCCACACAGAAATTAATAGAGGTCTAACGGAGGTACCCTTAAGGAGTTACTGATTTGCAATATCACTTCGTTGGCTGAAAAGGTAATAGAATATGGATAAATTTAATCTATATTTACTACATCCATTAATACTTGGCAATGTTTCAGGTAACATCACCAACACAAACTGTAGCACAAACTTCTAAGAGCATGATCAAAACTTAAAATTGATACACCCAGCAAAAAATGTGCTTGCAAAGAAGGTAAAGTGGAAGGAAAAGTCGTGAGTTTCATGTCATTGGGAGGACTGTTTTCCTTAGTCTTCTCTAGAAGTGCTGCCATAATTTTGTCAATCGAAGATTTCTTTGAGGCCTTCATTGAAAGGATTCTTCTAGATATTTTCCAGGAATACTTTAAAAATGAGTGAACTAAATACATAAATAAGTTCACAGTCTGTTGTTTAAGTACCTGAAAGTCATGTTTTTTTGACTTTTATCTTATGAAATTTTCTTGCTGTCCTTGAATTTGTACATGAATTATATGAATTTCGTTCACAAAACTCATAAAGTTCTTCACGTTTCCCCTTGCATTTGTACATGAGTTTCATGCATTTTTGACGCTTATCTTATGAACCGTTCTTATTCTCCTCGTATTTGTACATGCATTTTATGAATTTTATTCACAAAAATTATGAATATTTAATGTTACTATTGCATTTTTTCATGTCATTTATGTAATATTTTATAGATTCATGTATCTTGTACACACAATTTATGAACTTTAATCATTAGGCTTATGAAATATTCATGTTCTCGTGTTTTTTCTACTGTGTATTTTTTAAATTGATATCATGAATAGTTCATGTGACTCATGTAATTGGTAACTGGACCAAAATTCATGAATGCGTTTCATGAAGATCATGTAAAAATTCATTATAATTGTGTACTTTTATAGTGAAGATTGTGTGATAGTGATGATTTAGTAAAGATTGTGTTAAAGTGCCTGATTCGTGAAAGATTATTAGGATAATGTCGATATATAACGCTACAAAGAAAACTGTTTAATTTTTGAGGTATTCACTTAACAACTGCTGCGAGATTTGCATTTTTTTTTTAAATTAGAAGAAAAAAATGTAAAAATTTCATCACATTACAAAAATTTTGGTACTTCTGTTGTAAATGTAAGCAGAGGCAGCGCAAATTCGTAAAATAAATATTTGTATAAAGGATTGGGGCAAATTATATAAGTCACCGGATAGGCGCCTTTAACAACAGTCATTATGAGCAACAGTCATGGATAACTGAAAGAGCAATAACAATCGTCTGCACCAACAATGGAACAGCGTTCTAAATGCAGTGTTCCACTTGCTAGGCTATCGACAATAGCAACATTAATTAACTAGGCGGTGAAAAGGTTTGGTAAAGAATTCTCTTAGCCAACACCTTTTGAAACGCTTCCCTTTGTCTCGATTCAAGCAGTAAAACTTGCTCACAAGTATTTTAAATTCAACGCATTCATAGTCATAAAAATTTAATGAAAAAGAAAAAAAATTCTCTCAGGTTTGCGCTTAAGACCGCATTAAGTCGAATGTAAACAATGCAGCGCACGTGGACTGAACTGGATGCTGGCTGCTTCT
Organism: Tetanocera ferruginea; assembly: GCA_958299015.1. Lineage (NCBI taxonomy): Eukaryota > Metazoa > Arthropoda > Insecta > Diptera > Sciomyzidae > Tetanocera > Tetanocera ferruginea. The sequence continues at coordinate 139,399,984 of OY282641.1, forward strand.
GCTGCTACTGCTGCTGTTGTTACTGCTGCTATTTGCTCTGCTCTGGAATGCATGTCAATATAGGGTGATAACTATGGATGGTGCTTATTTGTGCTGGAGTGTTGACCAGCTTGGAGTTGCACGAGTGGACGACTTAAATGCAGCATGAAATTGTGTTAAAAAAATTAAATAAAAAATGAAATAAAAAATTAAATAAAAAAAGAAATAAAAAAAATTAAATAAAAAAGTCGAACAGCGAACTACTAATGAAAGGCAGAATTAAGCCGGAAACGGATATGTATGAATATAAGAATAAAATAATAACGTTTTTGAGCGGCGATAAGCAGCTAGCGAAGCAGAGCGTAAAGCAAAAGCTGACAATTATATTTTAAATTTAAAAAAAAATTATATTTTAATATTTATATAAGTTCAACAATTTTAAGATATAAATAAGAACACGCATAAATTCTATGCCTGAGCATTAAAAATTCAATTAAAATTTATTTTTGTCACAGACAATTTGAGCGCACATTCAAACAAAAACAATCTCTGACACACACGCACACATACTATCACTCAGCTACCTTTTAATAAAGCAAACAGAAACAAAAATAACTTGACAGCTTACAAGCATGTTAACAAAAGCAACAAAAAAAACAAAAACAACAACAAAAACATGTTGTGAATGGGTTAAGTATTTAATTGAAAATCCCAGAAATGTGATGCTTTTGTCTGTCGTTGTGTCACCAAAAGGCAAATGAAAGACATCCGTAGCATTGACATCATTCCCAAAGGCACCAATTCAAATGTCCATCATCAAAGCCATAAACACATATCTAGGTGTGAGTGTTTGTGTGTGTGTTTGTGTGCGTGCAGAGATTGTGTGCCTGACCAAACAGCCTCAGTTCAATTCAAAGTTTTAACCGCAAAGCTTTTGCTTCATTGTCTGAGATCGGCATAAAAGCTTTTCATTATCAGAAGCATGTGATTGAGTATTTTTAAATTAAATTCTATCGAATTGCGTGAAATTGAAAAGAATCGATATCATATAAATTAAATAAAAATAACTTTTTGATAAAACAAAAAGAAAGTTTGTAAAACAACAATAAAGCATTGACCAAATTTGACTTTAAATTGAAATAAAGTCGACTTAATGTCAAGTCGAAGTCGATGTTGACAATGCTGATGATGTTGATGATATTGATAGTGTTGAGATGATATTAATGACGATAAGCCGATGTCAATGTCGATGTCGATGTCGATGTGGTTGTCGATGTCGATTCAGAGTCAGAGTCAGAGTCAGAGTCAGAGTCAGAGTCAGAGTCAGAGTCAGAGTCAGAGTCAGAGTCAGAGTCAGAGTCAGAGTCAGAGTCAGAGTCAGAGTCAGAGTCAGAGTCAGAGTCAGAGTCAGAGTCAGAGTCAGAGTCAGAGTCAGAGTCAGAGTCAGAGTCAGAGTCAGAGTCAGAGTCAGAGTCAGAGTCAGAGTCAGAGTCAGAGTCAGAGTCAGAGTCAGAGTCAGAGTCAGAGTCAGAGTCAGAGTCAGAGTCAGAGTCAGAGTCAGAGTCAGAGTCAGAGTCAGAGTCAGAGTCAGAGTCAGAGTCAGAGTCAGAGTCAGAGTCAGAGTCAGAGTCAGAGTCAGAGTCAGAGTCAGAGTCAGAGTCAGAGTCAGAGTCAGAGTCAGAGTCAGAGTCAGAGTCAGAGTCAGAGTCAGAGTCAGAGTCAGAGTCAGAGTCAGAGTCAGAGTCAGAGTCAGAGTCAGAGTCAGAGTCAGAGTCAGAGTCAGAGTCAGAGTCAGAGTCAGAGTCAGAGTCAGAGTCAGAGTCAGAGTCAGAGTCAGAGTCAGAGTCAGAGTCAGAGTCAGAGTCAGAGTCAGAGTCAAAGTCAGGGTCAGATTCAGAGTCAGAGTTTACTTTTACGGTTACGTGCGTTGCTTTTTGGTATTTTCCGACAATTTGGTGGAAAATGTTGTTGCGCGAAGCCTTTCCTTTAAAATCTAAAGTCAACTTAGTCAAAACTCAAAAGACAAAATTCAACAGACGATAGTCAATAGTCGATCGCCAAAAGTAAATAGTCAGTAGTCACATGTTAGCTGTTAATAATTACACTGTACAACAAAACTGAAGTTTTTAAAAATCCCAAGAGGTTTCACAATGGTTTCCTAAGGTTTTGGATTCGCTGAATCCGAATCTGAAGTCAGAATTTTCGGGTCACCCTAGGTTTTCGAGCTATAGGGAAGGCTGAACCCTAACCCTCTACTGTTAATGAAATCAATATGACTGACCCCCATTACTTTTTCAAGCGGAACATTTTTTGCCTTGAAACCCATCTCCTCCGACCCCTCCGTATAGTGGCTTCCATACAAATTTTATGATTTTCATGTATTTTTTTTATGAACTTATTTATTTAAACAAAAAACTCGACAAATATTCTGTTTGCCTATTTATAATTATGTAGAATTCTAAACATTAAATTAAAAAGTAACAAAAATAAATATATTAAAAACAAAAAAAAATAATTCTAAGCACATTTTTTGTGTTCCAACAAATTAATATTTAGAAAGTTTGTTTTTTTTTTTTAATAAAATTTTCATATAAAATATATACAAAAATCTTAAAATTTGTATGGAAGCTCCCGTACGGAAGGTTCGGAGGGGATGGGTTACAAGGCAAAAAATGTTCCTCTTGAAAAAGTAATGGGGGTCAGTCATATTGATTTCATTAACAGTAGAGGGTTAGGGTTCAGCCTTCCCTATAGCTCGAAAACCTAGGGTGACCCGAAAATTCTGACTTCAGATTCGGATTCAGCGAACCCAAAACCTTAAGAAACCGTTGAGAAACCTCTTGGAATTTCTTGAGTGTTGTACCGTGTTATTAAAGAGTTCAGATTCAACAGTCATTAGTCGAATGTCAAAAGAAAAAATTAAAGATTTAAAAGAGTCGAGTGTAAAGAGTCGAGAGCTAAGTGGAAAGAGTCATTGGTCAAGAATCACGAGTCAATAGTCACGTGTAAATAGTCAAGAGTCAAAAATCAATAATAAAGAGTCTAGATTAAAGAGCCAAACGTCAATTTCAAAATCAAAGCGAAAGCAAAAGCATGTGGTTTTTATTTTTTATTTTGACGGTTCGCTTGAAAATTTTGTTTGTGAAGGCCTTAAGCTAAAGTTTGAAAACTTAGCCCATGTTTTATTTTTGCCGCATCTCAAAGAAAATTGAATTTCCCAAAGAAAACTAGTCGCAGCTGGCTAACATTATCTACTTATACATATATATAAGTGTTTCTATATTAACTCATGTCAACCCACGTTTTCTCAAAATTTGCACAATTTATCATCTTTCTACGGCAAGATTTTATATCTTTTGGGATCATAATAATTTAAATGCGGACTGCGCTGGCTTAGAAAAGACTCATTATTCAACAAAAAAGATTAACTTTAAGTCAAACTGACGAGCTGAGAAACTAGCAAACTTTTGAATATGAATATGATGCAGTGCCTTAGACAGACTAGCTGACTGTCTGCCAGTTTTTGAATGCCTTAAAACTGCTTGAAGTGGGTTTCGGTAAAGATGTTATGATGCCGATGTTCGCAAGCATTTTATCAAACCAATAAGAGGACATTTTAAGCAAGAACAAAACAAATATAAATATTATATTGTCAAAACTAAATTAATGTCACTCATACGCCACGTAAAACATTCATAAATATAGAACAACAGCATGTTATTTATGTATGTGTAAACTAGTTTAAAATGTAAGCAGCACAAGCAGAGCTTAAGTGTGAAAGTGTGTGTGTGTTTGTGTGTGTGTTTGTAGGTGAAAAAACTGCTACACTTTTTATGAGCGTCAGTAAAACGATTTTAAAATTTGTTGCCACTAAACGTTGGACAACACAATGTAAAAAATTAAGTGAAATGGAAAAAATGTGAAACTGTGAATGCCAAACGAACAAACAAGAATCACAAAGAGAAAAAAAAAACAGAAGGTAAACAATTTCAAAATAGCGATTTTAATGGCTGCACTGCGTTCCATGACGCTGCCACAATTTACGAGCACAAGCAAACATTTAAAGAGACGCTAAGGAAAGCTAGATGAAAGAAGAAGTAAAAGTATGTGTATATTACAAAGAAAAGTAAAAAGCAACATCAACAAATGAAGTAGCACAGGACAAAGTTAGGGCAAGAAAAGAAAAAAAAAACAACAAAAAACAAAGCGTGCCGCTAAAGATAAACCACCGAAGGTTAAAAGGATGAGCCAAGCAACAACAGCGACCTAGCAGCATTAAAGCAGCTTTATAGAGAAGCGTACAGCTGTAAATATATCTCAATAGCTGAGCGCTGTTTGTGTGCCTGTGTATGCGTGTGAGTGTTTGTGTAATAGTGTGTGTGTGCTGCTTGCATTTTTCATCATCAGTTTCAGAGCTATGCTCGTTGTTGGCTTTGCTTATAGTTCTGTTGTAAGCCTTTAAAAAGGTAAAACTTTGCAATTATGATTTATGACTGCAGCGGGAAGCAGCACGGCACAGCACAGCACAGCACAGCATAGCACAGTAAAGCAGAGCTCAGCAATCATTATTGTTCTTGTTGTTATTACTTCTTCTTCTTCTTCTTTCGTGCAGCATTTAAATTTTTCATACTTAATAACTTCATGGCTGAACACGGATTTTCTTATGTATTTGGATTTAAGCTTTTTTTATCACTTCATTTAAGCTGCAGTTGGTTTTTTTTTGTTTAAGCTTTAAATTTGTAGTTGGTTCTGCTTTTGTTTCAAAATTAAATAGAGTAGCGCATATGGCTGGCTGCAGGAAGTTACCTAAAGTTTTGTTGCTAAAGTAAATGCTGTGGGTAAATGAAAATATTCTACTCAACACACAACCTAAATAGACGCTAGATGCAATCCAAAAGAAGCAATCGCTGTAATAAATTAATTTTTGATGATTTGGCGATGTTGGTAGTGTTGATAGTGTTGATGATGACGATGACGATGACGATGACGATGACGAAGACGATGACGATGACGATGACGATGACGATGACGATGACGATGACGATGACGATGACGATGACGATGACGATGACGATGACGATGACGATGACGATGACGATGACGATGACGATGACGATGACGATGACGATGACGATGACGATGACGATGACGATGACGATGACGATGACGATGACGATGACGATGACGATGACGATGACGATGACGATGACGATGACGATGACGATGACGATGACGATGACGATGACGATGACGATGACGATGACGATGACGATGACGATGACGATGACGATGACGATGACGATGACGATGACGATGACGATGACGATGACGATGACGATGACGATGACGATGACGATGACGATGACGATGACGATGACGATGACGATGACGATGACGATGACGATGACGATGACGATGACGATGACGATGACGATGACGATGACGATGACGATGACGATGACGATGACGATGACGATGACGATGACGATGACGATGACGATGACGATGACGATGACGATGACGAATCACGAATGACGAATGACGGTAACGAATGACGAATGACGATGTTGACGTCAATGAAAATATTCTACTCAACACACAATCTTAATTGACGAAAGGTGCAACCCAAAAGAAGCAATCGTTGTAATAAATTAAATTTTGATGATTTGATGATGTTGATAGTGTTGATGATGACTATGACGATGATCATGACGATGACGATGACGATGTCGATGTCGATGTCGATGTTGACGTCGATGTTGATGTCGATGTCGATGTCGATGTCGATGTCGATGTCGATGTCGATGTCGATGTCGATGTCGATGTCGATGTCGATGTCGATGTCGATGTCGATGTCGATGTCGATGTCGATGTCGATGTCGATGTCGATGTCGATGTCGATGTCGATGTCGATGTCGATGTCGATGTCGATGTCGATGTCGATGTCGATGTCGATGTCGATGTCGATGTCGATGTCGATGTCGATGTCGATGTCGATGTCGATGTCGATGTCGATGTCGATGTCGATGTCGATGTCGATGACGAATCACGAATGACGAATGACGGTAACGAATGACGAATGACGATGTCGACGTCAATGAAAATATTCTACTCAACACACAATCTTAATTGACGAAAGGTGCAACCCAAAAGAAGCAATCGCTGTAATAAATTAAATTTTGATGATTTGATGATGTTGATAGTGTTGATGATGACTATGACGATTACCATGACGATGACGATGACGATGACGATGAAGATGTCAATGTCAATGTCAATGTCAATGTCAATGTCAATGTCAATGTCAATGTCAATGTCAATGTCAATGTCAATGTCAATGTCAATGTCAATGTCAATGTCAATGTCAATGTCAATGTCAATGTCAATGTCAATGTCAATGTCAATGTCAATGTCAATGTCAATGTCAATGTCAATGTCAATGTCAATGTCAATGTCAATGTCAATGTCAATGTCAATGTCAATGTCAATGTCAATGTCAATGTCAATGTCAATGTCAATGTCAATGTCAATGTCAATGTCAATGTCAATGTCAATGTCAATGTCAATGTCAATGTCAATGTTAATGTCAATGTCAATGTCAATGTCAATGTCAATGTCAATGTCAATGTCAATGTCAATGTCAATTTCAATGTCAATGTCAATGTCAATGTCAATGTCAATTTCAATGTCAATGTCAATGTCAATGTCAATGTCAATGTCAATGTCAATGTCAATGTCAATGTCAATGTCAATGTCAATGTCAATGTCAATGTCAATGTCAATGTCAATGTCAATGTCAATGTCAATGTCAATGTCAATGTCAATGTCAATGTCAATGTCAATGTCAATGTCAATGTCAATGTCAATGTCAATGTCAATGTCAATGTCAATGTCAATGTCAATGTCAATGTCAATGTCAATGTCAATGTCAATGTCAATGTCAATGTCAATGTCAATGTCAATGTCAATGTCAATGTCAATGTCAATGTCAATGTCAATGTCAATGTCAATGTCAATGTCAATGTCAATGTCAATGTCAATGTCAATGTCAATGTCAATGTCAATGTCAATGTCAATGTCAATGTCAATGTCAATGTCAATGTCAATGTCAATGTCAATGTCAATGTCAATGTCAATGTCAATGTCAATGTCAATGTCAATGTCAATGTCAATGTCAATGTCAATGTCAATGTCAATGTCAATGTCAATGTCAATGTCAATGTCAATGTCAATGTCAATGTCAATGTCAATGTCAATGTCAATGTCAATGTCAATGTCAATGTCAATGTCAATGTCAATGTCAATGTCAATGTCAATGTCAATGTCAATGTCAATGTCAATGTCAATGTCAATGTCAATGTCAATGTCAATGTCAATGTCAATGTCAATGTCAATGTCAATGTCAATGTCAATGTCAATGTCAATGTCAATGTCAATGTCAATGTCAATGTCAATGTCAATGTCAATGTCAATGTCAATGTCAATGTCAATGTCAATGTCAATGTCAATGTCAATGTCAATGTCAATGTCAATGTCAATGTCAATGTCTATGTCTATGTCTATGTCAATGTCAATGTCAATGTCAATGACAATGTCAATGTCAATGTCAATGTCAATGTCAACGTCAATGTCAATGTCGATGTCGATCTCTATATCGATGTTTATGACGACGTCCATGTCAATGTCAATGCCAATGTCGATATCGATGGCTATGTCGATGATGATCAAAGTGAAGGTCCCGTTTACGTTTACGTTGCATTTCATCTGAATTAAATAGAAACAAATGTCCTTTTTGTCTACATTAAATCAACTTTTTGGGTTACATTTTTAAGTTTGTGTTTATTAAAACAAGCTTCTATTCCAAATAGTCAATATTTTTAATATAAAAAATAAACTTTGAATGTATTATAAAATAATTTTTTTATCTTGGTACACTAGATTCGCAAAATCTTATGCTGTGTGCATTTCTGCTTCATGAGCGTATAGCAAAAACGCTTAATTTTTGTGTGTGTTTTTTTCGCCTAAAACTCTAAAATTTGTTTACACAAGTTACCAGTCAGTCAGACAGTCACTGAGTCACTCAGTCATTCAGTCATTCAATCTGTCAGTCACTTTTTCTATATGTCTTCATTCATGAATTTTGCTGCTTTTAAGCTTTTGAGCTTTCAGCGCAATTATTAGCAAATTGTCGTCAGGCGTTGTACAGCTTCGAAGCTACACATACACACACACACATACCAACACACTTCCACGCACTCCTCACATTATTAGCACTCACATTATTGCCAAAAACATAACTATTAATGACATTTTAAGTGGCAACGCTTCGACGCCATGATTTTGCGGTAATTTCAAATAATCACAGCGTCGTTCTGCTTTTCACTGGCTTTCACTGCTCTTCAAAGTATTTAAGTTTTGCTTTGATCTGCTTTAGCGCTTTGGCTTAACTCTACTGTTGTGTCTGATGGCGCAATTTTTTCGGGCAACATTTTTTTTTTCGCCATCGTTTTCCTATTTTGGCGCGAAAGCTTTGCGACTAGTGTGGAAGTATGTGTGAGTGGTTGGTGTTTTGTCTATATATCTATTGGTGGGTGTTTGGTTTTGAGTGTGTATGTGTGTGTGAGAGTGTGTGTGTATGTGTATTGGTGCGTGAGTGTGCGCGTGAAGTTGTTGCGTCTAATTGAATCTGATGTGAAATGGTTTTGTGCTTAATTGAACGTGTAAAAATAAGTGAACTTCATTAAACTGCCAAATTAGTTGAAATTAGTTAGCTTTGTTGTATAAGTTTTCGCCCTATGCTATTATTGTAGTGGTTTTTGTTGTTGTTGTTGTTGTTTTTGTTGTTGTTGTTGTTATTGCTCTTGTTAGCTGCAACGTATGGCGCGTTAAGCTGGACAAAATTAAGCAACTTTGAACTACTTAAACTATGCGGCAACAACAACTATGCGCTGCCTTAAGTGATTTCCTTCGCCTTTGTCTTTTATCTACTTAAAATGGCACAGTACAGTTTTGAGAAAGTTATAGCACCAGTTTGTTTGTTTTATTTTGTAATCATGTTTTATTGAAGGTAGATACTTATAGTCTCCGAATTCGTTCCGCTGAGTTCGAAAAACCAATGCTAGGTTTTTCCATTGCTAGGTTCAGAATCAAGCTGGTATGGCTTTCATAATCTTCGACATGACAGCATAAATTATATGTATCAAGCTCGCTTGAATCGACTCGCTAGTAAACAATGGTATGATGGAGGATAGAAGTTTCCAATCGGGGCTAGCAGATTTGCACCAAAGCCCCGTTCTGGGCGCCCTATTAAGTTAAAGATCAGACAAAAAGTCACATTATTTCATGAGTGCGCCAAAACTCAAAAATGACAGTACCAAAAATTGCGAAGGACTTTAAGTACAGATCCAAAAAAACCATATGTAACGACATTGTTTATAAGATTTTAAAAATACTGATTACGGTACTCGTGTAGAACTCCTCGAATACTCGAATAAGAGGATCGATTTCACAAATGAATATATAAATAAGCCGCTAGAGTTTTGGGAGAAGATATTTTGTCTGATGAGAGCAAATTCTGCATTTTAGGCATCAATGAGTGTAAGCTCGCCTGGACAAAGTCACGTTCTGCTCTTAGCAAGGAGAACTTTGCGGTAACTGTTAAAAATGATGGCTGTATAATGGTTTGGGGGTGCATGACTGAAAGTAGTGTAGGAAAATGTGGTCACCAAAAGAAAGTATTTGAAAATTCACAAGGCAAATTAAAGCAAAATACCTAAAAATTGGATCTGAAGAATGAGTTCTATTTCCACTGGGACAAGAGCCCAAAGCACACTTCGGAAATTGGCAAGCTTTGGAGTTCCAAAACAGTTGAAAATGCCACTCCGGTCCCCCCAGATCGCAATCCAGTTGATTATGTGTGGGATATTTTGGACCGTAAGGCTATCTTGCACAATATTACCTCCAAAAAGCGCTAAGGATCCTTTAGTGTAACCAACTTGTTTAATAAGAGATCTGCAGAATAGAACCACTTTAACCAACTTTAACACCCTATGTTTTTTTTTTGCAAGGGAAAACCAGTTTTTTCTTCCTGTTTCATGTCTGTCACTCTTTGTTTTTTTAAACTCTGTATTTTCATTGCGTTTCCTTCGCCCGCACGGCATCAGATAAATGGCACTGGTCATCAAGTGCGATCAACTTTTGAGCGTTGGTTCGCGGTTCAAATCCCAGTAGTGACAGAATATTTAATTTTTGCTGCATGGAATTTTTCATTAAATTAGTTGCTTGTATAAATTTTAATAAGGCAAAAGACTGAACATGGTCTGACTGAGGATTGAGCCCGCAATTGCTTATATTAATTTAACATGCGCTTAACTAACTGAACCTCGTCATAAAAGTTTCGTCAAGTTCCAAATGAGCCAAATCGTAAATCAAAAGTAAATCACGTCTATAACATAAACAAAGTGGATATTCAAAATTGTTAAAATGTCTTTATATTTCAAAATCTAATTTAATGGCTTGCAATTTTAAACATTAGCCTTGATCTCAAATAAGCACTCAAAGTTTGAAATTTGGAAATCCCATACAAAGTGACGTTGGGATTTTCAAAACAGAAAATCTCCTAAAAAAATACATACAAATCAATCTTTCTGACCAATAGAGTCAGTGCCTTATCATTGCAACTGTAAGGGACTCAAATACAAGAATTTCGTTAGAAGAGGCACCTCTCAAGAGGTGTTCTGTTCTATCTCCTTTGTTATGGAAGTTGGTGGTGAATGAACTGTTGAAGATCGTAGAAAACAGAGATTGCTTATGGCACGACGTTGCTACTGATGCACAGGGCAAGTGTCCTAATAATCTCTCGGAGCTTACCATTTGAGCACTCTTTGATCTTAAAAATGAGGCCAAAAGCCGCGACGTCAATTCTCAAAAACTCAGCTAGTCCATTTCTGGAGGAAATATAAGACTCCGCTCATTATTCCTCCGTGTCCACCTTGCACTCACCTATTCTTCGCGGACTCAGCTAAATATATAGAAGTTATTTTAGACAGGAAGTGAAACTGGAAACCAAACATCTTTGAGCGAAGTTGTAAAGCCAATGTAATTTTCTATGCCTGTTAGAAAGCAATAGGTAGAAACTGGCGCCTCACTCCAGCAATTGATTTTGGCTGTAGCAGTCAGGCAACAGAAGTTTGACATTCATCTTCTCTGGCTACCGGGGAGTAGAGACATTCCTGGAAACTGCAGGGATGAGGAAGAGGAGGAGTTGATATCGCCTCCAGTGCTGTCACTTGAAAATTATAAATAGTGGTTGATAATGTCTGAAAAGAGTGGTAGATTAAAAAAATTAGTGTTCGATTTTTTCTTATCTTTAACAAATGGGGGTTTACTTGCCGTAATCACATAAAAATTATGTAGTTAACGTTTTCGTGCCCTGCGAAATTCAATAAAACATTTCGAGATAATTGAAATAGTATGCATTTTCTTTTGCATGGATTTTATGATTTTCTTCCAATCCAATACAAATCCAATAAACAAATTTAAAAATTCCATTTCCTGTCTCAAAATATTCTAAAAATTAAATTATAGCAACAAATAACATCAACTATTATTTAAAAAGAGGTGGATGATAGAAATTATGACAGAAATAAAAAAGTGGTAGATTTTGGGAGAAGGTAAATAGTGGGTGGTAAAAGTGGTAGATGCCAAAGAAGTTGAAAAAATTGGTAGATCTACCAAAATTGTGGTAAAGTGACAACACTGATCACTCACATCCGCTCTGCTCATGCCCCGTTCTCTTCAGCAGAAGACTAAAGCATTGTAACAACAAAATTAAATTAACACAATAATTTAATTGTACAAGTTGTTTTTTTAACGTCATATACACATAAAACCAGTTCTGACACACACACACACACACAAATAGTATGCCGCAGGCGATAGCAGTAAGACAGAAGAGAGAGGGAGATAACACATACTCAGCAAAGCAATCAGCATAAAACCAGTTATGAGACACACACAAACATAAACAGTATGCCGCAGTCGATAGCAGTAAAACAGGAGAGAGAGAGAGAGAGAAAGAAAGAGGGATAACACGTACTCAGCACTGTTACCAGGTTGAGGTAAATTTCCCTAAATCAGGTAATTTTTGACTCATTTTTTGGACAGAGGCAAAAAAGTTAATTTTTGACTAAAAGTGGTAAATTTTTGCAATATAATTATTTTTTAGACTTTCAAATATTTTAAGTTTTTCGCACCTTTGTTACCTCTCTTAACGTACTAACAAGCAGTCCTTTATTATTTGGAGTCCTCTTTTGTACCAGAAAATAAAAAATGTAGGATTGTATTAATTTTTGATTTGATGCAAATTTTAACTTAAAAATTAAGGGAATTGTTGAAACAAACCAAGACATAAGAAGTAATCAAATGTTTTGAAATTGCATTGAAAATTGCTTAAAAGAATATCGGTTATAGAAAGCCATGACCAGTTCCTACAAAAACAAGTTAATGGAAAAGTGGATAAAAGAAGTCCCTCACACATCGTGAATTGGAAAAGTTGTTGGCAATAGGAAAAAACGAATTGTTCAAGGCTAGCAAAAAAAATTTTATTGTGGAAGTGAAGTGAGTTAAAACGGCGGTTAATCATTTAAAATTTTGTAATTTTTTTTAGGAAAAGGTAAATTTTCTCAGAAAGTGGTAATTTTTTCTCCCAAATAGTGGTAAATGTCAGTTCAGCTCTCTGGCAACACTGGTTTCAACATAATGGCACTTGCAGCTTCCAGTGAAGTTATTAAAGGTCAGTCGTTGCATATTGAGCTGTCTTTTGTGTCAAAATGATCGGACGTGCAGAAGTGCTTGGATTTCTAGTGGTGAGCAGGGATGGCATTTTACGCACAATTCTGCTTTTTTCGGCACTTTTGAGAGTAGACGGCACTTTAAGCACGCGTTTTTTCATATCGGCACAATTTGAAAATACCAAAATTGAAATTGCCCCAAAATTTTTATCAACGGTGATATTTGCCACAATCTAAGTCTTTCGTCTGAAGCAGTAGCTGCAACAATTCCGAAAGCTGTCGAGAATGTAATAATAAACATCAATGAACATTTTTGTCCAAGCGTTAGTAGAAAAGAAGACTTCAGCGAGCTTCAAGCAGATTTTAGCTTCCAGCTGCACCAAATTTTGTGATTAACTCCAACGCGATGGCTCTCCCGACAGGTTTTATAATCCATTTATAAAATATGGATAGAAATAAAACAGTTTTTTGTATCATTTAGGATGCAGTCAATAGAATTTTGGAGCATTGGACTGAGCTTGACTATTATTTTGGACTAACAGATTTTGAAGAACACTATGGTAGCGAAAATATTTTTTCCAAAATTGAAAAGAAATTTCTGAAGCTGAAATAATAAATAACGAATTCAGAGTGTTATGTGAATATCCTACAATATCTAGTATAAAAAATGTCTCAATTTCACAATATTGGTATAAAGTAGTATTTAAAAATATATACAGTCCAAGATATACTGCTCTTGCCACACTCATCCGCTTGCGTAGAGTGAATATTTTCTATTCAAAATCTCATAAAGAACAATATTTCAAATCTCGTGTACATATGTATATGATAAGCATTTAATTAATACAATGCATTATTTTTTATTATACTTTAAAAAAGATCTCAAATAAAATTTGAAAAATATGAAAATTGTTGAATTTGAAATTTGTATAAAGATTTTTACTTTTTACTTTTTAAATTTATCTTTCATAGACAAAGCGACTTAAAGATATTCGCAAAACCGTAATATTAAAGCAAATAAGATCATCTTGAAATGAGGAGTTTACATTCAAATCCATATAAGTCACACGAAAAAAAAAAATTTAGTTAGAAATGCCATTGTAAAGCTAACGTTAAATCACATCGATCCATTAAATCCTCTTTGATAAAAATGGTAAAAATCCTAGAGAAAAATGCATTAAAAAAATCTCTATTTCAATCAAAAGCAGACATGTCCACTGTAAATTTTCAATCAAAACCAGATTAATCCAAGCAAGTTTTCATTTGTGTAGTTTTGACGGTTTTTTACAAGCGCGAAATGCTAAAATTCAGCACTATTTTTTTATAAAAAGAACTATTTTTCTCTCTGATTTGGCACAATCAAAAAATGTCCAATTCCATCTCTGGTGGTGAGTGTTACCTTGTGGAGCCAGAGTTCTATTGGCAATTTACGTAGACATATTATCGGTGGTAACTCTTCTTCACCGATAAAATTTTGTTTTCACTCATAGGGTGCCGCGATTACGTATTGGTGGTAAGCTTTCTTCCCTAATATTGTTGCCAAACTTCTTCGATATGATTTAGAGATCTCTTGTCGATTTCAATAAACATTTTATCTGTGGTAAGTCTATTTCCCCGATAATATTTTGTTTTCACTCGCAGGATGCCGAGATTTACGTAGACATATTATCGGTGGTAAGTCTTCTTCCCCGATAATATTTTATTTTCATCTCCATCAAGTCAATGACAACTCAATGATATAACTAAGTACATTGCCAGCAAGTCAATGTAAACTCAAGGACATACCTAAGATCATCGCCATCAAGTCAATGTCAAGTCATGAGCATAACTAAGTACATAGCCAGCAAGTCAATGTCAACTCAAGGACATATCTGTGTGTATAAAGACTATAGATTTTTATTCAAATAAGAATATTACTGATAATTATTTAATAACTAATAAACTAAGAAGAAATATCGGTACATAAGCAAAAGGGTCTCTTATTATTATAAATTTTCTGCAACGAACCCTGGACACCGCCGAGTATACCTCAGTTGTAGAATTTTGGAAAACGGAAGTTCGTTACAGTATCTAGGTAGCCTCTTTAAAATGATCCTAGGGATTTCCAAAAGCAGACGTCAAGCGTCTCTTTGGTCTGCTTGGTCTCTTGGGAGTTTTTTGTGTAGATACTTTATGGTATCACAATCATCAAGTGGGTCGACCAACATCATAGCCTAAGCTTACCTTATAAAGGGTGTTTTTTTAAGAGCATGCTGATTTGAAATTTAACTAAAACACATGCCAAATTATGAAATGGCCAAAAAAAAAATTTTTTTATTTGGTTGCTAATTTCTTGGCATTTAACATTTAAATATAATTTCGGGCATATGGCTACCACGACTATTTTGCACAAAGGTCATTCTGGAGATCCAATTTTCGACCACCTTTTCAAGCATTGGAGGGCGTATTTCAGCAATGACACGTTGAATATTGGTTTCCAAAGCGTCAGTCGTAATCGTAAGAAAATAATCAAGTGGCGTCAAATCACACAAACGCGGAGGCCAATTCACCGGTCCATTTCTCGAAATGTTTCTGGATTGTTTCGCCCGCAGTATGACAAGTGGCACCATACTGTTAAAACCACATTTCGTCCACATCCATATCTTAAATATTTGGCAACAAAAATTCATTGATCATCGTTCTGTATCGATTTCCATTCACGGTAACGCGTCGTCCTTCCTCAATTTTTAAAGAAATAAGGACCGATGGTTCCACCAGCCCATAGACCGCACCAAACAGTACATTTATCGGGATGCATTGGTAATTCTTGAACGGCGTGTGCATTATATTTGCTCCAAATACGGCAATTTGGTCATTACGTTCTTTATGGTGGTCTCAGACGGACGATTATGTGCACCATACAATTCATGAAGTGCTCTTTAAACATGTTTAATGGAACACTGTTTTTGAAAATAAAGTTCCACGATTTGGAAGCGTTGTTCTGGAGTTAACCTATTCATGATGATTTGCCAAACAATACTGAGTAGAGACATCACTTTAAACTGTCAAAAAAACTGTCAGACAATAGAGTAATCTATATTGAAAAAAAACTTCATAGAAAACACCCTTTATAATACCGCACTTAAGCATTTATTATAAAGGCTTACGCAAAATTTATGTTGAATCTCCAACAATTGTTATTTTTAAAGAATTTTGTAAAAAATGCCTGCGTTTTAGAAAATTTACCATAACTTTTCTGAAAAAAAATATAATTTTAAATTTCTTCTTCAATATTTTCTTTTAAGGTTGTTATGGTGCGTTTCTTTTGCACACAACCGCGAGACTTCAAATACCCTCTAATAAAAAAGTTCGGAGCAGTTAAATCGTGTGATCTTGTGGGTTAATATAAATCACCAAAATGAGCAATTAAGACCATCATCATCTGTTGGTGTGTTTATATACTACATCAATCAGCCTTCTTCGACAGTGTCTCAAATACACAATGACAGATGACGCTCTATCTCTATTGTTCAATAAATAAAAAAAGCTTCACCCTGTATTACCTGTTAAAGAAAACAGGCGTCAACTTGCAAAATTGCACATTATCATATAAATAATTACTATTGATGTTATTAATTAAATTGTTGTGATTAAGGATTGTTATTGTTTTTGCCTGCATGGTTGTAGTAAATAATTAACATGGTTAAAACAAACAATACGCTGTAACTGCTTAAAATGCGTAATTAATGATCAAGATCAGTGCTTAATGTATGACAAACACTCATACACACACACAATGTACAAACAACTACATACAAGATAAATAAACAGCAATACGCATGTTTGCGGGGTGTGTTTGACACTTTGTGAACGTGTGAAGATATGCAAAAAAAAAAAACTCAATGGTTTGGCTGGGTTGGCATGGCCAGGTTGTAGGTGAATTTGTAAACATGGTGCGTAATTGAGATATGATTGGTTTCATGAATACATTTAATTATTTCATGCAGTGCAAGGATACGCAAGTGTTAACGAGTTGCAGGAGTTCATTATCAGCACACATAAGTTGAACTGAGTTAAACAAAAAAAATGTTCACTGCAGGAAAGTGTATTTTGTGTGCAAAGGTGTTACAGCGACTGTCAAGTGTGTGTGTGAACGCTTACAATACAGGCACATTTGATGGGCAGGCATGAGCTACAGAAAAAGGCCAAAACCCTTTAAATATAGAGCAGCAAGAAGAATGAGCATTAAATAATATCTAAAAAAAAAACACTCAAATATAATCCTTTTGTCTTCTTCCATATAAAGAATCATATAAATTTTTCAGTTTGTAGGTTTGTAGGCAGAAATTTGGGATTCACAATTTTTTTGCTTAAGATTTTGTTTATTTTTTTAGCACTCTGTAGATATGTTGAAAAATTATGAAATTTTGTGAATTTCTTTATTTGACTTTTTTTTATTATTTTTTGGAAAAAAAAGGATAGCAATTCATATAAGCACTGAACTGCACAACTTGACCGCTTTTGATTGTATTTTTTATAGCTACCTTTTTGAACAGCTTCATCTCCATCGTTTAGTCACCATCTCTTACTATCCACTATATCGTTGTTCTTGGCTTTCTTTATATTTTTAGCTCTCTTCTTCTTGCCCTTTTCTGCTTTGCATATTGAAAAAGAGTTATCCTTTATTTTTCACTTATTTCTACAATCTATCAACTCGTCGCCTTTTATTGTTTTTAATATCCTGATTTTATGTCTTTACACTCAACACACATCAATGTCAGCATTAAATGCCAACACATTAATTTGCATACACACACACAAACACTAACATATTCATACAAACACTTGCTGCATCAACACAATCGCACTCATATTTCACACACATGAATGATTTTTCTTGTTTTCTTACAAAAGAGTCGAGGCCCATAGGCGTCAACGTGTTAATAGCTCGTAAATATTTTAAAACTGTTAGCCTAACTTTGGCCTGACTTGACGAGAAGGCATGCACACTTTTGTTCTTCTTCCTTTTGCATACCATTATCCTTTGTACAATGTCAAACAAAGTCCTGCAGCCTGAAGGACAAAGACAGCCAATGGCCACCCAACCACCTTCACATATACATATACATATGTATGTTATACGTTGGTGGCATGTCACCACACACACACACACACACAAACTGAATACTGAATATTGTGTGATATAATATTTTAAATATTTCGAAAAGGTTGCTCAAACTGTCGCACGTTCTTCACAATTTTGCAACGTCGTCCTCTATTTGAGCTCACCGAACTCACGAGTATGGCGCTTTCAATGTGCAGTTCATAGATTGGCTCTAAGTGTTTGCTTGCGAGTGTGTGTGTGTGAGTGTGCTGCTAGTGTAGCCTGCGCTTATGCCATGCTGACTGGCCTGACTGCCTGCCTGCCTGCCTATGATATGCAGTTCAGTGTTTGAGTTTCCTAAAAGCTAACTTCTAATATATGACTCATCATCATCATCATCACCATCATCATAGTTCGAAATAATCTGTATACACTTGGCATTAAATGCCGGCTAAGGATATCACAGCTTAGGCTGCTATCGGTGCTTGGAATCTTTTAGAGCCGTTTACCGTTTTCACTGTTAAGGCTTAAAGAACTGAACTGAAGTTTATGATTTTGGCAAATATTTGTTTGCTTCTAACACTTAATTTTATATATATGCTGCATAATTTTGGGCATGACATTAATATTTTTTAAATACGTGCTTTTAAGCAAGTTTAAATGATTCTAAGACGAACAGCATAACAGCTAGTATTGAAGAGTGTTAGAAACTTAGTTACTTATAGTAGTTATTTTATTTTAGACAGCAAGAAAAAGATCTCTATTACACAGTAGAGTCATTTAAGGCTTAAATTCATTCATCTCTTTATGAAATTTTATTAATTTTGTAAGTCATGAATATATAAAATTATTCGAAAATATTAAAAAAATTAGAAAATAATTTTTGATAAATAAAATTAATATAAAGGTAATCCTCTAAGAATCACGTAGTAAAGAAATCATATAGAAATCATAAATAACCATATGGTGCTGATTCTTGACTTATTAAAATTTTTGTTGTTCTGCCTTAAATTCTCTAACGAACCCTTATTTTGAAAAGCTACCTACCTGCTTTAATATTTTGTTGCGTTCATGATTCAATCATATAAGGTTACTAGCGGTAATGTGGTTTGTGTTTTAGTTATGAGGAGGTATCATACAATGTAATGTACAATTGTTGTAAAATTGCTTCAGTACAATTTTTTAATAAAATTAATCACCGATCTTAATTTGAATACTTTGGCTTTTATATATGACATTTGTCTATTATAATTTGAGTAACTTCGTGTATTGTGATATGGTCGGGTTATGTGATATACCTGCATCTTTTGTGAAATACACAATTTTCTACAAGAATAAACATGTGAACATAACGGCATTAAAAAAAGACAAGTGCTGCAGCTTAATGCGCGCTCTCATTCGCTGTGTTCGCTCTCATTGTTGTGAATTTGTTTTATAGGTGTAGTTGTTTTTTTTTTTTTTGAGTGTGCTTTCCGAGTGAATTACAATAAATAGAGCAGAAATGTAAGCTGAAATAGATAAATTTTTTAGAGTTTGAATTAAGTTAGCCACAAATGCGGTGAGATTTTGATTTTCTACAGAGTATTTTTACAAAAATAACCTTATTATCTTAAAACCCGATTTCGGCTATTGTGATATAGTCAAAGTTGGGTAATGTGATATACCATCTATTCATACCATATCTATTCATTCCATTCATTATATACTTTGTGTTATTTTTTTGTTAAGTTTTTACAAGTGTATTTGTATTCAGTTGATTTTGCTTGTATTTTTGTGTTCTTTTATGTAAATTCCACTGAAATAATAAAATTGTATCAACAACATAAATAACACTTAAACAACAACAATTTTTTTCTTTTCAACAATGTCATATTGGTTTATATGGTTTATACATTATCCGAACGTGGTATATCACTTTAACCGCAAATTTCATTAAAGAGAGTTACATGAATTTTGTTCATTGTGTTGAAAAAGCTAAAATTGGGTTACGCTATAGAGTTACGCCAAAGTTGTAAAACACTGCAAAATGCATCAAAAAAAGGCCTGTGTAGTACGGTTTAAGCTAAGGTATGAAAGTTACTAGTAATTATAAATTTAAAAATACCTATATCACATTACCCGAAGTTACTCTATTTTTTTTTTACTTTAAATTTATGGAAAATACTATTCTAGGATGTCTGATTTCGTTTTTCATATTTCTTTAATAAACTTATATCTTCAATAAAAGCTGAAAATACAGATTTTTGGAGTTTTGCTGCTTGGGAGAAATCCCAATAAAAATTGATAATATTTTGGATTCTTAGATAATAATTTTTTAGATAAATGTGTAAGTGTATATTTTATAAAGTGTGTCTTTTGTATGTATTGATATGTTGGAAATTACCGACTAATCAAAGAAAACAAAACTAATCGAAAAAAAGCCCACTAATAGGATAAAAGGTATTTTTCTTTTAAATGAGGGCCTTAAATATCATTGAAGGAGAAAGGAAATCTCAAAGAGTGAGAGGAAAGTTTTAAAGATCTATTTGTTTTGATACACGAAAAGGAACAAAAAATGTTTATCACCAGTTTGCTGTAAGTGAACTACGTTTGTCGTGCTTTCTTTTCTTTTTTTGCAAACGTTAGAACAGTTGCCATGACAACAATCAGTTGTGGGAAACGCGTTATTTAGTTGTAAGAAATTAGTTTCGTTTGCCATTAACGTAAGTTATTTTTAAATAGGAGCAATCAAAAAATTTGTTTTGTTCAACTAAAAACTTAATTTATAGATAAAAGATCAATTTCCCATGACATATAAATTTTAAATCTAAAAAAATTGATTCTACACAATATCTCACAATAGCTCCAATGGAAGCATGCTAGACTGTCATGCGGAAGACGTGGGTCCGAATCCTGGCTATTTAAGTTTCAAAACTTTTAAAATAAGTTTGCTTACAATCTAGAAAAATTATAAATTTTATGTTTTACTCAAAAAAAAAATTATTTTAAATTAAAAAAAGTCTGCGGTGTTCTTTTCGGTGATTGAACCCAGGTCAATCGAGCTTAGCACACTCGGCTAAACTTGAACTTTCAAAACATTGATTAAAATTCATTAAGTTCGTTATTTTCATGTAAGATATATTTTTAATTTGAAGACAACTGAATATTCGTTTGCGGCAAATACAGTTCGCAAATGAAGTATAGTTGGTGAATTTTTCAGTTGCGGTGAACGAAAAATTTCTTGGCGTGTGCCGGCCTCAGGAAGATATTTAACTATCACTTTTTTCCAAGCTCCAGGTAGATAACCATGGGCCAAACTGCAGTGAAAATCTTTTGATAATAAAGGTTTTAGATGCTCTGAACCATGTTGTAGAAGAATACCATCTTCACCAGCAGATTTTAAGGAGTTTATTACCCCATTAACTGCTGATAAATTGCATAATAGTTATGAAATTATTCCATCTTCTCTGTTTGGCAGATCTTTCTGCTCTTAGTTGTAAGAATGGTTTGAATAGGGGTCATTTGAATAACAGAGCTCGGAAGTGAGTATTAAGAAGCAGTTATAGGGTCTCTTTTTTAGTTTTTTTTTAGGTCAGCATTATCATATATTAGGCTTCCTAAGAACTGTGGTCTGATGGTTGCTAAGATCTTTTGAAGGCAACAACTCGATGGAACATCCCTGATGGAGCCACAGAAGTTTCTGAAGGAGTTCTTTTTGATCTCTTTGTTGTAATTGGCGATAGCTCGGAAGTAGAAAAGCCAGTCATTATTGTGTTTAGCTAATTTGAAATGCTCCTTTATTCCTTTTTTGAGGTCACTATGGTGGTAATTTCACCAGAATGCTCCAGAACTTCTTAAATTTAAGACGCAGTTGTACTCAAAAGCTTGTGTTATAGATGATTGAACATTATGTGCTGAGTATTCCAATTTGCCTATGGGGTTAAATCTAAGTGGAAGTTAGTATAGAAAATTGCCTGACTGCCGCACACTTTACACAGTCATCTAACCCCGTTTGAACCCGGTTTGAGCCCAGAAATATTATCCGTGGATCACCTGTGGTGAGCTTCTGCGCTGATTTTTGCTCATCCTGGGTTAGATGACTATCGGAAAAGTTCAATGGAACCACAGCCGCCTGGAATAGAATTGCCAATTCAGTGAAAGTAGTTTTCACTGTGACAACTGGGAAGTCATCATTAGGCTTTCTTCTTTTTCCTATAGGTAGAGGCAAAGAAACCTTCTCCAGTGCTTCTTGCGACGGCATAGTACCTGTCAATAGGTGAAAATTCAATATAAAGATTAGCAGATTTTTGTTATGTGCACGCCATGGTAGCTCCTTGCATATTTAACGCAAAATTAATGACATCGTTAATCTCTTATTTCTGAGATTTCTTGAGATTTCTGAAGAATTTCTTGCTTGTGTAAGTACTTTCACTGTGAAAGTATTTTCACAGAGATTATCAAACCTAAGTCCCAAAACGATCACCTTAAAAAAGTTGCACAGTGTTTTCACAACTAAAGCATGTTGTTAGCTTTAATTGAATTTGAAGCTATTTAAATAAACTTCTGAAATTATGAGAATGTCTCTTGTAAGCACTTTTCGATAAGGCTGAGAAGAAGCATAATTGGATTTTGAATGAATGTCTTCCGGAAGAATGTCTTCTGGAAGGGCTGTATCTATGAATACATGTCAAGTTTGTATCAAAAATTCAAATTGAACTGATGAATAAATAAAACTAAATTTATATAGAAAATTTTGACTTCTGCGAAAAACTCAAACTCCACCAACTTAAAAGCCCGTTTCAAACCAAATTTCTTAACGATTCCTGAACGGGTTTTTTACAAAAATGTTGCTTTTCTATTAGAAATTTAGGTAAGCAATAAAGACTGTCCCAGAAATAACTGTCCTTTTGTTTTTAGGTTATTTATAAAAAAATGTTACCTCTATAGCAACACATTTGGTGCCTTAATAAAGCACTTATAAATATTCCAGATTAAAAAAAAAGTACTCATTAGTAAAAGAAAAGAGCTACTGAAAAAATGTCGTCTCAACAAGAAGAAAAGCGGAAAGCAATTATATGCAAATGCCTGGAAAATCCAAACACCACGTACAAAAAGATCGCTAAGGAAGTTGGCGTGTGCGTAAAAACTGTCGGAAGGACCATAAAACGATACAAACAGCTTACCACTTTATCAAAAACGCCAGGCTCAGGGAGAAAAAGTGGTCCAGCGAACCAAGCGGTGGCCCAGAACGTCAAGCGGCTATTTACTCAGAATCCAGGCACTTCGGTTCGTGATATGGCAGCAAAAGCGGGAACATTGAAGTCAAGTGTTCAACGGATTAAAAAATTTAACAAAATAAAGAGCTATAAAGTACAAAAAGTACCTGATAGGAAGAAAAGGACGCCGAAAGCAAGAGGAGGGTTCGAAAACTGTATCGCGATTACTTGTCAAAATTTGATTGCGTGATCATGGACGATGAAACGTACTGCAAAGCGGATTTCAAGCAATTACCTGAACACGGATATTATACTGCGGTTAGAAGAGGTGAAGCATCCTCTAAATTTACCACCGAAAAACATACCAAATTTCCAAAGAAATAAATGGTTTGGCAGGCCATTTGCAAATGTGGCCTTCGAAGTAAGGAATTTGTAACAGATCGAACAATCAACACCGAAATTTACATCAGAGAGTGTCTGGAGCAGCGTGTGCTGCCTTTTATACGTCAGCACCAAGGTTCAGTACTATCTTGGCCTGACCTAGCAACAGGTTACTACGCCCAGAGAACGATGGATTGGTACCAAGCCAATAATGTCACTGTGGTACCAAGAGAAGCCAATCCTCCGAATTGCCCCGAACTTCGTCCAAGCGAAAGATATTATGCTTTAATGAAAATAAATCTTAAAAAGACCAAACAAACTGCGAAAAACATCGAAATATTTCGATGTTCATAAGGTCAACGGAAGGTCGGTAAAAAACCTAATGGAGGACATTTTTTTAAGTTTATTTTTTTCAGTGTAAATAAAATTTTAATTTATTTTGTAATGTTCACTTAATAATAAACTGAAAGAATGTTAAAAAAGACATCATTGGTTTTTTACAATAAAAAAAAAAAACAAAAGGACAATTATTTCTGGGACAGTCTGTAGTTAGTTAGTTAGGTCTACAGCTTGATTAAATGATTTAATGTTATCTTGACAGTCAAAATCTTTTCATTAATTAAGAAGGTTATAGTTTAATAATAAACACAAAATAGTTTATTACAAAATATATTAAAATTAAAGCATTTATTGTTTAACTGTTTCAAACAAACTCTTAAAAATGTTATTGTGTTTGTTATAATATTTTGATATGTGTGCTGGATATTTTTCCATAGCTATATAGCCAAAGAAAAAATTCGAAATAGCTACATTTATTTTTTTGAACACTTATTTAACGTGAATTTGGATATATAGCACTCTATCTTCAAAAGGGCCACTTCAACCCATCTTTAAAAGGGTTCAAAATTGTGACATATTTAGAAGAGCCAAAAATTGATTTTTTTCTTTCAAGCAACTACATAGAAAAGCAAGATATTATTACTATTTTTTTCAAATTACATATAAAAAAAGAAAAACAAAATAATTTGACAGTCGATGTAGATGTGCACTACGAAGTGGTTAATATTTAAAAGTAAAAATTTAGAAAATTTCGAGTTATGCCACTTTTGTAGTTAGGCTGTGGTACTTATTATATAGTATAAATTTTTAGATACAATGTAAAAAAATAAATCTTTACAAATATAAGATTAATAGTTCTAAAATATTTAAGGGTTCTTTTTGTAAAAGAAACTGTCGAAAAGAAACTTTTTGTTTTTTTTTTGTTTTTTTTTGTAATATCGAAAATTCATCTTTCAAAAGTTTTGCTGTGGTCTCGAACACTTAACAGAGCTTAACTTTACTTTGCATACTTTCGTTCAGTTATTTTCGAAGCTGAAATAAAACAAAGTGTTGTAATACGTTTTCTGCTTATCTGACACAAAACACCTTAAGTCCAAAAAACTTAAGATTGGCAACTTATTTCAAAGACAAACCAGTGGAGCTGCTTATCACAACTTAACCACAACAAAAACAGCAACAATAACAACAACAACAACAACAGCAACAAAACAAACAATAATAACAACAAAGGTGTTGTACGCACAATATGACAGCGGTAGAAGCTATAGCTAGAGTAACAGAAATAGACAAAGTGTGAGCAAGTGTGGCAATTTATCAGCAGCATCCTTATCAAAATCGTTACAAAACGGAAATGTTTTAAAGCAAAAGTTTTAATAAAGCTTAAAACAACATTTAATCAAATTGACGCGCGTTGAAGCTTTAAAACACTATAAAACAGTCGCAAAAAGACAAACACACACACACATACACAAACAGCAATACAGACACAGCTTAAACTACAAACAGGCGCGCTACAAAAGAGGAAATTGCTTTTAAAGTATTTTAAACAAAACAACAACAACAACAACAAAATATATGTGTGCGAATTTAGTGGCGGATGTACGTGGTTGCGACAATGAAAACAATGCGCTGGCTGCAAAAAACAAACAACAAAAAAAAAAAAAAAACACAAAAAAAATTAAAATAATAAAAATAAAATTTTTCTATAAAACACACACACACACATGCAGATATACGCAGCCAGGCAACTTAAATGCTGCATGCATATGTATGGCTTGATGGCGGCAGCAGCAGTGACAGCAGCCAGCAGGATAATGATATGTGCGAAGTTGACCTTGATGGAAATTTTGTTGAAGAGCCCCTCAATAAAGCCAGGCGAGCTCCAAGCAACGAGCATAGAGCAAACATAGCAAGGCGTTAGTGTGCAAAAAATGCAGAGAGAGTAACTTAAAAATATGTATGTATGTATGTATGTTTGTTTGTATGGAAGTGTTAGGCAAAGTGTGTATTTGTGTATGTGTGAAAGTGTTGCTTGTTTGCGTGGCCTATAAAAGCAGCATAGCCAGAAAATTCAATAAACATGAGAGCAGAATTGGGACAAAACATTTAACAATGTATGCTGACTTATTTAACTCTTGCCCCCATAACACGCTCTTGCAACACAACTTCTCTGTCTCAATATTTCTCTGTCTCAATAGTCGTGCTCTGCTGAATATGTTAAAATTTGCTTGACAAAAAAGCTGCCATCTCACTATTTGTGGACTGCAAGCTTGTGGGTTTTGTTAGCTGAGCGCGGTATAGAGAAAAAGAGCGTTGGAGCTCAAAGCTATTGAACACTCCTATGTAAGCTTTTTGTCAATAGCTTTTATACAACTTCTTTTGCAATTTCTTGTTGTTGTTGTTGTTGTTGTTGTTGTTGTTATTGTTGTTGTCTTGTTGTATGTTACAAAAATGAAATCTTTCTTTCTTTTCTTCTTATCCTTGGCAAAAATCTTGGCAACGGATTTATTTCAGCGCTACTAGTTCGAATAAACGAAGATATCCTTTACAACATCCTGCGGGATTTCTTGCTGAAATGCTATTTTTCGCCAGCACACACTCACTCACATCAACTAGCTTCAAAAAAGCATTACTTAAACACTAGCTTCTCTACTAGCAGCTAGAGTGCCGAAAATTTTGCTCATTAAATTTACGAGCATTGTAACACAGCCAACACAGCCCACACCCGCCCATCTACTCTAGCACTCCGCCATCTTTGTGGTGCCACCCACTCAGTGCTAGACTTGCGGTTAGTTTGGGTTGGTCAATAAATTGGATTTCCCTAAATTTGCAAAACAGAAGTGGAAACATGATGCGTCTGGTTTTGCAAAGGTGGTCAGAGGGCTGCAGATGTGTATGAGTGTAGCAAATAAATTTGGGTCGAAGCATTTAAATGGTGGGTGGTGGTGGTGGTGGCTGTATTTCATTCAAGTTGTTCTTCTGACTGCTACGGCTAGAGGTGTTCGTTAATGTCGCAGCCTTAGAAGTTCTGATTACGAATGAATTCGTTATTCAGCTGGCTGGAACAGCTAAACTGAGCTCCTTTTGTTTCTATAGCCGGTGCTATAGTTTGTGCTGTGCGTGTGTGTGTGTGTGTGTGTGTGTGTGTGTGGGCTGTGCTTTTGGTGCTTGTATTGAAGCGTAATCTTAAGCGTAACAAATTTAATTGTATGCCTGACATAGATTTATTGAAATCAGTTAATTTTTTAAATACTTTTATTTGCACTTATTACTTGATTATAGCTTGGCGTTGAGAACTTTTGCAGAATTTTAAGTTTTCAAAAGGAAATAACTTAAATATTCAATGCAATAATAATTTTGGTTTTCATTCTGCCTTAGTTGGAATATTAATATATAACTTGATCTGAAGGGTTTGCGGTATGCAAGCCTTTTTAATTACTCTGGCCTGTAGAAATAATTCTACTTTGTTCTATATCGAGCCATAATTGGCGAAGTATTAATATTAAATCTTAAGGATAAAGAAAAACTTCTGACTACAGGATTCATCTTAGTAGTTTTTAAAACTGAAAGCAAAGTGCGTTCTTGTCGTTTTCTTAGAAATCTAACAATATATCTTTACAAATTAAAAAAAATATAAATTAATCCATTAACTTCTGAGCTTGACAAATTAAGTTTTTTTTTCACATTGGTGTGTTTCTTCATCATTCTATGTCTGATTTTTTTCTTTTTCTCGTTTTTCAACTTAACGAAATTGGTTTTGGTATTTTTCTCCCTATGCAAATACGAAATAATGTTGATAATTTATTTACCATGCAACATGAAATTAAAAAATAATTTTGATTCCGTTATGCACCTCACCCTCCAACTAATTCATAGTGCATTGAATGCGAAGGCCAAAGACATATGTGTAGAGAGAAGTGAGAGAAAGAGAAAGATTTTTTAGCGAGAAAAGACATTTTTTTAAGCGAAAAATGGCAAACGTGCAATAATTTTTTTTTATTTCGGCAAAAATTAAAACTTTTACAAATGAACGAATTTCGACTTCAGCGTTCGTGGCGGCGCACATTGGGGTATTTGATCATCAAATCGGAGATTAATTGAAAAATGAAAATTGGGATATCCGATTAATGTTTTATACCCGATTATTGTAGACAAAATTCTCCATCACTAGGCAAAAGAATCGATAACATATGTTGCTTAATTCAATTTTTGCTTTGTCTCAAAGTTCGTAATTTTTTTCGATTTTTTCGCGTCTTTACAAAAAGTGAATTTTTTGTATTTTCAAGTGCCAATTTTTCTATTTTTGCCATAAAAAAAGCCCAATATTATTATGGATCCTTCAAGTTCAGGTAATTTCGAACAAAAAAGCAGTTGCCGGTCGACATTTACCTGTCAGAACTAATTTTAATCATTTATGGAAAAAAGGTCTAATTTTAGCCATTCTTGAGAAGTATGTAGAGTTTTAAAGTGGTACCGGTCAACTTCGTGTTCTGAAATTTATATATTTTTAAAGCTTAGGAACTGTACTAATATAATAAACAAAAAC
The DNA here is from genome assembly GCA_958299015.1 of Tetanocera ferruginea. Lineage (NCBI taxonomy): Eukaryota > Metazoa > Arthropoda > Insecta > Diptera > Sciomyzidae > Tetanocera > Tetanocera ferruginea. The sequence goes on from OY282641.1 coordinate 139,428,298, forward strand.
ATTTTGCGCGTTTTTGCGCCAATTCGATTTTTAACAAATTTAGTAAAAAAACTCATGTCGTCCAAAGTGGAGAAGAACCGTGGCTGTAGTTTTTGTTTTGTTCTCGCTTTCGTTATCATCATCATATATTGTTGTTATTGTTATTTATGTTTGTTTATTGCAATATTGGTATGCACTCTACACAAAAATAATATGTGTGTTCTGTTCATTGTGTTATTTGGTTTATTTAAAGTGTAGGGTAAGTTTATTTTGTCTTCACGCTCGTGTTCTTAAACAATTTTGTATAACTTAATTTAAATAACAGATAATATGTGTAAAATAAGTGTGTAGTGTTACTTTACATTAACTATTATATCTATTAGCCCAAGAAGCTAGAAACAAGGACTTAAAATGCTATAGGGAGCACTTTTCACGTAAATGTAACCGTGAGAAATCAAATGAAGACATTTTAAACAGGTTGCTACTGAGCTCCGATCCGATCTTTAGCAGCAAAATTAAGTTGCCAAAAAAAAAATTTCAAGCCCTACCAAAATCAGTAGTACAATTGCTTATTCCGCAATAGTTATTTCAGTAAGTGCTGTTCGATCTAATGATAGTGATGATGAAACTGGAGATGCACATATTGAGGAACTAGAGGATTGTAGCTCCGATTACAGTGACTAAACTAAATAACACTTGAATGGAAAATCAGGTCATAATATTTTATATGGGTTTTAAAAATATATATAACTATGTCTATTTTTTTCAGATGATACAACCATTTACTTTTGATGAAATTGTTTATAAATATAAATAAAGAATGAAAATTTCAAAGTTTAATTTAAATTTTTTTATTGTTTTCATTAGGTAAATTTGTTTGTAACAAAGGGGGCGTGGCACCGCCCTATTCCACCTTGGCTGTAATTCATACAGTACGATCAACATATATACCAAATCTCATCTTCCTACTTCTGATGAGGTATAACTCTCTCTTCATGAGATATAACCGTTCTAATTTTTAGGTTATATGGGCGGTGCCACGCCCCTTTATCCAGTCACAACCAAGTATAGCCAAGTACTATTACACGGTCAACAGTACCACATTGGGAATGTTTCATGACAATCGGTCTATTATTATGGCCTGCATAGCGATTTTTAATAAGGGGGAGTGGCACCGCCCACTTTTCCAAAAAATTTGTATCATATGTCACTCAGGAATAACGTATCATTCTTAAAGTGAAAGAATTTTTCAAATCGGATAAGTAGTTTAATTGATCTCCGTTTTGGGGGTCCAATACCCCACTGTGCGGCGCACAGTGTGGCCGTGTAGTGTATTTAATGGCCTTAAATCAAGGAGGACGCGTAGCTTCATGAAATTTTGCACATATTTATTTTAAATATTTTAAAAATTTTAATTTCTTTTTTACAAAAATACGCCCACTTTTACGCCCACCTCCGATACAACTTTAATAGAAAATGTGACCTTACTTCCATGATTTTAAATATATCAACTCAATTTTCACAATTATATAATTGTAGAATGTGCTCCTGAAAATATGAACTTAATCCGCCCATTTTTACGCCCAGTTTTATACAACTGATATTTTAAAAATACCATATCTTCCGTAAATTTATAACTAGAATGTTTATTTTATGTCAATGCTTATAACATCTATTAAATGGTGTTTTGAAAATATGAAGAAAATCCGCCCACTTTTACGCCCACCCCCATACAACTCCAATGCAGTTTCACTCTTTTTCATTTATTAACAACTCATTGTTTTTACAACTACCCGGCGCCGGGTAGAAAACTATCACGTTTGACACTTGTTCACATACACTCTAAAAACTGATTGTAATATCACTACAATAATTGCTGAGAACTTTCACGCATTTATTGACGATTTTTAGAAAAAATCGAAAGTTTTAGACGAAAACTCAACGCAGCGAGCTTTTCCAATTCAACCAAAATGAAGTATTTTATCGCTAGTTCAGCGTGTTTTCGCTCACAAAATCATTGAACGCTCCTTAAGCGAGATTTTACGCTATAATGGCTAAATCGCAATACTGCGTTAGGTCGGTCGTGCGTTGACAGCTCGAGTAGAGATCAACGTGTTCTTACGGTGCAAATCTAAATGCGACCTCAAGCGTTGGTCGTACTTTATATCGTAAAACAAGAAGAAGAGATAAAATACGACCAAAGTACGATCTAACGAGATAAGTAGAAAAATGTTCTACTCGGTCGTGCGTTTGACATTTCTTCATAGAGCAGAGTTGCATTTTCATTGAAAGCGCTTAAAATGTGGGTGTTTTATGGTTTCACTGGCAAAGATAGATTTTCGTGGATTTCTTTTATTATCGCTGGAATTTATGTTTTATATAATGTTTTTTAATAACTCATGCTATTAAAGTAATTAAATTAAGATTTTGATAAAGTTAATCTATTTGTGTTATTCGATATCTTAGAAATTTATATAGAAATTGCGAGATTTAGAATTGGAGGAAAAACAACTTTTTTGGGCATTTTTGTATGGCTGCTTTTATTGGCATCGCCAAAATTACAGACGCACAATCTGTCAGCGCAACATTGAGTTTTGTAAAGTAATAGGTCGTGCGTTCTGTCAGTTCATCTCGTAAAGTTTATGCAACGTCGATATAAAGTACGATCGGCGCACGACCGACCTAACGCAGTATTGCGATTTCAGCATAACAGCTGGTTTTCGCTTAGTTCGCTCTCTCAATTAATATCTCAATTAATGTATCTCATATTTTTAGCAGATACATTATTTTACGTCAGTTAGTATTGATCACTACATGGAACAACATCAATGTTATATGATGCTATTCCATGTAATGATAAAAACAAACTAATGAATTTGTTTGAATGTTGATTACTTATTAATAAATTCATTGATAATTAATAAGTTATCAATAAAAGAACAAGTATGATAAATAATACGCATTTTCAGCGATATTATTTATCAATGCACTCTATTAAGTAGAGCGCAAGAGACAAATTGTAGGAGAAATTTGAGAGAGAGAGAGAGAGAGGAGTGAGAGAGAATATTCTATATTTCGTGCTGTGGGATTTTACTACAATAATTGCTGTTAAAGTGTTGCCAGCAATTATTGTAGTGAAATATCGCCATTTGTTCTTAGAGTGTACTTCAACTTTGCGCTGCTCTGGACAGAAAACCAATGAAAATATTTGCATGAAATTTTCCACACATGACCTTTAGATAGTTTTTAACAATCTGTACAAAAATCATCAAAATCGAAGAGTAGGTCCAAATTGATTTATTGCTGCGGTGCACACAGTGTGCGGCATGGGTTCGAATCCCACGACCGACACTAATTTTTACAGCAAATATAGTGGCGACCTTGGTTCGAATTCTACGGTCGACACTTTTTTTAGCAATTTTTTATCAATATATGTTCTTGTTGACATATTTGAATTTTTTTTCTTATTTGTTTTTATTTATTTTTATGAATTATTTTTTTTTTAATATTTTAAAAATAAGCAATATAATATCTTCTGTTATTCTAATGAAGCATCTTATTCATAAAAATAAACAGAAAAAATAAGAAAATAAATTGAAAAATATAAACACGCCACCACGATCGCTGGCTGATCTGGCCGCCTCGTGAATAATTTGGCAACTTTTTCTGTTAGAGCAGCAATAATCAGTATTTCCGTGTGACCGAGTAATAATACAACTTAAAATATTAGCCATAAACTTCTGTGAAAATGTATTTAAAACCATTCAGGATCCTGCAACTGTCTTTACACCAAAAAAATTAATAATTATGATCTCACAGATGACACAAGAAGGAGAAGGTCTGTTATTCGAAGTCTATTTATTAATTTTTTTGTGTGTTATATGGGCATCTCCCAGTGCCACGGACGCGACATTTGCACGGTTTTAATTACTCGAAAAACAAGAAAGAAGCAAAATTAGCCGATATATATATAAGTGCTCTAATGCGACGATAGAGTGCTACATTTTATAAAAATATTGGCGAGATTTAGTACAAATTAGTACAAAATAATAATCAATCATTCAATGAAACGGACGCGACAAAAAACAGAAGTTTTTTTAAGCTCGTATAAAAATACGCAAAATTTAGCAAATTTTGAGAACTTTTTTTTATATATAATATACATGTTAATGGAGGTCAAAGGATAACTATTCTTAGTAGACTTATGAAATATAAAAATTATCTCTTATCTTTTTTTAAATAGATATAGCACGAATACGGACGCGACATCATGGACGCGACAAATTTTTCCACAGTAGTAAATTACAGTAAAGATGTTCGTTATAAATTTTAATAAAAATACATCATAATAAGTTGAATTCAAGTTACATAGCAGAAATACTAATCAAAATAAAAAAAAAAATAAAGTTATAAGCTTTTAGAGTGCTTTATTTTAATGTTTTTCTTCATTTTTGGTGGACCTTTTTTGGGAGATGCCCACACTCAGAAAAAAAAGTACATTAAACAACCGTAAAATTGACATTTTTAGTTGACAAAAGTCGTCCAACATTAAAAAATGTTAAAATTGATATTATCGTAATGTACTTTTTACATTACGAAACCTACATTTAAAAATGTATGACTGTCACATAATAATGTTATTTTAACACTTAAAATATCAAAAAGTATCAGTAAATTAATGCAGATAAAAAAAAAATGTATTGAAAAATAATTTGCCACGAGTGGGAATCGAACCTGGGCTCCGGGCATCCAAAGCCACACTCTTAACCTGTGTGCCACGGTCATCTGAATGTCTCAACGGCTCAGCTCTTAAATTAACATCACATCTGCTTGTTGTTGACATCTACATTTATAATGTTAAATGGATATGAAATACTACCAATTGTACAGTAAAAAATGATGAACTAAAAACATTTTAAATGTTATTTTAACATTAATAATTGATATTGCAATGTAAAACATTACATTATCAATTTGATATTTTTCTTATCAATTCAACACAATACATGTTAACTTAACATTTTCTTACGTAAAATCCACATTTTCTGATTTACATTGGAAATAACATTAAAAAATGTTAATTTTACATGGCAGCTTTTTTCTGAGTGCATATATATATTTGTAAAGTTTTTTGTTGAATTGTTGTATTTTTATTTAAGTAATTGCTTGTTATTTTTTTATATTCTTTCTAATTTTTGTAAATTTTGTGTTTATAATACATAAATAGCTGAGGGAACCGGTTTTGTCCGGGTTGTGTAACTTTGCAATTTTGAACAAATTTTATAACATCATCAGTTACAATTATCAGAAGATATGCGTTCGGAGAAGAAATGTCAGTTTTCAGGGTTTTGTCGATCCCGGGATTTTCGGGATCAGAATATGCAATCCAGGGATCCCGGGATCGTTTCGGGATTTGATTTGAGATAGTTTTAATATCTCATTTTTTTGTTGACAAAAAGTGCAACACATCTGTAATCATCCTGTTATATGTATTACTCAATATCAAATCGATATAACAATCAAGTAGGATTTGCAATACCTAATTGTCATTTCAATCAGCAAAAGCAACAAACAATTATGAAATTTGACAAACATATTGGCAGTAATTTATAATTATAATAATAATTGTATCATTATAAAAGTTTTTTAAATCACTTGAGACCAATATGTTGTATTATTATATGATACAGTTTATTTTATTTAAAAAAAGTCAATACTTTTAAAAATTGTTCCATCTATTCAATTAAAGCATAAATTAAAGTATTCTCCTCAATTTGTTGCATATAAAACCTGTAGTTGAGAAGAAGCTCAACACTTGTTGGTTGGATTTTTGATAAAAGAATGAAATGCTTTCTGAGGGTAAAATCAAAAAGGTCAATTTCTTTTACCAAAACTAAAGATAAGTGTAATTTTTTTTATTATGAAACATTTGCGAAGTGCTAGTTAAAACTTGATGCAATTTATCTTTGAGACTTGCACCCTTATCTATCTCAACTACATCGTCGTTAGTATTATTTATATCGCTTTTGCAATAAGGCTCATTTTCAACGTTAAGGAGAATGTTCTCGAGCTGTTTTCTAATAGAGGTAATATTAGAAACTTAAGAAAAGTTATATTGAAGATAATACATATTTATACCATACCATAAAATTCAAAGCGACGTCACATTTGACGTTGCGAGTACATAAGTTAACTTTGAGTGGGTGCAGAACACATGCAACTTCTTTAATCAAACTTATGATTAAGCAAAAAATTAGTTTTAAGATCAAAGACACCATTGATGTCAAGGACATCATACTGTCTTTAAGAAAAATAAATCTCTGCAACATGGCTAGCATACTATTCCATCTGGCCATAAAATCTTGTATAAGCTTCAAGCACTTTTTTATGCTCAAGTTTAACATGACGTTGTAAAATTTCGTGTTTTGTACGTGATTTTGCTCAAGTGTTTTACTCAAAACAGTGTTACAACTTCGTAAAGCGCTGCTAATGTAACAAATAAGCTTAAATAAAAATCAAATAAGATCCTCAAAAGGGAAATATTTTCGATAAAAGATTGAAAAATTTTATTAGCTATTAAAAAAATTGTTTTTGGCAGTTCAGAGATTTAAATCGACTAATCCCAGGATTTTCAGGACTCAAAAAAGATCGGGATCACGGGATTGACTGTTAATTTAAACAACCTGTGCATAATTCAGTTTAAACTACATTTCTTGTTTGCTCTTGACTTAAAAACATTTATTTTGAATATTGCTATATTTTGGGAAAAATACTTCCTATAATTGACTTTAAAAATATCAGCAGAGAAAGAGTTTCTCAAATTTTCGCCAAATTCAGTAAGTCATTAAGTCATAATCGGAATATGATCAAAAAGGCATCATATTTAGAAAACAATGGTACAGACTTTGCTCCAGAAAATGATTTTTTCTAACAGTTGATCGTAAAAATTCTTTAAAAATGATTTACAGCTTCAATGAAAAAGAGAAATATATAAAAATATGTCGGTTTTAGAAAATAACTCTTTGTATTTGAGAAAAGATTTGTTTTAATAGAAGAAAATACTTGGCATAGTGAATTTTTTATCAAAATATAAGAAAAATTTTTCATTTTCAATAAATTACTAATTCTCTATAAATGAGAATTTTTTGTGCGAGAAAAATACTTTTTATCATTATTAGAGACATGAAATATTTCCATATCCCACAAGTGAAGAACATCTTCGAAAATGTGAAAATTTATTCTAATTGAAGAAAATTTTATATGATAAAGAGAAAATTGCTATTATCGAAAATAGAGAAATTATTTATAGCAGAAAGATAGGAGTTTTTTTCTGATCCAGATAAATTACAAACTTATACACTTTTATTGCTTTCCAGATGAACATCGAGGCCGTTATAACTACCACTGAATCACTAAATATTAAACTACTCTTCAGGCTCCTCGAGCACTGCAGTGCTTTCCAAGCGAAACTTACTTTGAAAGCTCTAAAATCTTTTATATAAAACACGGAGAAAAATTTGAGCTGAAAGTCATCCTAACCAATTAATTTTGGAAGTTATTCTGAGCTAAGTCATAATATTATTGATATCAACCCCTAATGTTATTCTTCATCAAAAAATTAACACGGCCATAAGAAATTTTTGGATTGTTTGTCAAAAAAGTAATATGCTCACTTGTGCCCAATTTATGTCATTTTGGTGCTGTGTATCAAGAACATGTTTACTTGTGAACAAGGAATGCCATTTTTGGATTGTTAGTAAAAACGTCTTCCATTCGAGAAAATTTTGGAAGTGTTTATCAAAATAGGTCAAATGTCAACAATATATTCGTTCAAGGAAGACGATGACAAAACCTACAAGTGGCTCATGCAACAAAGGAACAAAAAAAAAAAACCACGATAACAAGAAGCAAATTAAAAATTATATTTTTACTCTCCAAATTAGATATATTTGTTCCAACTCGGAAAGGAAAATATAATTTTTTAATTTTTTTTTCTGCACTTTTATACATTTTTATACTAAGAGGAACAAACAGCAAATGAGAATTATGTCGTTCGGTCGCTCAATTTTTTTGATGTAAAAAAACAACTGCAATAAAAATAATTTTTTTTATAAACAAGCCCAAAATTACACTTATTAAGAACAAATTGACGTGATTATTAAAAAAATTTTTAAGTACAATTCTTGGCATAAACTGCGAACTGCCAAGTGAATTTTGAGATGGTTTTGAGCTCTATTGAACTGATTTCAGTTACGAACGCTTTGAGCTTGATTTTAGCTAAGTTTTTTTTTATTTTCATTACAAAATCTATAAAAAACACGTACTTTGAAATGACTTTCTCTTTATATTTTTATTTTAGTAAGATAATGTGATTTAACATAGTCTATGTCCTTTCAGGAAGGTTTAAGATTTTGTTAGAGAAATTTTCATTGAAATCTATCCAGTGGTTCATGAGTTTACCCTCCACATGTCAACAAACATTTGCTCTTTTATATAATAAAAAAAAGTAAAGGTAAAAGGTATAAATATAGATGCATTGATCAAAATGAATTCTAAATAAGAAAAAAGTTATAAATAAAATATTTGTCACAATTAAAATAAAATGGCATTCCTGCATTTGTGTCTTGTATTGGCTCATATTATTGGCTCTTGGAAGAGTTAAACTTTGTTTAACATGGCAGCACTTCTTCACTTTATATGATTTTGAGCATACTACAAAGACCTTCCTTTGAAATAAAATTTCTGTATGTGATGTCTTCATCGTAACTTTATGAATATCAGATTTATTTGGATGTTTTCCTACTGAAATCATCCTATTGGATGGCAATCCTACTAAATAGGACATGAGTAAAGACAGAGATTTTGAAACATGTGAAGTACAACAGTACCAATAAAATATTTTCTTTCTTTTTAGGATTATCTTAATTTATCTAAAAAGTGTTCAATCAAAACAACTTGTCCGAAGAATCTACGACCAAAGTGCCAACCTCTGTTACAATACATGCAGTAAAATAATAAAAGATCTTAAAAGAAAAATTTTGAAATTTTGAAAACTTTGAATGGCAATAAAAAAAAAATTTGTAGCTAACTTTACCAAATCGTTTGTGATTTTGAATACTTACATATGTCTTCTTTGGGTGCTGAAATCATTCCGTCCCGAAACGATAGCCTTGAATTTGTTGCATAGTGTTATTCATGTTCTACCCATATTTTTACATGTCATTTATTAAATATGTGGCGGCCACGGACATGCGTGTCAAGTATGTGCAAGCCAACGAATTTCGGCAAACTCGGGTTCGAATCACCATTTGACACAGAAAGGTTTTTTCAATAGAAATTAATTTTTCTGATCGGATATTACCTCTCTGCAGACAAAAGCCAACCGTAGAGAGTTGAGAGAGAATGTCGAAATTCCAAAATTACTGAATGCAATTCATGCAGATCATGTAAATATTCATAGCTATTGTGTACTTTTTTGGCTCAGTGTAGCAGAAACCTCTCTCGACAAACATAGCTAACTTTCTATATATGCCCGAGGTACAAAAATGCAGAACATACCTGGACATTGAGAAGGTATAGAAGAAAAACTTATAGAAGCAAATCTTTTGCAAGATCTATGTTACAATGAAAAGACTCGACTACATAAAAGGCAATATAATGCATAGTATTTAAAATAAAAAACAATTGCCACACTGTGCATTGGTTGCACTGATTTTTCAATGACAACATCCACTTTATTTTTTTTCTATAAAAAATTAACAAAATTCTTTTATTAGCAATTAACTTATTGTAGTTGTCTTACTGCTAATTTTAATCTACTTTTTATGGCTTTGAAGTTCAGCTTGAGTTAAAAACAATCAAGTGATTAATTTACTGAAATTAAATTAACTTCCACTTACAAATTCCTAAAATTTTCAGCACATGTTCAGCATGTTTCAATATAACTCAAATCCTTTAGATTAACGAAAGTAAATACCTTTGTATACAATTCCTTTCATTGACCTGAGCAAATTTTAGCGCTATTGATTTCCAAACTCAACACACAGCATCTCAACTAAATCCTTCAAAGATTCGTATGGCGTGGCATGAAAATGGCAGCACTTGGTGGCCACACAAAACAACAACAACCACAAAGCAACAATTGCTATTTCAAACGGAAAAAGGATATGAAAGATTTAACGATGCGTTGCATGCAACCAACACAAGAGCAGCAACAGAAACAGCAACGTAGCAGTATCAGTTGCTGCATTAATACCCACAGAAACAATAGAAAATAACAACAACAACAACAACAATTGCATTTGTAGCGTAAATAACAATTAGGAGTCAGTTCCTTGCAGCGCTTAGCTGAAATAAGCGTCGAATTGGTGGTCGGAAACGAATCGTTAGTTGTAGCCACGGGCAACGTTTGTGAAAATTTTTTAACTTTATCTAATTTAGCAGGCTATGAGATGAGAGCCTAGGGTGCCATGCTTAAGGCGTTGCGGGAATGCGGAGGGATGGCGTAACGAGTTGACCAACACCAAGTTGGATGGCATGAGCGTACAGTTGTACACATAACTTCTGTGCTGTTGCTGATTCAATGTTGCTGTTGATGCAGAAAAAAAATCGCTAAAATCCATTGTCAACAAATGTCATGTACGAGTTCGGCTCAAATCCTGTTCGCTGCAGCTACAAGTTGACTTGCACTGTGGTGGATGCGTTGCAGAGGTTTGTAAACTTTTACAAGCCGTGTTTTGCGAGTGTGTTTGCGTGGGTAGTTTGTAATTAAATGCGAATGCCAGCTCGCAGCGATATTGCTGTTTTTGTTGTAGTTGTTGTTGTTTTTGTTGCTATTGCAGTGATTGCATTGGTGATGGAAATATCAACGTCATTTGGTTTTGATGTCACGACCAACAAGACCAGCAGCTGAATTGCTGCGTAGCTGCATGACACATTTTTCAGGATACTGCTTAGGCAGAAGCCAATGTACAGTGAGACAGATGCGCAAAACAACATTCAATTTTTAAGCCGTGTACAACTGTATTTTAAAGTATGTATTGTGAAGCCAGAAACATTGGTTATAACTCAGAAGTAACGGTCGAGTTTAAATTTAAGTCACTTTTAGGGTCCAAGTGAGCAATAAGAAACGAACAATATGAGTACCACACACTCAAGGTCGAGTTAGTTGTTAAAAAAAGTAGTAGGAAAGATTAGCTTATATAAAAAATTGGTATTAATAACATCCTTACATCCTTCATAAATTAGCTTCAGCGGAAACATAGCGATATCTATAGAAGAATAAGCTTAAAATCAGTTATTTTTTAACTAAGAAGTTCGAGAAAATTATAAATTTTTACATGATCTCCATGACTCACATTCATGAATCTTGGTCCTGTAAGCAATTATAAGATTTACATAAACTATTCATTTTATCAATGCACAAAATACACAAAAGAAAACAACAGGAGAACATGAACATTTCATAAGCCTAGTGTTTAAAGTTCATAAAGTGTGTGCATAAGATACATAAAGCAATGAAAAACTTCATAAATGCAATAAAAAAATGCAATAGTGGAGGAACGTGAATCATTCATAAATTTTATTAATAAATTTCATAAAATTCATGTACAAATATGAGAAAAACAAAAACAGTTCATGAGATAAATGACAAAAATTGCATGAATCTCAAGTACATATACAAGGGATTCGTGAAATAATTTATATGTTTAATGTTCAAAATTCATATAATCCATGTAAAAATGGTGTACATGTAAATGATGTCCATGATTCGCGTTCGTGAATTTGGGTCCAGTAACCAAATACATGAGTCACATGAACTATTCATGATATCAATGCACAAAATACACAAAAGAAAAAACGCAAGAACATGACTATTTCATAAGACTATTGTTTAAAGTTCATAAAGCGTGTGTACAAGATACATCAAGCAATAAAAAATTTCATCAATGTCATGAACATATTCAACGAGAACGTGAATCATTCATAATTTTTGTGAATAAATTTCATAAAATTCATGTACAAATACCAGGAGAAGAAGAAAAATTCATAAGAAAAGTGACAAAATTGCATGAATATCAAGTACATATACAAGGTATATGTGAACAACTTTATGTGTTTAGTGTCCAAAATTCATATAATCCATGTACAAATTATGTACATATAAATGATGTCCATGATTCGCGTTCGTGAATTTTGGTTCAGTAACCAATTACATGAGTCACGTGAACTATTCATGATATCAATGTACACAAAATACAAAAAAGAAAAAAAAAACACGAGACAAAATACAAGTGGAACGTGAATAATGCATAAATTTTGTGAAATAATTTCATAAAATTCATGTACAAATACGAGGAGAATAAGAAAAATTCATAAAATAAGTGACAAACATGCATGAATCTCATGTACATATACAAGAAAACGTTAACTACTTTGTGTGTTTAGAGAAAGAAATTCATACAACTCATGTACAAATGATGTACATGTACATGATTTCCAAAAATCGCATTCATGAATTTTGGTTCAGTTACCAATAACATGAGTCATATGAACTATTCATGATATCAATGTACACAAAATAAAAAAGAGCAAGAATATAAATATTTCATAAGTCTTGTGTTGAAAGTTCATAAAGTCTGTGTACCAGATACATGAAACAATAAAAAATTTCATAAATGAAATGAAAAAATACATGGAGAACATGAAGTATTCATAATTTTTGGGAAAAAAATTGACAGAATTCATGTACAAATACGAGGAGAATAAGAACTGTTCATGTGATAAGTGACAAAAATGCATGAATCTAATGTGCATATACAAGGGAAACGTGTACGAACTACCTTATCCCTGCAAACATTTGGAAGATGATTAGAAGATTAGATCATTTGGCGACGCGCTAGCGATTCGCATTAGGGATCTTGGATGGATCGCTTTTCGATCGCTGAAGCGATGAATGCGCCTTTTTGAAAAAATGTTCAAAATCTTTCTTCGCTCATTCCGGCGATCGTTGGAAGATGGATCGCTTTTCGATCGCCTAAACGATTAATGCGCGATTCAAAAAATTTTCAAAATCTTCTTTCGCTAATTCCGGCGATCGTTGGAAGATGGATCGCTTTTCGATCGCCCAAACGATGAATGTGCGATTTACAAAAAATGTTCAAAATCTTCCTTCGCTCATTCCGGCGATCGTTGGAAGATGGCTTTTTAAAAAGCTTTCAAAATCTATCATTGAAATATGAAGCTGGCTTTAAAAAATCGTTTATATTAATCAAAAAATTTAACTTGTAAGCAACTTCATGGAATTGCTAGTTCAAACTTGCAACAAATTGAAATCATCAACAACTTTGCAACAAATCGCTGACGACCTCTAAAAGCGATGTCTTGCCCACTTGACATGTCTTGTCAGCGAATCACTTTAGACCCCCTTCTGACAATTCGTGAACGAATTCCTGGCGAATCGCTTAATACTCTTCTCGACGATGCCTTGTCGAATCTTACCAGCGAATCGCTTAAGATTCCTCTCGGTGAATCGTTCGCGACTCTTCCTAGCGAACCGCCTAAGTCTCATCTCAACGATTCGTCGACGAATCTTCCAGGAGAATCGCTTTAGACTCCTCTTGGCGATTCGTCGGCGAATCCTTTTATGACCTCAGCTGCTTGCATTCGGCGATACCCGGAAGACCTTCAGAAGAGCTCGTCGGCGATTGTTTCATCTTCCTAGCGATTCGTTGGAGATTCTCAGGCGATCGAAAATGTTTGCAGGGTATGAGTCAAGTGACCAAAATTTATATAATTCATGTACAAATACAAGGGCATCAAGAAGAGTAAATAGTACACTTAATTAATGAAATTCTCCAAGATAGTGTTCGCGTTCAAGAAGTTTGTGTACGACGGATTTGTGAATTATTACACAACTTATTCTTGTATTTTACATGTACACTCAAGTCATGTATAAATACTTGGAGCTTATGTACAAGTACATATGATTGGTAAATGCAAAATTTATGTAGGTTTTTTATGAACGTGTATTTAATATATATTTTTAGTAAAGGCTGCTGATAGAGTGGCTGCCATAAGTCAAAAGTTGCCTAAAGTTTCGAGGATTTTTTGAAGTTTCTTAAGAAAAAACTCAAAATTTTTCTTTCTACACCTATATTTTTATTCCAGTGTACGCCATGTATTTTTTTGTGTCATAATATTTTCTGCTGAACCATCTTCAATACACTTGATGCCATGCAAGCCGCGCTTAAATTAACACTGTCACCTACCCATTCCAAAAAAAAAACCATTCATCTATCCATACATCGGCGTTTGCTTCATTATGGCAGTGGTGCATAAAAATACTGGCATGTAGGTGCTGCATGAATTGGACTCGTTGACTGGATACCAACAAGTTGCAATGACGAAATGATATGTAGTTCTATGCAGAACAACAAAATGCAGCCATGTAGCACACGCACACACAAACATAAATATATTAGTATGTGTTTGTATGAATGGAGTTCATCATGCATTGGAGAATGTGCGCCGCATTGGATTTGGCGAATTCATGCGTAGGTGACATCGATGCAGTGGCGTGTTTTTTGACGCATTGAAATCATGATGTACTGGCCTTTTTGCTGCTGCTTTTGTTGTTGTTTATGTTTTGTTGTTGTTGTTGTTATTTGTTAGCTGTAACAAAAGTTCATGACAGCGTAAATAATGCTGCAATAATATTGTGACAAATGGCAAAATTCAATATTGCGCCTAGAACTATATAACCGTTAATAATGAGGTTACTGGTCGACGGTATTTTATTTAATATTTTTTGTAATATATTTTAAAATTAAAGCAAATTATTTTACTATTTTATATGCTTGTAAACAGTCTATCTATTTAAACTCGGTTCCTTAATTGTGTAAATATTGTCACCTAAGTTGCGTTTTATTTTTATTCAAATAGATGATTTATGTTGTTATATAAAAATGTCAAAAATTAATTGGTTATTTTTATGAGTTTCTTCAAAAATATGAGTTCTTTAAAAAAAAAAAAAAATTTTAAGTATAATTTCAGTGATGGATTTGACGAATTTATGAACAACTTCGAGTAATTTGTTTATCATAACGACTTTGAAATTATTTTCTACATTAAATAAAGATTAATTAATACATTCGTTCATTTCATTTTCCTATAATAAAAATACGTATAATTGATAAGATTAAAACAAAAAATAAAAAAAAAATATTTTCAACTTAAGACATCAGAACATATGACAGCCATTCAAATCATTACAACAATATATTGCATATTTCAATCTTAGTTTGAGTTATCCAGGTTCAATCCTCAGTCAGATGTGGCTCTATTTTTATGTGTGATTATTAAAATTTATACAAGCAAATAATTTGAGGTAAAATTGTATACCGTAAAAATTTATTCATCCGTCATCACAGTGATGACGGATGAGTCATCACCCCAGCCGCGACGAAAAGTTTTTTTCAATAAAAAATTTTTCTGATCGGTCACCACCTCTCTGCAGACAATGGCAAACCTCAGAGAGTAAACAATGCCATGTAAAGCTTCTTGAGAACATGAGCCGTTCGGAGTCGGCATAAAACATGTAGGTCCAGTTCTCGGTCAATTGTGTGCAAAAATATAATAACACACACAACACAATCGATCCTAAGAAGCTCGGTCAAAGTCCTTTCAAGGGCTGAAATGGCCAATTTGTTTTTTTTTTTTTTTTTTTTTTTCATCACAGTGATTTGAACCGCGGACATTGCAAACCACACACAAGAGTCGAACGCGCTAACCTCATGGCATGAGTCTGATGACGTGTGAGCAACGAAAATGAAAACAAAATGCGAACAAAACGAAAGCATAGCGACAAACACGAAATGGGAGGAAAGAGAACCGGTTCTTATGCATGAAAAATAAAAAGGTGCTAAAATATATGAAAATTTTAACTCATCGATTTTTTGCTAAAAAAATTCTAGTCAGATTGTTCTGCTGGTGAGTCGCATTTTACAAGGTTATGTCTAAGCATCTTACGACTCTGCTTACAATATCTTATTCCCGGATTATGATAATTTACATATGTATAAGTATTGCAAAAATGTCGCTTATTTTTCCATGGTCCTCACTATACACACACCTTACCTTCCGTTCCAGATTTTGTTATTATAACTTGGCTTGATTCTTCGTCTTTTAATTTTAAATATTCTACCTAAAGTTTTTATTTTAATTTTTTTTGTTTTGGAGGTCCGCCAGCAAATTCTTCTTTGTAGGTGTTCTACCTTCGATGGTTCGTCAGCAATTTCCCTCTTGTAGTTCTTCTGTCTTCGGAGGTTCTTATTTGTTGGTTTTATATCTTCGGTCGTTTGCCAGAAAATCTTTTTGTACATTTTCTCTTTTAGGTGGTTCGTCAGTTACTTCTTCTTTGTAGGTCTTGTACTCTCTTGTGCAATAATACTTATTTAGAAAATGAAAAATTAAGGTTTTGCATCTTCAATGAAATATTCATATTTTCTTTTCGTACCATGATAACAATACATAAAAAATACTATGAAAATTAAGAATTAAACCAGTAAGATGACGCCAAATATTTTTTGCTCTCGTAAATAAATGATCTAAATCGTTAAAAGACATAGACATCGTTAAAGACCCATCCTCTTCTGGGAGAGGATGGGTAACATTTGAGAAATAAATTTCATCTAAACATCTTTAAAGGCAGCCTGTTAGTCTTTTATATGAAAGAAAACGGTTTTGACGTCCCACAACGTCTTTCCAAAAAATTGTGCAGAGAACTTACCCGAAGTTTCATTAAATTACTTACTTACTAGCTCATTAAAGGCGCTATTTAGGAGTTATGATACAAAAGCAAAGGTTAAATCTTTGGTCTCAAAAAAAAAAAATATTAAAAAAAAATCAATAATGTCATCATCAGGCAGAGACAGCAACTGAAGCAACGAAATTTCAAAAGTGTTGCATAAATTATTACTCGCTGAGTATGACTCTTACGGTCACAGTAATATTTGTATAGTAAAGTCTGCACCTTAACAAAAATATTCACGAGAAACGAGGCAGATTTAATAGCGAAAATGCAACGACGTTGCATGAAAATATAACTTGTTGAGTTTATGAGCTACGGTAAATTAGCGAAAATAAGGAATGTTCTTGTCTTCAAGAAAAAATTAAAAAAAATGGCGGCATCATTAGGTCACACAGATAGCAGTTTATGCAACGAAATTTCAATATCGTTGCATATTTTTGTAACTCGCGATGATGATATTTATTTTACGCAAAGGTCAGTTCTTGTGTCGTATGTCAAAAAGAACAAATAAATTATAATTTCACGAAGCTGCAGAAGCAACCACTGGATGCAACAAAAATGGAACAAACATGCAACGTCGTTGCATTGAATTATTTATTACTCGCTGAATCGGGCTCTTAAGATAATTGTTATAGAAGGCCTGAAAAAGTTTCTGAGTGGCCTTATAATAGAATTAAAAAAATTATTGCCGGCTGAAAACAAAAAACAAGAAAAAATAAACCACAACCAAAACCAAAAATAAAAATAAGAATTAAGACAACGATTTGGATGAGGGGGCTAGAACAATAGTGAGGATATGGATTGGATCAGGAACAAGGTTTTAGACAAGAATTAGGAAAATAAATATGGCTAGGATTAGCACAAAGATTTCAACAATGATTAAGAAAATTACAAGGATAAGACAAAGATTATAATAATGATTTAGACAAGGATATCCAGCAGAATTGAGATGAGAACTCGGATAAAAGTAGGTATTAGGAGAGGATTTGAATAAGGATATCGACAAAGATTAGGTGACAGACCAGAATAACGATTTTGAGAAAGATTTCAAAAAAGGACCAGGAGAAGACTTTCAACAAAAATATTAAGATCTCGACAAAATTAAGGCAGTGATTAGGACAAGGACTGGTCAAGAATAAAGACATAAGGTACAGTTTTGAATAAGAGTGAAGATAATGATTTGTTCAAAGTTTGTCGAAAGGATTAAAACAAGGCTTTTGGCATGACCGAGGATATGACCGGGTATTAGGACAAAGATATGACCAGGGATTAGTACAAGGAAAAGGTCAAGGATATGAACAATGATAAGAAAAATTATAATGACAAGGATTTAGATGCGGATTTGGTCATGAAACTGACGGGGATAAGAAAAAAATTAGAACAAGGAAATAGATAAGGCTTCTAATGATATTTTGGAAAAGAGATAGGAAAAGGTTTTTGAGAAAGGTTAGAACAAGGATTAGAATAAGGCTCGGAGAAAGGTTAATTACAAGGAAATGGTTAAAGATTAGGGCAAAGCTTGGATTAGATTAAGGAAATGATATGACAAGCATTTAAAATACGATTGGACCAGAATACCGAAAAGGATAAGAACAAGAATTTGAATAAGGATTAAAAAAAGAATTAATATAAGGATTAAAACAAGGATTAGGGCAAATATAATGATGCATCTTAAGTTGTTGTTTTCGAAACGTATGTTTTAGAGAAGGCTAAGAACAAGGATTTGGATAGGGTTTTGGGCAAGGTTTAAAATAAAGATATGGCTGAGGATTAAGACAAGGCTAGGACGAGGATTTGGCCAAGGACTAGAACCAAGAAGAGGACAAAGACTTGAACAAGGATTAGGAAAAGGATTATGACAAAAATTTAAATACGGATTTGATAAGAATACTGGCAGTGCTTGATTTGAACAAGAATAAAAACAATGATTACGACAAGGATAAAGATAAGGCTTAAGATGACGTTTGCAAAAGAGTTAAGACCAGGTTTTAAAGAAAGGTAAGAACAAGGACAAGGAAAAAGCTTGGTACAAGGTTAAAATCACCAAAGATGAATACAAGGATAAAGTCCAAAAAGAGGTTAAAGATAAGGCTAAGAACAAGGATAAGCAAAGAAATTTAGGCAAATATTTGCACAAAGATAAGGACATGGACGTTGACGAAGATTTGGATATGAAAAAGTACAAATTATAATTTGATTATAAGATTTGAACAAGAGTTAGAACAAGGATAATGCGAGGGTTTTGAACATGGATTAGAAACAGAACTTCAATGGGGGATTGGATAAGAAAAGGATAAGACGAAAAGTGTGAACAATGGCTATGACAAGGATTTCGATAAGAATTCGACAAGAATTTGTAGGGGATAAGTATTAGCATTTAGATTAAGGTAGTGACAAGGATTTCAAGATAAGAACAAGAACTGGGACAAGGATAAGTATAAAGCTTAAGAGGCTTTAGACAAGAATTAGGACAATGTTTTGAACAAAAATCAGGACAAGAATATGGCAAGGACTTAGATAAGAATTTGGATAAAGATAAGTATTTGAATTTGCACAAGAAAAAGGATTTGAATAAGGATATGGAAAGAGCTCAAATGAATATAGAAAATAGTAAAGATAAGGTTTTGGAAAAAATAAGGACAAGGATTTGAACAAGAGTAAGAATTAGAAGAAGGACAAAATTTTTAACAAGTACTAGCAACAGGTTTTGAATACAGATGAGGACAAAAATAACAATTAGGACAATGATAAGGATATGGATTTGTATTTAGAATCAAGGTTAAAAAAAGGACAAGAAAAAAGAATAAGACTATTGTTCTGAATAAATATAAGAAAAATGATTTGGACAAGGATAAGTGAAGAAATAAAGATGAAGACTTAGATATGGGTACGAAGAAGAATAAGCACAAAGGTTTGAACAGAGAATTACGAAGAGAATTAAAACAAAAAATTTCATAAGCATTATGATTCGGATTTGAACGAGAATTGAGAAAAGAATAATGAAAAAGAACGGGAAGGACTTTTGGGTAAAAATTAGAGAATGGATTAGAGAAGGGAGAAGGGAAGGAAAGACAAAGATTTGGAGTGAGCTTAAGACAGAAATAAGGTAAAAAATTATGACAAGGACAAGGAAAAACATTACGACCAGGACGAGAAGACGAGATGAAGATGTAAAATATGCGTTGGTACGTCTTAAGGGCCGGGTAAGTTTTTTGAACTTTTTTTTGCATTTTTTTATTTTTTTTTCGTGAAAATTAGAACTCATCTAATAAATCAAAAAACCGATCCTTTTGAAAATTTATACACTATTTCTATATATAAATCAACAGGTTATCAGAGCGAGAATTTGTTTTTTATTATTTTTTCTATATTTTAATAACAAATTCACCGAGATTTTTTTTAGCTAAAATTGCGTCTTTCACTTCCAAATGTTCAAAAAAACCAAAAAAAAAAAACTCAACCTGATTATCTGAAAAAACATATCACCTTTAAAACGCATAAACATTTTTTTTTCAGATGATCCGGTAACGAGCTATCATGTTCACAACAAAACAACTTTTTTCAAGGACCCTCCGGAGTTTCGCTGTCACTGGCATATTTATCAATATTTTTTTTGAAAATTTATTCTAATATATTTAAGAAGTTATGCTTATATGTATATATATAAAATGAATAAAACAATATTACTCATTATCATTTTTAAACAAATTAAGAAAGCAAATTAAAGAAATTTGAATCCTAGTAATAACTTTGGATTGATTAAAGACATTGATTTGATTTAATTGATATTGTTTTGAGATATTATTTTTAAAGCAGCGCTATATTTGCTAAGAATATTGAATTATAGTTATTTGACATTTTTTCATTTTAATTTAAATTTAATAATTTTCAAAACTATGATCTAAACTGCTTGGTGTGTTCCATAAAGAAGTTTCTAGTTGTAGCAACCGTTTTATTCATATATTATTTGGCATAAAGCTTTAAATAAAATTCTTAAGAAACTTGTCTTTAAGTATTAGAAAATTAATAGTTTAAAATATTTTTGTTTGCTGCTTTTTTTCAAACTTTGCTATAAAAGACAAACAAATTATTAAATTGAACATAAATTTGATTGCAATTAAAACCAAATTTAATTTATTTTTGGATACAAAAAATTAATGTGAGCTAGACTGACAGAAGTTAAGTGTCGGCTCAATTAAAAATTGCATGCAAAGTTAATAGAAATTTAAAAAAAAAATAAATATTTTAATTTAAATCCATCAAAATATGCCAATAAATTTGTTATAAAAAAAAATTATTGAACTGATTTGAACTTAACTAAGGTTAGTTTTTGCTTAATTAGCCTTCATGCTGGCACCAAATTTTTGCATTCATCCCGCTATTCTATATAAAATATTTTCACAACATTAGCTTATTAGTTTGAAAATTCAATTTTTTTTTGTGTGTTTTTTTTTTTAATATGAAAAATTATAAATTTTTCATTAAAAATGCACACAAATTGTTGCAATAAATTTTTGATAATTTGATTATGTGCTTTTAAACCTCTAAAATTCCATGATGAATAAATAAATTGATGTTTTGTGTGAAAACAACGCTACTAATTATTTAAGCCTGCTTTTTTAGCAGCTAAAAACATTTTAACTTAATTGCATTTTTTTAAAAAACTCATATTTTGCTTTAGTTTTTAATATGAAAAGCGTGAAATGTTGATATGAAAAAATTGCATTTAATGCGATTTGCTAACCGCAGACAGATTGTTTTTTTAAATTTTTGGTTGGTTACATAATTTTAATCTAGCTTACTTTTTGATAAAATATCAAAACAAGCACTTAACTGTAGCTATGATATCATGTTACTATATAATGGTTTGCGGTTATGTTGACATTTGAAATAAAAAAAAAAATACTAACCCAGCTACTATGACAGTTTATTTTAATGCATTAATTGCTAAACCGGAAATTACAAAAATTTGTATGCCTAACTGTGGTTATTCAATTTGTAACTGTGCACTTAAATTGTTTCAGAGACAATTTAAGCATAAAAATATGTAAAATATACAAACAAATCAATAGAATTGAAGAAAATCTGGCTTCGCCAAAATTTAGGAAAACCTTTAATAAATTCACAAAACCAATCATTGCATATGTTTTATAGCTACAAGACACGAAATCAAGCCAAAAACACAAAAAACAAGCCACCTCCAGAGATACGAATCAAACATGAAACATCTTGGCTGACTTGCCACAAAAACAAGCACATTTCAGCTGACATTAGCTATTTCCACTTGCACGCCATTTAATCTTAGATGTTGTTACACTGCTGCATCCGCTGCTTGTTCAATTTTGTTTGCAATACTCTTGCCTTTGGATACTAACATGGATTTTTACTCCATTCAGCGCGCGGCTGCGGCTGCTCATGTATTATTATTTTCACCAATGACACTGGAATCCTCTTCAATCTGATGTTATAAAAATAAAGATATTCATATGACAGCTCAATATCCTTGTGCAGCATAGAGTGGCGACAGTTGCTGTTGTTGTTGCTATAGGACTCAACAAAGCCGCATACGGCAAACTAGCACGATACAGCAGCAGCAGCAGCAACTGAAAATGCAATAACATCGAATTGTATTGCATGACTGCTAGCAATGTTGGCAAAATATGAGGGGGTGTTAAGGGAAGCAATAGCAGTAAAAGCAGCACAATAGCCGCCATCGACAAAACATTGTAATCATACACATACGATAGCAATTGTGGGAAAAAATAGTGCAGTAGGTAGAAGCAAAAAATTGCCAAATCAAAAACTAACAAAAAATTATGGCGGAAAGCAAAGAATTTTCAAAACTCATGAAATTGGCGAACATTTCCAAGAGCTGTAAATTGCAAAATAAACTGCATAACCATACGTTCGATGAAATTTTTCAAACGAAGGAGTGAAATTTTGATTAACAAGTTCGATGAATGAAATAATTAAGCTAAAAGAATGTGATAAAAAATAAACTCATTGAAAATCTAAACGAGTCATATCTTGCTCAATTTAAGCTAAATTTTGGTAGTAAGCTAAAAGCTTCTACAAGTTCATCAATTTCAAAAGCAAATCTGACAACTATCCATCTACCTTTAGTCTATTCAGATATTAATTTAGATGTTCAGACACGTCATAAAATCTTAATCCAGATGGGTTTCCTGCTATTCACATACAAAATTTTCCGTTTGTTCATCTTTTTTCGGTGCTCTTTTAACATTATATTTTGAATTCAGTTTTTTTTTTAAGTCATGAAAGAATTCGTACATTATACCTTTACAAAGAAGAAGGACCTAGAAATGATATTTTTAATTACAGATCTATTGCAAAACTGTCTTTTACACCAAGCATTTTTGCAAGTATGATACTATCTACGATATTCTCTTCTGCCATTGAAAATCTATCTTGCCTCATAGTCGACGTGGTAAGTAAGAAGATTATCACTAACCACACAGAATTTCTTTCAAACATCTCAAAACAGTTTCCACCGCCTTCAGCAAAGCTTTTAAAGTATCTCGCAAAATTCATCATTCTTAAGTTTAAAGCTTTTGGTTTTCCATCTGTATTTATATCATGGATTAAATCTTATCTGAAATAACGCCATTACAATGTCATCTTTAGATTTTTGAATTCAGAATCCTTTAAAGCTATCTCTGGTGTTCCACAAGAAAGTTACCTTGGTCCTTTATCGATTGCAAACTAAAACCGATTTTCGCAATCTTCAGCATCTTTCCTCTGGGTGTCAAAAAATCTTTTGAAACTCAACGTCAGTAAATTTCAAGCTATAACATATTCTCGTCAGCAACTCTATCTTCCTCCAAGAACTTATTACATTCTCAGCAAGCCAGGTGCCTCTATTTGCTCGACTAAGGTGTTATTTGCGACAACACTCAGAAAAAATTCAGAATATGATAAAAAAAGCATCATATTTAGAGAAAAGATTCAAAGACTTTGCTTTGGAGAATGCTTTTCTTTAAATGTGATCCGCAAAGTTCTCTAAAAATGATTAAAAGCTTTCATGAAAAAGAGAAATATATAAAAATATATCGTTTTTAGATAAGAACACTTTTTTATTTTTTAAAAAAGATTTGTTTTTATTGAAGAAAATACTTCGCATAGTGAATTTTTTATCAAAATGTGGAATACATTTCACTTCATTTTCAATAAATTTTTCTCTATAAATTTTGTGAGAGAAAAATGATTATTATTTTTGGAGACGTCAAATATTTCTATTTTTCACAAGTGAAAAAAAATTTCTTTGAAAATGTGAAAATGTATTCTAATTAAAGAAAAATTTAATTGAGCCAGGTTTGATCTCCCATCTACAACACCCATTCATTGCAAATCGAAACCGTTCAGCAAAGATTCATTCGTTTCTCTCTTCGTGATCTGCCCAGTTCTGACAGTTTTAACGTACCTTCTAAAGTCGTCCGTCTGAAAGTTATACATATGAAAACTCTTCATTCATAAAATATTGTGCGGAACCATTAACTGTCCAGCACTACACCAATTTATATCCTTTAATATCAATCCACGCCACCTAAGGTATTCCTCCTTAACTTTCAACGCATCGAATACTTTCAACGCATCGAATATATCTACTTGTAATTAAGATTGGGTACCAATGCAAAATAAGATAAAACAAAAAAAAAAGCAAATTGCCCATTTCAGCCATTTGAAAGGACTTTGACCGAGCTTCTTATGATCAATTGTGTTGTGTGTGTTATAAAATGTTTGCACACAATTCATCGAGAACTGGACCTACATGTTTTATGCCGACTCCGAACGGCTAAAGTTCATGTTCTCAAGAAGCTTTACATGGCATTATTTACTCTCTGAGGTTTGCCATTGTCTGCAGAGAGGAGGTGACCGATCAGAAAAATTTTTTATTGAAAAAACTTTTCGCCGCGGCTGGGGATCGAACCCGGGCTCCGAGCATGCTAAACCACACACTAAACCTGCATGCCACGGTCACCACCGCCGCAAAATAAGATACTCCCTGTTATATTCATCTCCATATTCATATCCATATCTGTGAATAATTTTGAACTGTTTCAATAAATTATATATTATTTATTTATTTATTTTAATTTTCGAAGATTTTATTTGAATTTATAAAGAACAATAAGAAAGATTTTTCATTATTATCATATCCATATCCATATCCATATCCATATCCATATCCATATCCATAACCACATCCATATCCATATCCATATCCATATCCATATCCATATCCATATCCATATCCATATCCATATCCATATCCATATCCATATCCATATCCATATCCATATCCATATCCATATCCATATCCATATCCATATCCATATCCATATCCATATCCATATCCATATCCATATCCATATCCATATCCCTATCCATATCCATATGCATATCCATATCCATATTCATATCCATATCCATATCCATATCCATATCCATATCCATATCCATATCCATATCCATATCCATATCCATATCCATATCCATATCCATATCCATATCCATATCCATATCCATATCCATATCCATATCCATATCCATATCCATATCCATATCCATATCCATATCCATATCCATATCCATATCCATATCCATATCCCTATCCATATCCATATGCATATCCATATCCATATTCATATCCATATCCATATCCATATCCATATCCATATCCATATCCATATCCATATCCATATCCATATCCATATCCATATCCATATCCATATCCATATCCATATCCATATCCATATCCATATCCATATCCATATCCATATCCATATCCATATCCATATCCATATCCATATCCATATCCATATCCATATCCATATCCATATCCATATCCATATCCATATCCATATCCATATCCATATCCATATCCATATCCATATCCATATCCATATCCATATCCATATCCCTATCCATATCCATATGCATATCCATATCCATATCCATATCCATATCCATATCCATATCCATATCCATATCCATATCCATATCCATATCCATATCCATATCCATATCCATATCCATATCCATATCCATATCCATATCCATATCCATATCCATATCCATATCCATATCCATATCCATATCCATATCCATATCCATATCCATATCCATATCCATATCCATATCCATATCCATATCCATATCCATATCCATATCCATATCCATATCCATATCCATATCCATATCCATATCCATATCCATATCCATATCCATATCCATATCCATATCCATATCCATATCCATATCCATATCCATATCCATATCCATATCCATATCCATATCCATATCCATATCCCTATCCATATCCATATGCATATCCATATCCATATTCATATCCATATCCATATCCATATCCATATCCATATCCATATCCATATCCATATCCATATCCATATCCATATCCATATCCATATCCATATCCATATCCATATCCATATCCATATCCATATCCATATCCATATCCATATCCATATCCATATCCATATCCATATCCATATCCATATCCATATCCATATCCATATCCATATCCATATCCATATCCATATCCATATCCATATCCATATCCATATCCATATCCCTATCCATATCCATATGCATATCCATATCCATATGCATATCCATATCCATATTCATATCCATATCCATATTCATATCCATATCCATATCCATATCCATATCCATATCCATATCCATATCCATATCCATATCCATATCCATATCCATATCCATATCCATATCCATATCCATATCCATATCCATATCCATATCCATATCCATATCCATATCCATATCCATATCCATATCCATATCCATATCCATATCCATATCCATATCCATATCCATATCCATATCCATATCCATATCCATATCCATATCCATATCCATATCCATATCCATATCCATATCCATATCCATATCCATATCCATATCCATATCCATATCCATATCCATATCCATATCCATATCCATATCCATATCCATATCCATATCCATATCCATATCCATATCCATATCCATATCCATATCCATATCCATATCCATATCCATATCCATATCCATATCCATATCCATATCCATATCCATATCCATATCCATATCCATATCCATATCCATATCCATATCCATATCCATATCCATATCCATATCCATATCCATATCCATATCCATATCCATATCCATATCCATATCCATATCCATATCCATATCCATATCCATATCCATATCCATATCCATATCCATATCCATATCCATATCCATATCCATATCCATATCCATATCCATATCCATATCCATATCCATATCCATATCCATATCCATATCCATATCCATATCCATATCCATATCCATATCCATATCCATATCCATATCCATATCCATATCCATATCCATATCCATATCCATATCCATATCCATATCCATATCCATATCCATATCCATATCCATATCCATATCCATATCCATATCCATATCCATATCCATATCCATATCCATATCCATATCCATATCCATATCCATATCCATATCCATATCCATATCCATATCCATATCCATATCCATATCCATATCCATATCCATATCCATATCCATATCCATATCCATATTTAGTGAATGTGTGGTTACATTTACTAGTTACTTCACTTGATTAATATTCACCTTAGCACCATGCAACGATTCTTTGCAACAATGGTGCATTTTCTTAACCGTAGGCGGCTCTTTCAGCGGCCTAGTGACATCATTAATATATTTTAATTCTGTTATGAAGCGATGAAACTCACTTTTGCTATTGTATCCAGTGTTGCCAGAGAGGCGAACTGAAATAAACCATTATTTGTAAAAAATTTACCACTTTCGGAGAAAATTAGCCCTGTGCTAAAAACAAAATTACAATTTTTTTTAAATGATTAACAGCCGTCATAAGTCACTACTTCCCTAACAAAATATTTTTTTTGCTAGCCTTGAACAATTATTTTCTTCCTTTTATCAGTAATGGTTTTAATCCATAATATAGAAGGGACTTTTTCTATCCACTTTTTCATTTACTGTAGGAACTGATCATGGGTTTCTATAAATGATAGTTTTTTCAAGCAAGCTATTTCAAAACATTTGCTTACTTCTTTTATCTTGAGCTTCAGCAAATTTCGTAGTTTTTAATATAAAATTCTCAGAAACTTAAAAATTTAAATAATCCTACATTCGTAACATTGGTATTTTTGTTGCAAAAGGGGATTCTTAATAATAAAGGACTGCTTGTGAGCACGTTCAGAGATCAGTTCAGAGTAACAGTGCTGCTAATAACTAAAAATATTTGGAAATTTTAATAAATAATTATTTTGCAAAATTTACCATTTTTTTTCAAAAATTACCTTTGCCCTAAAAATGAGTCAAAAATTATCTCATCAAGGGAAATTTACCGCAATCTGGCAACAGTGATTGTACCTTTACCGTAACGCCCATTGTTGCTGTGTTTTAGTGCCTTGCAACGATATTAGATTTTTATAGCATACTTGATGCTGAAATAGCTGCCGCTGAGTTATAATGATGTTATAATTTTCGTAAAATAAAATATATCTAATCATCTGCTCTAAGCTCGCAATAACTCCATGCAACAATATTGCATTTTTGTTGCTTCATCTTCTACATCCGAAATCTGATGACGTCATTATGCATTTTTTTTAATTGTGTTGTGAAATCATAGTTATACAACCGCCATTATTCATTTATTATATTGACAGTATATATTTACCGAGTTATAATTTCATGCAACGCCGTTGCATTTTGTTTCTCTAAGCTCTGCTCTGTACTCGTTCTGAGAACGTTTTAAATTTCGTTATATTTTCGTTCTTAGGTATAAAAAAACTGCATTTACATTGGCACCATAATTTTTATCGTAGCTCTTTAACTTTGTATGTTATAATTTCATGCAACGCCGTTGCATTTGCCTTAAATGTCGTCTTGCATAGCTTTTTGGTAATTCGTATATGTAAGGTTATGCAAAAAGTTCTTGCGTCAAAAGCTTAATTCAATTACAAAAATCTTAAAAACCAATTAAAAGTATGAGAATCCTAATATATAAAAGACAAGCGTCATGCTCCGTGCTCTATATCGCTCAAACTGTTATAAATGTTATTGCTATGCATAGGCTGAACATATTAGCCTGGACCAGAATCTGTTTCTCTATTACAGTGCTTTTAATATGAAATAATTGCAAGCCTAAAAGTATGCACACAAAATTTATTTGATATATGCCAGTAAGGTCACATTGACCACGATTGAAACAAAACAACATTTGAGGTGTATGAAAAATGTCATATCGTCTGCTACTTAATTATTATGAATACGACCTGTCGTATGACGGGCTTCTATACTTGTTTAGAATAAAAATTATAGATAGGGAAACACGCATGAGCTATTCTTCAATCATTTTTGAAAAACAAAATGTATATTAAAAAAAAAAAACAATTTTTGACATCAGAAGATTAAATAAAAAATCGCTTTTATAGCACATTTGAGACGAACGTGAAATACATATAAAAAATCACATATTATTTCAGATCAAAACATTTGCAAACTGAATAACAAGCCGCCAATTTTCTAGCTTTTTTCAACGCTGTCATGTCACACAATTTTAAATATTGAAAATATAACAACAACAGCGAAAAACCGCAAAAACCTCAATGAAAGAAAATTGAAACTTATTGAAAGATTTTACGTGGTGATTGAACAATAAATATCATCAGTCCACTCCACTGCTTCCGCAGCTAGCTGCTTATGCCTGCTTCACCCTTCACCACCAACCACCACCCCCTGCTATTCTTCATCACTATTTCTCTATACAAACAAATATGCTGCTATTTCCTTGGTCCTTTGTATTTTGTGCTTTCTTTTTCATCGACTAGGATTTGGCTGTGTTCTTTTTTTCTCCTTTTTTTTTTGGGAGCCAGCTATAATGTAACCTATTTGGCAGCAACATGAATTGGCCAGAATACATGGGTTAGTCTACTGTTACAACTAGTAGTCTTAGTTTTTTTTTTTTTCTTTCAACATTTCTTTCTGCGCTCATGTCGTCTTATGCAAAAAAAAATAAACATTCTATGCTTGGACGAGTATTTATTTTAGCTGGCAACCAACTTAAGCGACGCCAAGTCAGTAGAAATACTGAAGGCAGGAAGAAAGAAAATATCAGAGCAGCAACTAAGCCGCTAAGATGGCAAAAATGAAAATGTTTGCCTGCGATGCGGTAAGCAAATACAACAAAAGCAACAACAACAACAACATATAACGACAATACAAATAACACAAAACAACAAATTGACGCCATCAACATGCCGCCACCACATGTGAAGGAAAATTTACCAGAAATTGTATGCGATGCTTCACTATCGATGTCGAAGTCGTCGTTCGTTCACCTTTTTATGAAAAACACAAAAAAAAAAAAAAAAAAATCAAACAATAACAAACAAGAAAAGGGCCGCTTCCTTAAGAGCCTTTCTTACAAAATAAAAAAAAAATTCTCAAAAAAGAAAAAAATTCATTTGTTCTCCTGGCTTATTTATTTTGCTACAAAACATTTTTGAAGATGGCGGCAACTTAAATGGAACAATTGGCCGATTATGCGGGCGTTGAATGTTAAACTACACCAAACAATATTGAATAAGAATAGGTTTTCATGTTTGTCAGCTTTTGAGGTGTTGTTAGCAAAATATTTTCCCAAAGAGGTCATAGTGGAATGGGTCAGGCAGAATGTAGAAAATTATAAGATAGGAAAAGCAAAAGATGACACAAAAGTCGTTATGTTTGTTGAAGCAAATTCAAGGAAATGGTCTGCAGAGTGTGATGATAAAATGAGTTAAAGTTGACTCATTGATATATATCATCAGAGCGTTTAACCCCTCATGACTCTACAGCAATAAAAAGCTCGTGCTTTTTACGGTAGTTTAATATCCTATGGTATAGCCTACAACATTATTTACAATGACTATTTGCACCTGTTGATGTCATAGGAAGAGACAATTGTTATAACCTCGACACGATTTTAGCTGGTTATTAAGTTGGATTTTTTGAATTGAAACTTCTTATGGCTGGATTGTAGATCAGAGAATGCAGAGAATGCAAGTTTGTACTAAAGTGGTAAATATGATACTTTCTAAATTGGAAGGATGAAAACTGAAATGTAGGCTGTATGCCAGTTAACACCAACTTATAAAAATTGACGCTTGGTACTAATATGTAAAGCGACGTTTGAAGAATTATTGCCATGCGCTAATTTTCATCACTTAATTTTAATTTAATATAATTTCAATAATTAAAAAAAAAAAAAATTGAAATAGTTTAATTATAATAATTTAATTAAGATAATTATCTTCACAAATTTCTTATCTATGTTTTGTGTAAACAAGATAAATTGTTACAATATCTGACGTTTGATAGTTTTCCATTAACTCTAACCTGACTCTATGCCGACAAAATATTATAGTTTCTCAAACTCATATTCATATCTACAACGTCCGACGAAACCAAATTCGCCAAATAAATGAACACGTTTTTGTTTTGCTTTTCGCACATTTTGTTGACGTATTCCGTGTTGCAACAGTTTTGCTAAATCAACAAGGCTTGGAATTAAATCACTTCTGTAAATAAACTCATTTAGACCGTACAGCTTACAGCTTCATCAGCTGCATTTGTTAGACTCCTACTATTGCGCTATTCGCTATACCATTCTTCTCCATAGGGATTGCGTTACTACAATCATACGGTACTAGAATTCATCATCATCATCGTCGTACTACTTCCCAAAAGTTGAATTGTTGCTGGAGTTATGCGTAGTTTTTGCTATTCTTAATTGTTGCAATTAAAATTCCCAATTGTCCGTAAACAACAAGTTCATCATGGCTCATTTGGATGGGTATAGATAGAGATGTTGTGCGTGGGTGTCGAGATGTTGTTGTGTGCCTGTGGCGTAAAAATATTACATTTTGTGCTGACAGTCAAATTGAGTCGATTTGTCGTTTCAAAGTGGAAGCAAATGTTTAATGATCTAGAAAAATATAGGATTAAAAATTGTTTATAGAAGCTATTGGCATTTAGTACTGTTGTTGTTATTATTGTTGAAGCTAGGCTGCCTATGTT
This sequence comes from Tetanocera ferruginea, assembly GCA_958299015.1. Lineage (NCBI taxonomy): Eukaryota > Metazoa > Arthropoda > Insecta > Diptera > Sciomyzidae > Tetanocera > Tetanocera ferruginea. The sequence continues at coordinate 139,460,249 of OY282641.1, forward strand.
GTGTTGGTGGCAATAATTTCTGATTGAACATTTTTGTGGCGTTATTCTTTTAAGGGGAACTTTTATCCGTTTTTGTGAAAATTTTGATTTTCGTATTTTGAGAACATCTTAATATATAAAGGACAAGCGTCCTACTTCGTGCTCTATATCGCTCAAACTGTTATAGCTGTTATTGCTATGCTTTTTAAAACATGTTCAGCATGAAACAGAACCTGTTTCGCTATTAAAGTGCTTTTTATATGAAAAAAAATTATAAGCCTAAAAGTATGCACACAAAATGTATTTGTTATTTATCAGTAAAGACACATTGACGAAGACAGGAACAATCCAACAACATTTAAGGCGAATGAAAAATGTCATATCGTCTGTTACTTAATTATTATGAATACGACCCGTCGCACAGTGCATTGATCCCATACAAAATTGGTACAAAAAGAGAAGGAGTGCTTCTATGATAATGAAATTTTGTCTACTTAGTTAGTTTAAGCTAATTTAGAAAAATTGTGAAAATACTGGAAATCGGTCGGTTCCTAGGGGTACCTACCTGGGACCTATATTCAATTTTTACATCACTTTGTATGGGAGGTACATATAAAAGTTGGCCGATCTTAACAAAATTTGGTTAAAAGGCTAGACAATTAAAGAAATAGATGTGCACTGAAAATGGTTGAAATTACTTTGACCTTAGGGGCACCTCCCTTGAAACTATATTAATTTTTAACATGATTTTGTAAGGGAGGTACATCTTTTACTTATAAATATTTTCTAGAAGTATGCACTAGTTTTTATCATTATTTTTTATTGCGTTTTTATAATAAACTAGCTGAAATACCCTGTGTTACTAAAACTATTTTGTTACTATTATAACTTTCTTGTTTATAAAAAGGTGAAGATAATGCAGTGGAACTGAAAAATGTGTACTTCAGATAAAATTACAAAAAAAGTTTCGACAAAATCAAAGCATCTTTTTTTACGCAATTCTTTTTTGAAATTTGCTACATTTTTGAATATTTTTCCATACAAAATTTACTCTTTTTCGCAAAAAGTCACATCTTTAAACTTCTATAACTTTCTTGGTTATCAAAAGGGGCAGATAATATTTTGGAAGTCAAAAGATCATACTTCAAATAAAATTACGAAAAAGTTTCATTAAAATCACAGAATCTTTTTTTTCGTAACTCCCTTTTGAACTTTGCTACATTTTGAATATTTTTCCATACAAAATTGATTATTTTTCGCAAAACGTCACTTCTTTAAAGTTCTTGAAAAAATTTTCTACAAAATCAAAGCATCTTGTTTTTCACAATTCCCTTTAGAATTTTGCAAAATTTTGAATATTTTTCCATTCAAAATTGACTTTTTTTCGCAAAAAGTCACTTCTTTAAACTTCTATAACTTTCTTGATTATCAAAAGGGGCAAATAATAATATCTTGGAAGTCAAAAGATCATACTTCAAATAAAATTACGAAAAAGTTTCATTAAAATCACAGAAAATTTTTTTTCGTAACTCCCTTTTGAACTTTGCTAAATTTTGAATAATTTTCCATACAAAATTGACTATTTTTCGCAAAACGTCACTTCTTTAAAGTTTTTAAAAAAATTTTCTACAAAATCAAAGCATCTTGTTTTTCACAATTCCCTTTAGAATTTTGCTAAATTTTGAATATTTTTCCATTCAAAATTGACTTTTTTCGCAAAAAGTCACTTCTTTAAACTTCTATAACTTTCTTGGTTATGACAAGGGCCAGATAATATTTTGGAAGTCAAAAGATAATACTTCAAATAAAGTTACAAAAAGATTCATTAAAATCAAAGAATCCTTTTATCGCAATTCCTTTTTGAATTTCGCTAAATTTTGAATATTTTTCCATCCAAAATTGAATTTTTTTCGCAAACAGTAATTTTTTTAAACTTTTATAACTTTCTTATTTATGAAAAGCGGCAGATAATATTTTGGAAGTCAAATGATAATACTTTAAATACAATTACAAAAAAGTTTCGCTAAAATCCAGGGATCCTTTTTATACCCCACGCGTTCTGCGTAAGGGGTATATTAATTTTGTCACGACGTGTGTAACGCCCATAAGGAGGCGTGGTAGGTATAGAAAAGTATATATATTCTTGCTCAGAATCACCACCTGAGTTGATTTAGCCATGTCCGTCTGTCTGTCCGTCTGTGGACACGATTACAGCCGTAATTTTGAAGCTATCGTGCTGAAATTCGATATTTAAGCTTTTTTGAAAAAAACTAAGATCAAGTTCGAGAATGGGTTAAATCGGATGAAAACCACGCCTACCTCCCATGCAACCCCAATAATGAAAACTTCATAAATAAGCACATATTTAAGCTACAAAGTTTAAACTTGGTATTTGAGCAGTCTATAATAAAACGCAGGTGCGTTGGAAAAATGGGCGTCATCCACCCACTAACACGCCCACCTCCCATACAACCCTAATATTGAAACCTATATATAGAGGCTTGTGTCGAAGCTACAAAAGTAAAATTAGACATTTGTTCATTTTAAATAAAAATGAAGACGCGATAGAAAAATGGGCGTCATTCATCCACGAACACGCCCACCTCCCATACAACCCCAAAATTGAAAGCTATATAAATAGGCTTCTGACGAAGCTACAAAAGTAAAATTAGATATTTATTCATTTTATATAAAAATGAACACGCGATAGAAAAATGGGCGTCATCCATCAACGGACACGCCCACCTCCCATACAGCCTCAAAATTGAAAACTATATAAAAAGGCTTCTGTCGAAGCTACAAAAGTAAAATTAGGTATTTATTCTTTTTATAATATAATTAAGATGTGTTAGAAAAATGGGCGTCATCCACTGACGAACACGCCCACCTCCCATATAACCCATAATATTGAAAACTCTAAAAATAGACTAATATTTAAGCTACAGACCTGAAATTGGGTATTTGTGTATATTATATCAAAATTGAGGCGTGTTAGAAAAATTGGCATCAACCAATCAACAACACGCCCACCTCCCATACAACCCCTAATTGAACATTTTATAAAGAGGCTTGTTTTTATTTTTCAGGAAAACAATTTGATTGAATGTATTTTAGACGTCATCAAAATAGTAAAATGTTTTGAAATCTCATATAAAAAGAGATGGAATTTAAGATTTTGTACCATTACGAATCGCAGGTGGGGGTATTTTAACTTCGGCCAAGTCGAAGATATACCTTACTAGTTTGTATTATAGTGTATCAAAACTCGCAAATTTTTGAGCTTTTAGGTGTTGTTTTTTAAAGTTAAGAAAATCTTGTTTTACAAAAAACTACATGCTCAAAAAAATTAAATTCAGTAGTTTTAAATTACTTCATTTTCTGCAAATAAAGATTTGTAGTATAAATGGATAGAATTTGTTTAATATAAAATATATATATAAAAAATTTTTTATAGCGTAATTATATAGTTCAATTTCAATTTCAATTTCAATTTATTGAGACTTTTTTTTTTAATATTAATATTACAATGCATTTTTTTTCAAAATATTGTATAAACTTAGAACTATATGTATTATTCTAATTTTTGTTCTAAATGTTAACGCAACAAGCTTGATTTGAAATACAATTAATATTTGTTTTAATAAGAACTGTGGTTGCTCCCGCCACATTTAATTTCTGAGAGGAAAGTTTCTCATAAGAATGGACTTATAAACTATACTTAAAAAATCTTATAACTAAACTTACAAACTAAACTTAAAAATAATACCTACAATACATTTTTTTTAGCCCCTATGTGTATCTGGAGCAATTTTTTTGTAAAAATCAGGCAATAAAGAAGCACCATTAATATTATTGGTAAAGTTTTCATTTAATATTCCGATTGGAGAAATATAACGCGTACTTGACCAGCTAAAAGATTTTTGAAAGTTAAAAACATCAGAGATCAAGTGATTCTCATGAAATTCAAGTTTATTAACGAATTGTCGTAACAAATTTATAGAGTAATTACACAAAGGAATTATATCAGCTTTGTTATAGATATATCGATTGGAATATTTTTTTGTAAGAGATTCATAGTTTCTGTCAACACATAATCTTAAAATTTTTCTTTCTAATATTTCTAAATCGTTACCGACGGTTGGAGAAATTGTGAACCAAATTGGAAATGCATATATGATAGCAGGTCGAATACTGACTTTATATATTAATAATTTAGAATTTTGACTTAAGTGCTTATTTCTTAAAAGTTTTGCAAACATTCCTTTAATTTTATTAGCCTTCTTTAGCACCAATCGTGCGTGCTCATTAAATTTTACAAGTTTGTTGAAAGTTACACCTAGATATTTTATGCTGCTTTTAAAGGGAACTTCAGAACCGTCCAAGAATAGAGTGAGTTTTTTACTTTCAGGGACAACAGTTCGACCACATCTCCCGGAAGCATTTCTTAGGCAAATTGCTTGAGATTTTGAGACGTTTATTTTAATACCCCAATTTTTGTAATAATCATTTATTAAATTAAGATGCTCGGAAACTTGTCTTAAAGCAATAGAAGGGGCCTCTGCGTGCGCATAAACTAGAGAATCATCTGCGTACAGAATAGTTTTGGATCCATTCCAAATATGCGGGAAATCATAAATTAAAATATTGTAAAGAAGTGGCGCCAATATTGAACCTTGCGGAACACCACTATTGACTTCGCCCAAGTCGGAACATGTTTGATTAATTTGAACAAAGAATTTTCTATCGCTAAGAAAATTTCTAAGAATTTTAATTAAGAAAGGATTAAATCCAATATTTATTAATTTGTATATTAATCCATTATGGTAAGCTCTGTCAAAAGCTTTCTCTATATCAAGGGAAACCGCAATCGTACATTTCTGGATACGTAAGTTACTGATAACATCACTGTGGAACTTTAGCAGGGCATGACTGGTAGCGTGTCTAGGCTTAAATCCAAATTGGTAGGGTGGTATATAATCGCGTTCCATATTAACATCCATTTTTAATTTTATTACTCGTTCATAAAGCTTGCCTAAATTAGACAGTAATGAAATAGGTCTGTAATTACTCATAGTGTAATTTCCAGATTTTTTAAGTATAGGAATGATCTTCGCAACTTTCCATTTTTTTGGAAAATAACCATTATTAATACAGTTGTTAAAGATAATAGCTAAAAATTTAAAAGCTGAATGTGGAAATTTTTTTATAATAAAATTTGAAATTGAATCAGGACCAGCGGATTTTTTTGAATTTATGCAATTAGATTGTTCTTTCAATTCCTCAGGATTAGTAAAATGAGTTCGATCAGAATTAAGTAATGAATTGAAATGTTCGGAGAAAGTTGTTATTGTGTCAGTATATATTGAAAAAGAGTTATTTAGTGATGATTCAATGTTAACAGTATCAGATCTAACTGGAATATTTTCCTTATAAATGTCAATGAAATGATTTTTGAAAGCCTCAACTTTATCAACATCTTCGGTAATTATATTTTCATTTAAGAGAATTTGTTTACACGTCTTCGATTTATTATAACCAATTATGTTGTAAATCTGTTTGTATGCTTGAGGTCCCGGTCTAATTTTTCTAATTCGGTTATTAAACTCATTTGCTTGATGCATTTTGACTTGCTCATTAATAATTTGGTTAAGCAGCTGAATTTGCGTAGAAAGCAGTTGATATTCTGAATTTTTTCTATTAAAATTTCTATGAAATATGCGTTTCAATTGTTTTTGCCATAAATATTTGGTTCGAAAAAGGCTTTTAGTATTTTCAGGGATTTGAAATAGTTTGTTTTTTAATTCAATTGTATTTGAATGAGACTCAGTAATTGTGTTTATGGTGTTAGAAAAAGTGTCTATAAATTGGTCTATTTCTCCATTATGTAAATTTCTGTCGCAATTTGGTAATAAATTATTAATAGAATCATTAATATCGGATTCAAAATCTTCCCATATTGTTCTGCTGAAGGACACAAAATAACGAGGAGGACTAATACAAAAGTCAAAATCATTTAAGTTAAATTTAATAATTAAGGGAAAGTGATCAGAGAATGAAGCTGAACTTGATATTGAGTAATTTTTATTAATATGATTGATTAAATTTGAACTTATTAAAAAATGATCTAAAAAAGAGGAACCATTTGGGTAAGTCGGATTACTATCGCAGATTCTAATAAAGTCATCAGAAAATGCTTGTAACCAGTTATACAAAATTTTGCCATTCGCATTATCGATAATATCACCCCAGTCTCTATTTTTAGAATTTAGGTCACCACCAACAAAAGTACCTTCGAAGTTCTTCGAAAAATCGTTAATTTTGATTAAGCTTTCTAATAATTTTGCAGAAGTGAAGTTGCACGGAATGTAAATACTTCCAAACAAAAATTTTTTTATGCATCCATTAACGGATAATTTTAGTTCAATGAAGCAATGGGGGAAATTTACACCTGGAATAAATAATGACGAATATTTTAAATTCTTTTTAATCGCAATACCAACACCTTGCGACGAATTATCCCTTATAAAATTATAGTCCTCTAGTGAGATATTATTACGATGCAAATGAGTCTCTTGAATAAATGCAATGTCAATGTCATGCATATATAAAATTTTTAGGAGGTCTATTTTTCGGCTAGATTCAATTAGAGAACCAACGTTAAATGTTAGTAAATTTAATAATTTATGGTCCATATTCTTTTAAAACATCTTTTAACAAAGTCGAATACTCGGCTTTTGCTTGAGTTAATGAAATAGACTTATAATTTTTTAGGAAATTTTTAATTTTATTTTCCAGCGTTAAAATTTTTGGATCACCAAAATATTTGGCAACATTTAAAAAGTCATTTATAAATGAAGGCCTAGGTTTTTGTTTTTGAGCAGTTTCAATTGGTGTTGCTTGAGAGTGAAAATTACTTGCAAAAGACTTGCCAGGGGTAACAAAATTGTTTCTGAAAACAACTGAGTTAACGGCGTCTACTGCTTTAATTTTTTTTTTCTTTGGCAGATTCGAAAATTTGTTTCTTTTTGCGAATGTATTCTTTAAGCGCTGGACAACCTCTGTAGTTAGCAGGATGCCCCATCTCATTGCAGTTAACACAAAAAGGAGTTGTCGATCCGTTATTCCTAATAGAACACTCTCCTGGCTCATGGTTTTCATTGCATTTAACACATTTATATTTTCGATTGCAGTTTTTGGCACTGTGACCCCAAAATTGACATCTTTTACATTGTATTTCTCTTAAAGTCGACTTTGGAGCCTCCCAGTGAATAGCTTGGTAAAGAAGATACCGTAGTTTTTGTATATCTGCGAGTTTTTTACCATGTACTAAAGTGACAAGGAATAGCCCAGAGTCATAATTATATTTTATTGAATTATGAGTCTTAAATTTTGATACTTTGTCTACAACACCTGGGAGCTCATGCTCCAAAGCATCTTTTATTTCTAATACATCAGATTGATGATAAAGGCCTCTTAAGACAACATTAACTTGTCGTAGTTCTGAAGGAGTATAAGAATATGATTCAACTCCTTTAGAACGAAGCAGAGCCATCATTTCGGAATGAATTGCAGCATTTTCAAAGTAAAGCTTACTCTTTGAATTACTTTTATTAACAATTTTGAAATTTATTTTAGGAATTTTAGATTTAAGTTGGTCAACTAGGCACTTAATGTTGGTGTTGTATAAAAATATAGGAGGACAAAATCTTTTTTTTATTTCTAGTGGAGCTTTAATATTGCCTGATTTTTTTACATTATTTGTTTTATTATTTTGAACGACATCTATGTCACTTAATATAGCATATTTATTTTGAGAGCTTACATGTTTGGAGTAATCGTTTTTATCATCGAGCTTACTTATCAATGTGGATGTATCAATTATTATATCCCCAGCATTTGATCTCTTGTATCGCTTTTGGTTTACTAGCTGATAGCCATCGTCTAAAACTTGAAGATCTTTGCTTTGGTTATATTGGAATTCCTGCTCTGTAGCGTTGTTGTCTTGAGAATGGTCTAAAATCATGTTGTCATCATTATAATTATCTCCTGGTAGAGGCTGCGATAAATGTTCTACCATGTTGATTGAACTGCTCTTATCAGGCGGTTTTTTTAAAGGTGTGGTCTCAACTTCCAAAGAACTTTGAGAATCCGCCATGTTTTTTTTTTTGAAAACCTCTTGTGGTTTACCAATAGAGTTTATTTTTTTATCGTTTCAACGATCTCTGTGCAAAAATTCAAAAATTGAAGAATAATTTTTTTTTCAAATAAATTGAAAATTTTCTTTTGTATATTTTTTTTTTTCTCAATTATAAAAACACGACCGCCTCTGATCAAGACAAATTTCCGAATCGTAATTATATAGTTTAATATTATACATTTTTGTTTTTTAAAAAACAACAAAATTTTTTTTCTATTTTCGTACGTTTCGATGCACTGTGCGTCGTATGATGGGCTTCTAAACTAGTTACAAAATAACTGTTAGAGATGTTAAGTTGAAAAATTTCGTACGTTTTCCAAGAAAAATTTAATTAAAAAAATTTGTTGAATTTATTTTTTACTTCTGAACAACTTAAACGTGTTGCCTTTTTTGTAAAGTTTGTGCCAAATTCGCCACAGTGCTACCACCCATTTACTTATAGCAATTAATTAAATTCTAACTCAGCAAGGAGTTAATTGCCAAAAATGATAAAAATGTAATAATTTAAAAAAATAGTTATTTTGCAATACAATATTACCGTTACAGTCATACCTAAATATATTAGTCATAATTTTTGTTCTTTCTAAATTTTATGAAATAATACTATTTACAGAAACACCCTGTTGTTTTAAAACAGACGTTCCCTGCTAAAGTATTCCAAAAGACTTTTGATCCACCCTGCACAATGCGATCCTAAAACCAAAGTATACTTTTCGGCTGCATCTGGTTAAGTGCAATGCAAAAATTAAAGTCTACTGATAAATACGTGTGCCAAGTTATATATAAATTAAACAAAATTGAAATCAAAATCATCCATTCGTAATAATTACGTGGAATATCTTGGGATTTGAGAACACATGAGATTTGAAGTTGAATATTAATAAAAATCGGTAATTTAGCCTAATCTGTACGACAAGAAAGTAATACTTTGTCTACACAGAGAGTTAAGTTTGATTTACCAGTACAAAGCTGAGTTTACCTATTTAACGAGAAATAAACTTCTGCAATACCAGTACAAAAATGTATAATTCAACTCAGGTTAACTCATTATAAATTCTGAGTTTTCTATGACTCAATGTCAAAAGTGAATAAAGGTATGCACAAAATATTATAAATTATTTATATTCATTGGTATTTTTGATGCAAAAAATTTGTTTTTATTAGAACAAAATAGAATAGCTGATTCGTAAGTTTTTTTTTTAAGCCTATATGTTGTTATTTTCTTTAAAAAATAAAAAAAAAAAACTTCGAAAAGGGAAAGAATGGTAATTTCAGCAAAATTATGACCAGATAAATATTTTAAACCCATAACAGCAGACTTATGGAGTGAGCGGTGGAATTACCAGACAAACATAAAAACGTATTAAAAACATTGAACACTTGTTAAGAAAGCAATTGATTTAAAATATTAAACGCTCTCTACAGGTTTCATTCATTTTAACTTGGCATTAACAGTTAAAAATTAAGAAGTTCTAATTCTTATTTTTTTGGAATATGTATCTGACATAAATAAATCTTTTTTTCGCCTCTCTGCAGACAATGGCAAACATCAGAGACTAAACGATGCAATATCAAGCTTCTTGTGAGTATGATAACTAGCCGTTCGAGTCGTTATAAAGCATGAAAGTTTAGTTATCGATCAATTGTCTACCAACATATGTATGTAATAATGTACACATTATATATCATAATATTTCACATAATTCACATGTGAAAAATGGTAGTCCTCAGTATCAGACACATGAAATTAAATTTAATTTTTAACTTTAATGTGCATTAAAAATTATTATTCTATAGTTATCGTAGAGATTCACAATTAAACCAGTATGCGTCAGAGGTTGTCATAAGGTTGATTTTGAAGAGATATTCCGTTTTAATGACGTCACGGAGTTAAGATTTTCTATAGTTAAGATTGTGCAACAAATCATCTTAAATAAAATTGTAGAGTCAAAAAATAATTTTAAAAAAATCTTCCCATGAAAAGTTTTGGTTTTGCTGGTTACATCTGTTTTGCGGCTATAGCTTGACATAATGCTTATTTTTCAAGAACTATTCTTTCATTCAGACATCCATAATATTAAAACTTAATAAAATTTCATACCCAAATATATATTTTAAGAAGCACATTAAAGAAAAATAGCAAGCTAGAAGTTATTGAACTCAAATAAAAACATATTAAAACTGTTTAATAGTGTGGTCACTAAAGGAATCAGAAAATGTAAAAAAGGTTCTCTTGGACAAACTGTCGATAAACATTACTATAATTACCGCCATACCATATGTTATGGGTGAGATAATTGAACACTTAAAATGTAAAAAATGTAAAAAATTTTTAACTAAAATTAAATTTAAGCATTTTGATGAACTCACAACATATTCTTGCAACGGGAGCAAGAATATGATCGAGATGAGCTGGCCGAAAGAGTCCGAACAAATGTGCCGCTGTTGAAAGCCGAGCAGAAGAATGTGTACGATTCGCTGATGAAGGTTGTTGACGATGGAACGGGAGGCATTTACTTTCTCGATGCTCCCGGTGGGACAGGCAAGACATTCGTCATTTCGTTGATTCTGGCAACAATTCGGTCAAGATTTCAAATTGCGTTGGCTGTTGCATCCTCTGGCATTGCTGCCACATTGTTGGAAGGCGGTCGAACTGCACATTCCGCTTTGAAGCTGCCGATGAATCTTCTCACGGTAGACAAGCCAACGTGCACAATTACCAAGAATTCGGCGACAGCGAAATTGATGCGAGAATGCAAAATCATCATTTGGGATGAATGCACGATGGCGCACAAACGAGCTTTGGAGGCAGCTGACCGAACATTGCAGGATTTGCGAGGTGATTCAAGACAATTTGGTGGGGCTATGATATTGCTCTCCGGAGATTTTCGTCAAACGCTTCCCGTCATCCTGAAATCTACTGCTGCCGATGAACTCAATGCATGCTTGAAATCGTCGTCTTTGTGGCGGCATGTAAAGAAGTTGAAATTGACCACCAACATGAGAGTCGCGTTGCAGAACGACTCATCGGCTCTTCAATTTTCGAGACAACTGCTGGCGCTTGGCAATGGCCAAATTCCTGTTGATGTTTCCACTGGATTGATATCGTTCCCGGAAAATTTTTGCGAGTTCACATCGTCCAAGGAGGAACTCATCGCCAAAGTGTTCCCCGGCATTGCACAAAATTTTAAAAATCTCGATTGGATTAGTGAACGGGCAATACTAGCAGCGAAGAATAAGGACGTCGATAGCTTGAATTTAATTATTCAAAGTCAAATCGCTGGAGAACTGCATTCATACAAATCCGTTGACAGCGTGACCGACGAGGATGAAGCGACAAACTATCCGACGGAATTTTTGAACTCGCTTGATGTGCCGGGAACTCCGCCGCATAATTTACAGCTGAAAGTAGGATCGCTTATAATCATGTTACGGAATCTGAATCATCCAAAATTGTGCAACGGTACGCGGTTGACCATCAAGAAACTGATGAACAATGTGATTCAAGCGACGATAATCAAGGGCAAATTCAAAGGAGAGGAAGTCCTTATCCCACGAATTCCGATAATTCCAACGGATCTTCCATTCCAATTCAAGCGGATTCAGTTCCCCATTCGGTTGGCTTTTGCGATGACAATCAATAAATCGCAAGGCCAATCGTTGGAAGTCTGTGGGATTAATCTCGAATTTCCCTGTTTTTCGCACGGTCAGCTGTACGTTGCCTATTCGCGTGTTGGGAAACCGTCTTCGTTGTTTGTTTTTGCGCCGAAAAACAAATCAAAAAACATTGTTCATCATATCGCTCTCTACTGATTTCGATTCCACTCCAATAAATCGCATTGAAATTTGAACTATCTGTGTGTTATTATTACTCGGGAGTTTATCTGAAGGCGTTAAATTGTGCCGAGTCGAAGTTCGCCGGGTCCGCTAGTTCCATTATAAAAAATTTGCACAATTATATTTTCAAGTATGTGCAATGAACAAACATAGTTCTTTCAATTCAAATTAAAAACAAATTAAAGGAATTTTGAAACTCATTGTTCTGACGATACGACTATGATATGGTACACTTTGAAAAATAAATGAACAATACAAAATGATCTTGAATTTGAAATGAATTTTGAATATGACTGATTTCAACGCAGATATACAAGACCTTTCAATTTTTGCACATTGTACATAATTATCAGAAAAATAACTAATTTTCATGTGTTTGCTTATAACTCAAAAACTGATGGAGAAAAACGAAGTCCATATTTGACTTCATGAGGCAGCCAAAATTCATTCGGAATTATTTATCGAGATCTCTGCACCTTTTATAAAGCTTAATTTTGTTGCTCTGTGTTATTAGATAGTCATTAGATAGAGACAAATTATATGCCAAAATCATTGCAAAATTATCAATAACTTCGTTAATATTTATATTAATGTCTCTTAGTACATGCAATAATGCGAGTCCATTCAATCGTTCTTCTTGCATAGTTGAACGTTACCATGTTTTTTATCGTCGCAGTGTAGAAAAACTTCACTCAGCTGTTGCTACACTGATAGGAAGCGTGGGAAAGATAGCAAACGTTTTAGAAATTAGTGGAAAAATGTCAATATTACAAAGAGTAAAAACGGTGTTGATATCAATAACCTTAGTTTCGCTCACCTATATACACTGCCAAATTTAAAGTTCATGAAATAATTGAATTTGAATAGTTCCTTACTAAAAGTGGACTGAACGTGGCAGTTTTATTTCATGAAAGTCGGTTGTGGTAATTTCGTTGGCTTGATGCAATTATAATTACTAGTACCGTCTGGGGTCGAAGATCGACCAATTTTTGTTTGCTTATTTATAGTTGCATAAAAAAGTCGGTGCACTCCTTCTCCGCACTCTAATTCATTTGAAATAAGAATTATCAAAATCGGTTGAAAAACACGGGAGAAAATGATTCTTAACTGTTTTCACTACGCCTATTTATATTAAGATGAAGTTAAGGTAGGTTTGAAAAATTTCAGAATTCCACACAATTTAGAATTAATTCAAACAAAAATAAATGTATGCAACAAATTATTTGCGCAGTTGATACAATTTAAGCAACTTAAACCTAACATTCACTTCACTTCAAAACAACTCTGTTATATAAATATCAAATATAACAAAAAGTATTACAGATGTTTATAATATTTTCATATGGACCATATTGAAATATTTCTATAAAATATTTTAACTAATGATGAAATAATTGAAGTAAAAACATATTATTGGATTTTACATTGTTTGAACTTTTTTTTTGAAAATTTATAAAGTGAAAACTGAAAGTAACAATGCACGTTTTGTTTTTTATGGTAAAATTTGTTGGCACATAGGTTGCAAAAAAGTTTGGCAACTCTTGTCTGCATTACCAAAATCTTAATTGCGCTTATTACAAATCAAAATCAATGTTACTTACTCAATGATTTCATACAAAGGGCATTTTTAAACTAATCGTTAATATTTTGCAAAAATATAATAATTATAAAGAAAACACTTACGCTGACTTCAAGTTTTTTTATTAATTTTTATTTGTAAGAAAATAACGCGTATTTAAAGTTGAATGTTTAAAAAATGGTTGTAAATTTGAGAACATAACGAGCTGTAACTTTATTTTCAGGCTCATTTTTAAAAAAAGGTGAAGTTACACTACCTCGACTTAAGTGTTTGCTTAACATATAATTATATTTTGTTTTTTGAAGATGACTACAGATCGTGTTAATCTACAAGCAAAATGGTCCTACTCTTCTCGCATCGCTTCATAAAAACGTCATCTACACGCAAATGACGTCACAAAACAAAAAAAAAAGAAAATGTTTTTATATACTTTAATAATTGTTGAAATCAATAAAAAACTAAAGTTAAACAATGTCTCTGATCATTTTTTTGTAGTATTCTTTCAAAAAACGTCTTCAGAATCGCTTATGTATACATAAAAGTACCCTTAAGTTGTGAGCACAATTATTTTCTCCAAATAAAGTATTAAAAAGTAAAGTATTTAAAAGTTCTAAAGGGGGGTTATTACCCCCTTTATACCCCCTTGTATCCGCGCCTGATCGACAGCCAAAACATTTTAAAGTTCTTAGTATGCACATAAATGACGGGTTTATAAACTAAAAAAATAAATATTTAGTAAGTTGTGACCTTGGACAATAACTTGCAAGTCCCCTTAAAAAGTAGAATAACATCCATATTAACTTATGTACTTGAAGAATCCTTTTAATATCAAATTATTAAAAAAAAAAACTTGATTCAAGCGTTGTCGTGAATGTGTTAAGGATTTATAAAAAATATGAGTAAAAGATTTAGCATAGCTTGATGTTTCTAGAAAAAATTTAGATTTTTAAAAAGAGGCACTTTTAGAGGTCGAATCCCCCTGAAAAGAGAGTTTGTAAAGTCTTTTCCGAATAACTGTCTAATCTCTTGACCTTTGCGATCATATTTCGATCAGAAATGTTATTTTTATAAAAATATTTTATAAATTCGTGTTACAGAACCACCCTACTTCTCAAACCACATGTTCCTCAAAAAAATGAATTTAAAATACTTTTGATTCACCCTTTACTGCATTATGCCAAAACCATAGTATATTTTAGGCTGCAGCTTATTTAGTGCAATTTAGTTTGGAAGAAGAAATGCAGTGTTTTTTCAGTGTGAAAATTAAGTGTGAAAATTAAGTGTGAAAATTAAGTGTGAAAATTAAGTGTGAAAATTAAAGTGCTTAAAAGTGAAAACTGAAAATGTGTTATTAGTGCGGTATTTAAATCAGAAAAATTAAAACATTGTTAATAAAATTATAGCGTGAGAAGAGTTTCCT
This sequence comes from Tetanocera ferruginea, assembly GCA_958299015.1. NCBI lineage: Eukaryota > Metazoa > Arthropoda > Insecta > Diptera > Sciomyzidae > Tetanocera > Tetanocera ferruginea. The sequence continues at coordinate 139,475,261 of OY282641.1, forward strand.
TAATAAGCCAATTATTTTCAACTGTTGCTGCGACATTTTAGTGCGCGCCATTTTCGCTGATTGAGCTGAAACGTGTTGCTACGTGTTCAGTTGCAACTAATTGAAAAAAATATCAAGTTGATGAAGATGTCGTTTTGTTGTTGAGAAAGTTTATTAATTGAATGTGAAAGTAAGTAAATTACAATATATTTTTATATTTTTATTTTTGATATATGATAAAATTTCAATACAAGAGCTTATTGAAGTGCGTAGGAACCAAGAGCAAGAGCAAGACCAAGACCAAGACCAAGACCAATATTGAATATTGAATATTGAATATTGAATATTGAATATTGAATATTGAATATTGAATATTGAATATTGAATATTGAATATTGAATATTGAATATTGAATATTGAATATTGAATATTGAATATTGAATATTGAATATTGAATATTGAATATTGAATATTGAATATTGAATATTGAATATTGAATATTGAATATTGAATATTGAATATTGAATATTGAATATTGAATATTGAATATTGAATATTGAAGTGCGTGAATATTGAATATTGAATATTGAATATTGAAGTGCGTGAATATTAAATATTGAATATTGAATATTGAATATTGAATATTTATCAACGAGCTCCAGTTTACTCTTTAACAAGCTAACCTCATCTTGCAGACGGACATTTTCTTTTCGCAACTGCTGAATTTCAGTGCAAATTGGAGTAAGGTCTTCCTTCTTCACAACGTTCAGCAACTTAACGTCAAGCACATCGCTCAATTTGGACCAAAATGAATCAGCAGCAACCGGCAAAATAGTGGACGATGGTTCAGCATTGACAATACTAACAGCGGCAGCTCCAACAGCAGCAGCGCCAGCAGCGGCAGCACCAACAGTATCAACACCAACAACAGCAGCACTGAATTTGTCTGAGTCAACAGCAGTGGCGCCGGTGACAGAAGCAGCAGAAGTACTATTACAAGCAGACGGCAACTGAAGTGAAGACATATTTACGTTTGCTGAGTGTTTTTTGGGCTTATTTTCTGCGAGTAAGTCTGGAGAAGTTTGTTGCAAGTTTCTTTTTGCAGCATCCATAAAAAAAAAAGTGAGGTTAGAAAATTCACTTTTTCGTTTTTATAAAATATTTCTTTAAAATGTCAGTTTTTTCATGATTTTATAAACTTTGCACAATAATCAATTGCTTATTAGTGTTTTCTTTAATGTTTTCACGTTTTATAATTATGTAAACAACGAAATATTATTTATTTTTTGCACTCGTTAAAACAGGTGTTGTTCTTTTTACAAAGACAGGGTTGCCAATCCCTTGAATATTGAATATTGAATATTGAATATTGAATATTGAATATTGAATATTGAATATTGAATATTGAATATTGAATATTGAATATTGAATATTGAATATTGAATATTGAATATTGAATATTGAATATTGAATATTGAATATTGAATATTGAATATTGAATATTGAATATTGAATATTGAATATTGAATATTTCTAAAATTTAGATTTAGATTTAGATTAAGATTTAAATTTAGATTCAGATTTAGATTTAGATTTAGATTTAGATTTAGATTTAGATTTAGATTTAGATTTAGATTCAGATTTAGATTTAGATTTAGATTTAGATTTAGATTTAGATTTAGATTTACATTTAGATGTAGATTTAGATTAGATTTAGATTTAGATTTAGATTTAGATTTAGATTTAGATTTAGATTTAGATTTAGATTTAGATTTAGATTTAGATTTAGATTTAGATTTAGATTTAGATTTAGATTTAGATTTAGATTTAGATTTAGATTTAGATTTAGATTTAGATTTAGATTTAGATTTAGATTTAGATTTAGATTAAGATTTAGATTTAGATTTAGATTTAGATTTAGATTTAGATTTAGATTTAGATTTAGATTTAGATTTAGATTTAGATTTAGATTTAGATTTAGATTTAGATTTAGATTTAGATTTAGATTTAGATTTAGATTTAGATTTAGATTTAGATTTAGATTTAGATTTAGATTTAGATTTAGATTTAGATTTAGATTTAGATTTAGATTTAGATTTAGATTTAGATTTAGATTTAGATTTAGATTTAGATTTAGATTAAGATTTAGATTTAGATTTAGATTTAGATTTAGATTTAGATTTAGATTTAGATTTAGATTTAGATTTAGATTTAGATTTAGATTTAGATTTAGATTTAGATTTAGATTTAGATTTGGATTTGGATTTGGATTTGGATTTGGATTTGGATTTGGATTTGGATTTGGATTTGGATTTGGATTTGGATTTGGATTTGAATTTGGATTTGGATTTGGATTTGGATTTGGATTTGGATTTGGATTTGGATTTGGATTTGGATTTAGATGTGGATTTGGATTTGGATTTGGATTTGGATTTGGATTTGGATTTGGATTTGAATTTGGATTTGGATTTGGATTTGGATTTGGATTTGGATTTGGATTTGGATTTGGATTTGGATTTGGATGTGGATTTGGATTTGGATTTGGATTTGGATTTGGATTTGGATTTGGATTTGGATTTGGATTTGGATTTGGATTTGGATTTGGATTTGGATTTGGATTTGGATTTGGATTTGGATTTGGATTTGGATTTGGATTTGGATTTGGATTTGGATTTGGATTTGGATTTGGATTTGGATTTGGATTTGGATTTGGATTTGGATTTGGATTTGGATTTGGATTTGGATTTGGATTTGGATTTGGATTTGGATTTGGATTTGGATTTGGATTTGGATTTGGATATGGATTTGGATTTGGATTTGGATTTGGATTTGGATTTGGATTTGGATTTGGATTTGGATTTGGATTTGGATTTGGATTTGGATTTGGATTTGGATTTGGATTTGGATTTAGATTTAGATTTGGATTGTGATTTGGATTTGGATTTGGATTTGGATTTGGATTTGGATTTGGATTTGGATTTGGATTTGGATTTGGATTTGGATTTGGATTTGGATTTGGATTTGGATTTGGATTTAGATTTGGATTGTGATTTGGATTTGGATTTGGATTTGGATTTGTATTTGGATTTTTATTTGGATTGTGATTTGGATTTGGACTTTAATGTGTTTTTTATGTGCTGTACATAAAATTATTTTACTTTTGTGTTCTTTTTAATAATGTTTGCCATTTTATACTTCATAGCTTTATATTAATTCTTTCGTTTATAAATTTATAAAAATAAAAAAAATTCCAAATAGCATCATAGCCGAACAAATAAATTAGCTGCTTTAAGGAAAATATTTGTTGACCTCAGTTTGATGACGTACATCAACGAGTGAGGTTTATAAACGTTCATAAGCATGCTTTTTTTGCCCCTTGACTATCTTCGTAAGATAAATATACTAAGATTTTGCACTGTGCTGAGAACTATATATTTGTTTTGTTTTTCTTTTTGTTTGCTTTTTCATGTTCTGTTTCTTATTATTTCATTACAAAACATGTCATAAAATATAAACCTTGATATTGGGCTGTGTCTCTTGTTCATGCTTTTTGTTACATGTTTCCATTTCTATTTGACTTTTTATGTTTTTTTTTAGCTGTAATTTTTAAAAATTTATCAAGCTTTTAAACTTAACTAAAAAAAAAAGAACAAATCCACGCTAAACATGTCCGAAAAAAAAACCAACAATTTATTGCGCTAGCTAAATCGTAAAATCCGAGCTGAAATGAAAATGAAAAAAAACTAATAATAAAAAAAAAATTATATCTGTTTTTTTTACAACATTTTTTTGCTAATTCAACTAATAAAAGTTTGTGCTGTTTTGTGTGAAAAAAGCGACGCATTATCCAGCTAGTAACGCTGAAAAGGACAAAAATTTCACTCACAAAAGAAAAGACTAGTTTTTGTTGTGTGTGTGTGTGTGTTTTTTTATATTATTTTGATGTTATGCTAAGCCTGCCTTGCGGTTTCCACTCGTCATTCACTCGCGCTACAGCAACCCAAACCAACACTAGCACAGCGCTCAAATAGCAAGAAAGGCAAACAGGAAACAGGAAACACGTGCTCACATTTGTACGCCATGTTTTCGTTTGCCGTGCGCCTTGTTTCGGATTACGTCTTTTTTGCGCCATTTTAGTTGGTGGGTTTTTTTTTTTTTTTTGGTTTTTATATTCTTTGCAAATTTTTTTTTTGTTGCTATATTTTTTGCTAAATTTGTTTTTTCTGCTGCTTTTGCTTTTGTTGTTACTTATTTTCTTGCCAAGATGCTGTATAGCTAGCTGTATAGCTGTATAGCTATAGTGTTGTTTTTGTTGTTGTTGCATAAATTTGTTAAGTTGTTAAAAACTAATCAATCTTCGGCACATTGTATGAGCATCGTGAGGCAGTAAGCAAGCCAGTCAGTGTCTGTGTTAGTGCAGGATCAGGCAGAAATAGTTTTTTGGTTTACCACAAAGCTTGTTGTTTTTGTTGGATTTCTTTTAGGTTTTTTGCGCACATCCAACTTAACACATACACTCACACACACACTCACTTCCTCACATGATCAGCTAGCTAATCTCTTATTTGTTGCGGTTTTTGTTGTTCATTTTGCTGATGCTGCTGCTGCTGACTCAGTTCGTTTGTGGCTTAGGTTACAAAAACAACAACGTGCTGTAAGCTTGGCTTACCTTTCTTCTTTCTTCATACCTGTCTGACGACAATGTAGCTGTTGGCAATTACCGTGTGATTGATGGCGCCATCTTTAATACCTACACCGGAAATTTTAGAATCGACTCTTTGTGGTTTGCTTTATGCTAACATTGCGTTCATTGTTGTTGTTCATTCGAGTGTTGAATGAGTGGCGAATGACACTTGATTGAGCGGCATGGCTTTTATCTTCACTTTCGTCGAATTTCATTTTGTTCAGTGATTCATTATTAGTTCTCAATCACCTTAAATTTGTTCACTTCTTATCACTATCACGGATCACTTTTGATGGCATGCCATTGAAAGTCATAGCCGTAAAAACTGCTTTAAATGGTGTTGAAGGATTTTTGTGCAAAAAAAAAAAAACATGTCTTGGTTTTGCATCATTCTCTGATGCTATACTTTTTCATATATATATTCCGGACTCCACAAATAATCTTGTTAATTTTGCCTTATTTAAAGCAAAAATTAGAAACATCGTTACACAAATATAAAGACAATCCGGAAATATTCCGAAAATACCTAAAAGTTAACTTTGTAGCAAAGTCAAGGTTTAAAATTTTTTAAAATGTTCCTTCAAAATTCCTTTTTTTTAATAATTTTATCTTTCGGTGCGTTTTTGACAAAAATAAAAAAATCTGGTAGCTCTAGAAGAAATGCTCTACTTCTTTGTCGTGTTTCCATTAGATGTGTAGCTAAAGACTTTTTAATTAGAACGCTGCAAATAATTTGTAACCGGATAGCATCTGATGGATGCTACAACAGCCACGATGCGCAACTCTGGCAGCCGTTTAATTAATGCGCGAAAGATGATTAAATGCTGCTTACTTGCCAATTGCCAAAGAAACATGCTCTTATATTGCTTGTTTTTTTTTTTCTATGTTTTTGCTTTACTTTCTTTCACTTTCTTCGTCTGTTTATTCCTTGAATTCTTCAGCTTTTTCTTGCTCTGCAGCATTTATCTGATGAAAATGAGTTATTTGTGTACCAAATAGTTTCTTTAGCTGATGATGTGTTGGAAAAACATAAATATTTGTTTTTGTTTTTTTTTTCATCTTTTTATATTTTTTTTTTTGTTTTTTGCATCCTTTGATTGATTGACTTCAAAGCACTGCGTCCTTGGCAAGTTTTAGCTTATTTATGCTTTTGTTTTGTAATTTTTGCTGTCTTTGTGTGCATAAATCAATTTTTATTAAAGCTTTTCACAGAAATTTTCAAAATTAAGCTTTTCTTGCAGTACATTTCAATGCAAAATATGTGGAATTTCTTGTCCTGTGTGCATAATAATGTTCAAACGGGCAATTTTGAGATTTCATTTTACAACTTGAATAAAATCGTATTTATACCATAATTGCTACACGAGTAACAATATATAAAATTTTAAAAAAATTAATCTTTTCTTAATTTAACAATTTTAAAGTTGTCTTTTTGTATAACACACATTTCAAAACTATCTGCTCATTTACAAGAGATCTATTCCAAATTTTATTACCAACTTTTTGTCTCATTTTCATATAAATTATGTTATATTTTTTGTCAATTTTATAAATTCTCATGTATTCATTTATGTTAAGCTTAGCATATTAAATCATTTTTCATTGAGTTTCTACACAAATTTATTGCTTGGCACATTTTCAACAAAAAAATGCTGCATTTTTTCACTTTTTAATCACACATAATTATCAGCCACAAATACAAAGAACAGGACGTGCAGGATTTTGAGCCAGAACTAACAGTGCATAGACATGCCCTACACCCAACCATCTCTTGTACTGCAATATAATCTAAGTTATCTCTCGTCTAGTACGCTACAATCATATACACGCAGAGAAAAAAATATTAATGTTTATCACAAACATTTTCTGATAAAACAAAAACAAGAAAATGACAGAAAGCAAAAAAAAAATTACTTAAAAAAGAACAGTTTCGTCTAAAAAGCTCAATAAAAAAGCTCATATCCATATCCATATCCATATCCATATCCATATCAATATCCATATCCATATCCATATCCATATCCATATCCATATCCACCATATCCATATCCATATCCATATCCATATCCATATCCATATCCATATCCATATCCATATCCATATCCATATCCATATCCATATCCATATCCTATCCATATCCATATCCATATCCATATCCATCCACCATATCCATATCCAAATCCATATCCATATCCATATCCATATCCATATCCATATCCATATCCATATCCATATCCATATCCATATCCATATCCATATCCATATCCATATCCATATCCATATCCATATCCATATCCATATCCATATCCATATCCATATCCATATCCATATCCATATCCATATCCATATCCATATCCATATCCATATCCATATCCATATCCATATCCATATCCATATCCATATCCATATCCATATCCATATCCATACCATATCCATATCCATATCCATATCCATATCCATATCCATATCCATATCCATATCCAAACCATACCATATCCATATCCATATCCATATCCATATCCATATACCATATCCATATCCATATCCATATCCAATCCATATCCATATCCATATCCATATCCATATCCCATATCCATATCCATATCCATATCCATATCCATATCCATATCCATATCCATATCCATATCCATATCCATATCCATATCCATATCCATATCCATATCCATATCCATATCCATATCCATATCCATATCCATATCCATATCCATATCCATATCCATATCCATATCCATATCCATATCCATATCCATATCCATATCCATATCCATATCCATATCCATATCCATATCCACTCCATCTCCATCTCCATCTCCATCTCCATCTCCATCTCCATCTCCATCTCCATCTCCATCTCCATCTCCATCTCCATCTCCATCTCCATCTCCATCTCCATCTCCATCTCCATCTCCATCTCCATCTCCATCTCCATCTCCATCTCCATCTCCATCTCCATCTCCATCTCCATCTCCATCTCCATCTCCATCTCCATCTCCATCTCCATCTCCATCTCCATCTCCATCTCCATCTCCATCTCCATCTCCATCTCCATCTCCATCTCCATCTCCATCTCCATCTCCATCTCCATCTCCATCTCCATCTCCATCTCCATCTCCATCTCCATCTCCATCTCCATCTCCATCTCCATCTCCATCTCCATCTCCATCTCCATCTCCATCTCCATCTCCATCCCATCTCCATCTCCATCTCCATCTCCATCTCCATCTCCATCTCCATCTCCATCTCCATCTCCATCTCCATCTCCATCTCCATCTCCATCTCCATCTCCATCTCCATCTCCATCTCCATCTCCATCTCCATCTCCATCTCCATCTCCATCTCCATCTCCATCTCCATCTCCATCTCCATCTCCATCTCCATCTCCATCTCCATCTCCATCTCCATCTCATCTCCATCTCCATCTCCATCTCCATCTCCATCTCCATCTCCATCTCCATCTCCATCTCCATCTCCATCTCCATCTCCATCTCCATCTCCATCTCCCATCTCCATCTCCATCTCCATCTCCATCTCCATCTCCATCTCCATCCATCTCCATCTCCATCTCCATCTCCATCTCCATCTCCATCTCCATCTCCATCTCCATCTCCATCTCCATCTCCATCTCATCTCCATCTCCATCTCCATCTCCATCTCCATCTCCATCTCCATCTCCATCTCCATCTCCATCTCCATCTCCATCTCCATCTCCATCTCCATCTCCATCTCCATCTCCATCTCCACTCCATCTCCATCTCCATCTCCATCTCCATCTCCATCTCCATCTCCATCTCCATCTCCATCTCCATCTCCATCTCCATCTCCATCTCCATCTCCATCTCCATCTCCATCTCCATCTCCATCTCCATCTCCATCTCCATCTCCATCTCCATCTCCATCTCCATCTCCATCTCCATCTCCATCTCCATCTCCATCTCCATCTCCATCTCCATCTCCATCTCCATCTCCATCTCCATCTCCATCTCCATCTCCATCTCCATCTCCATCTCCATCTCCATCTCCATCTCCATCTCCATCTCCATCTCCATCTCCATCTCCATCTCCATCTCCATCTCCATCTCCATCTCCATCTCCATCTCCATCTCCATCTCCATCTCCATCTCCATCTCCATCTCCATCTCCATCTCCATCTCCATCTCCATCTCCATCTCCATCTCCATCTCCATCTCCATCTCCATCTCCATCTCCATCTCCATCTCCATCTCCATCTCCATCTCCATCTCCATCTCCATCTCCATCTCCATCTCCATCTCCATCTCCATCTCCATCTCCATCTCCATCTCCATCTCCATCTCCATCTCATCTCCATCTCCATCTCCATCTCCATCTCCATCTCCATCTCCATCTCCATCTCCATCTCCATCTCCATCTCCATCTCCATCTCCATCTCCATCTCCATCTCCATCTCCATCTCCATCTCCATCTCCATCTCCATCTCCATCTCCATCTCCATCTCATCTCCATCTCCATCTCCATCTCCATCTCCATCTCCATCTCCATCTCCATCTCCATCTCCATCTCCATCTCCATCTCCATCTCCATCTCCATCTCCATCTCCATCTCCATCTCCATCCCATCTCCATCTCCATCTCCATCTCCATCTCCATCTCCATCTCCATCTCCATCTCCATCTCCATCTCCATCTCCATCTCCATCTCCATCTCCATCTCCATCCATCTCCATCTCCATCTCCATCTCCATCTCCATCTCCATCTCCATCTCCATCTCCATCTCCATCTCCATCTCCATCTCCATCTCCATCTCCATCTCCATCTCCATCTCCATCTCCATCTCCATCTCCATCTCCATCTCCATCTCCATCTCCATCTCCATCTCCATCTCCATCTCCATCTCCATCTCCATCTCCATCTCCATCTCCATCTCCATCTCCATCTCCATCTCCATCTCCATCTCCACTCCACTCCCATCTCCATCTCCATCTCCATCTCCATCTCCATCTCCATCTCCATCTCCATCTCCATCTCCATCTCCATCTCCATCTCCATCTCCATCTCCATCTCCATCTCCATCTCCATCTCCATCTCCATCTCCATCTCCATCTCCATCTCCATCTCCATCTCCATCTCCATCTCCATCTCCATCTCCATCTCCATCTCCATCTCCATCTCCATCTCCATCTCCATCTCCATCTCCATCTCCATCTCCATCTCCATCTCCATCTCCATCTCCATCTCCATCCCATCTCCATCTCCATCTCCATCTCCATCTCCATCTCCATCTCCATCTCCATCTCCATCTCCATCTCCATCTCCATCTCCATCTCCATCTCCATCTCCATCTCCATCTCCATCTCCATCTCCCATCTCCATCTCCATCTCCATCCTCATCTCCATCTCCATCTCCATCTCCATCTCCATCTCCATCTCCATCTCCATCTCCATCTCCATCTCCCATCTCCATCTCCATCTCCATCTCCATCTCCATCTCCATCTCCATCTCCATCTCCATCTCCATCTCCATCTCCATCTCCATCTCCATCTCCATCTCCATCCCATCTCCATCTCCATCTCCATCTCCATCTCCATCTCCATCTCCATCTCCATCTCCATCTCCATCTCCATCTCCATCTCCATCTCCATCTCCATCTCCATCTCCATCTCCATCTCCATCTCCATCTCCATCTCCATCTCCATCTCCATCTCCATCTCCATCTCCATCTCCATCTCCATCTCCATCTCCATCTCCATCTCCATCTCCATCTCCATCTCCATCTCCATCTCCATCTCCATCTCCATCTCCATCTCCATCTCATCTCCATCTCCATCTCCATCTCCATCTCCATCTCCATCTCCATCTCCATCTCCATCTCCATCTCCATCTCCATCTCCATCTCCATCTCCATCTCCATCTCCATCTCCATCTCCATCTCCATCTCCATCTCCATCTCCATCTCCATCTCCATCTCCATCTCCATCTCCATCTCCATCTCCATCTCCATCTCCATCTCCATCTCCATCTCCATCTCCATCTCCATCTCCATCCCATCTCCATCTCCATCTCCATCTCCATCTCCATCTCCATCTCCATCTCCATCTCCATCTCCATCTCCATCTCCATCTCCCATCTCCATCTCCATCTCCATCTCCATCTCCATCTCCATCTCCAATCTCCATCTCCATCTCCATCTCCATCTCCATCTCCATCTCCATCTCCATCTCCATCTCCATCTCCATCTCAATCTCAATCTCAATCTCATCTCAATCTCAATCATCAATCTCAATCTCAATCTCAATCTCAATCTCATCTCAATCTCAATCTCAATCTCAATCTCAATCTCAATCTCAATCTCAATCTCATCTCAATCTCAATCTCCATCTCCATCTCCATCTCCATCTCCATCTCATCTCCATCTCCATCTCCATCTCCATCCCATCTCCATCTCCATCTCCATCTCCATCTCCATCTCCATCTCCATCTCCATCTCCATCTCCATCTCCATCTCCATCTCCATCTCATCTCCATCTCCATCTCCATCTCCATCTCCATCTCCATCTCATCTCCATCTCCATCTCCATCTCATCTCCATCTCCATCTCCATCTCCATCTCCATCTCCATCTCCATCTCCATCTCCATCTCCATCTCCATCTCCATCTCCATCTCCATCTCCATCTCCATCTCCATCTCCATCTCCATCTCCATCTCCATCTCCATCTCCATCTCCATCTCCATCTCCATCTCCATCTCCATCTCCATCTCCATCTCGATCTCATCTCATCCATCTCATCTCCATCTCCATCTCCATCTCCATCTCCATCTCCATCTCCATCTCCATCTCCATCTCCATCTCCATCTCCATCTCCATCTCCATCTCCATCTCCATCTCCATCTCCATCTCCATCTCCATCTCCATCTCCATCTCCATCTCCATCTCCATCTCCATCTCCTTCTCATCTCCATCTCCATCTCCATCTCCATCTCCATCTCCATCTCCATCTCCATCTCCATCTCCATCTCCATCTCCATCTCCATCTCCATCTCCATCTCCATCTCCATCCATCTCCATCTCCATCTCCATCTCCATCTCCATCTCCATCTCCATCTCCATCTTCCATCTCCATCTCCATCTCCATCTCCATCTCCATCTCCATTCTCCATCTCCATCTCCATCTCCATCTCCTTCTCCATCTCCATCTCCATCTCCATCTCCATCTCCATCTCCATCTCCATCTCCATCTCATCTCCATCTCCATCTCCATCTCCATCTCCATCTCCATCTCCATCTCCATCTCCATCTCCATCTCCATCTCCATCTCCATCTCCATCTCCATCTCCATCTCCATCTCCATCTCCATCTCCATCTCCATCTCCATCTCCATCTCCATCTCCTTCCATCTCCATCTCCATCTCCATCTCCATCTCCATCTCCATCTCCATCTCCATCTCCATTCTCCATCTCCATCTCAATCTCAATCTCATTCTCAATCTCAATCTCAATCTCAATCTCAATCTCAATCTCATCTCATCTCAATCTCAATCTCAATCTCAATCTCAATCTCAATCTCAATCTCAATCTCAATCTCAATCTCAA